>CM062293.1:340671569-340901383 GCA_031216915.1 Pictodentalium vernedei
ATAACTGCAGAGATGCGGGATGCAACGAAGCGCCCTGCACAAAAAGTCGACTGGGAAATTATCGCTGACTGGTGAAGGCTGGTTACGTAAAGGTATTGATTGCAGAACAAGGCTATAGTGGCAATACAAGTCATGTAGTTACCAATAGAACAAGACAGCTCATCAGAATCATCAGGGAATCTTGGACCGTTTCCAGGCATCATTTAACTTAGAGCGGGAGATCACAGAACTATAGCATTCACTTAGGTAACTGATATGGTAACTTAGCACGCCTGAAGCAGGGTGAGTCGGAAGCTCAAGTTTCAAGTACAGACATAAGGTAACTACTATTTGTCAATTTCAAATTGTTCTATTACAAATGTTTGGAGATTGCCCATTGCCAATCTCCAATAATTTGTATCAAAACAATTTGATAGTAAAATTATTATATCTGTTAATTTCAGTATGCTCTATTACAAATGTCCGGAGGTTGCCCGTCGCCAAACTCCAATAATCTGCAAAAAAAAACCCCAAAAATTATAAATACTGAAAATTATCCGACACACAATCACATTCGAACAAAAGGTTATTACTATTTTGATAATATGAACTACCTTGTAGCATATGATTTAAAGTGACTGTTTAACCTATAAAAGTCCTGAATTTTGTGGCTCTTGTTTCAAATACAGACTAGTATGACTGCTAATTGCTAATTTCAATTTTGTCTGCTACAACTGATTGGAGACTGCCCAGTGAAATCTCCAATACTTTGTAACAAAGCAATTTGATAGTTAAATTATAGATACTGAAAATGATCTGACACTCAACCAGATTCGGACATTAGGCGGCTATTATTATTCTTGTGTACTTCAATCATTCATCGAGAAAAGAATGTATGGTAGATTTTGCATACCCCTAACATGGATGTGAAACTTGTTAGTCATTATAGAATGCAGCGAGTTTGGCATGATCCCATCATTGTAGTGATTGCTTTCCCTTCCATGAAGAATATAAGCACCCCCACGCCCCCCCCCCCCCCCCACACACACACAATATTTCTACAAACTACAAAGTTGTAACAAGACAGCTAAGTTGTTAAAACAAGACAGTTAAGTTGTTGCAACAAGATAGCTAAGTTGCTATAACAAGATAGCTGAGCTGTAGATACCACCCTATTGATTACATTACAGCGCCGTTGTCTGGTCACTTTCCATGGGTGTGTAATATTTCCACAGATGCAGTAATATTAGATCTTAAACACTAATTATAGGAATAATCAACAAAAATTTAATTAAGGAATCACCGGGTATAAGCCGGTACTTCATTACAAATGATTAAAATTTTGCTGCTGATGATTTTTATTAACTAGTAAATGCATGCGTGGACATCACTGCCCACGTGTGGATTACGACGACCTGTCCACAGCGACTGTACTGTACATACCCCATTGATTACTAGTCGTGTGGTTACATATAATCATAACCCATTATAGTGGTTACATACAGTCTTTATATAACTTGGTGGCTACCCATCCTAGTGGTTACTTAGCCCAGTGGTCATATATCATGGTAGTTTACCTATTGTATAGGTTACATATTGTTGCATATTCTAGCGTTTCATATCATAGTGGCTGCAGATCCAAGTTGTTACCTACATGGTGTTTACATATAATGTTTTCATTTTACAGAGGTTATATATCGCATTGGTTACAGAAACTAGGAGTTACAGATCTTAGTGGTTATATTTTCCAGTGATTAGCATGGGCAGGGTCGCACGGTCAAATGATAGTGGGGTAAAGTATGGAAGCGTCACACCCTGTGGATGGTAGGCCCAGGTGACTGCATCACTGAGTAGTATGTCTCGCACGTTTCACCCCAATTCTGCAGGACCTCGGAAGTGACGTCATGTTACGTGAACCAGTGACGCCATGTTGTGTTGTCATGGTAACCCGCGTGAGCGGCCATGTTGTGACGCCATCCCATAGTGATACGTGGTGTTAGTGCGCATGCAGAGAGTGTTGTTAGGGTGATACGTGTTTCCGTCGTACATTTTATATACTGGCGGCCGCCATCTTGGTTTCTATGGTAGCACGTGGTTGCTATGTGACCTAAAACCTTCTTATAGGACAGGGGTATGTTCGGAGGGTATGTTTCTTTGTACAGAAGTAATTTCCCGTTTCGTACAATTACCCAAATAAAACCGAAAATCTCTCCAAATCACCAAAAATGAGACTTTATTTGATACGGATTTCCTCCAGAATTCTTTTTAGGACCGCCATACTGTAGATTTTAATAGTAGCACGTAGTGTTATAGTACTGTGGTAGCCCCTGGGGATAAGTTCGATTGAACTAAAGTATATCTAATTACCCAAATAGACCCGACAACCCTTACAAACCACCGAAATCTACACCAAAACGGACTTGTGAAGCCCCATTTTGGGCATATAAAAATAACACGTAATGTTATAGGACCGAGATATCTCCTGGGGGTATGTTCTATTTAATAAGGGTACTGGATCTGATTTTCCCAGAATCTCATTTTTAGAAAAAAGAAAAAGAAACCCAAACAGTCGCTGGTTTGGGAGCAACCCCAGCATATTATCCTTAACGGTTACAAAAAGGAAACAATCCACCAATATACGTTTTTGAAAGCTGGGAGTCATCCATCAGCCTTTGAGGGAGAGTGGATGCTGAGCCTTGGCCATCTGGTCTGTCTTCAGGGGGGACAGATGACGGGGTGGTGGGCGGAAAAAAAGAAACGAACAAAAAAACCCCACAAACACACACACACACACACACACACACACACACACACATACACTCACAGACACACACCCAAGGCCCTTAAAAGGGTTGTTATATCTTTATTGAAGTGTTTATTTGTTTAAAATCTACACTGGTCCCAGCCAGACAAGCTTGTTTCAATCTTTGGTTGATGTTGGTGGTTTCGTGTGTGTATTAACGGAAAGAAGATAGGCTGTTCCAATTACTCATATGCTTCGCCTGCTATTTCCATAAGTCTTCTCGATAGGGGTGTTACAAGAAAATTGGCGAGTGTTGGAAAAGTTATAGCTAAAGAGAGATAGGAATCCGCTATTGTATATTATGACTGTTGTGTGATTATTGCTATAGATTGGGGCTTTTTTTTGGAGCCCACTCTCCAGGCGCAGAGTTGCGAGGCAGTCCCCTCAGACTTGATCATGGATTTCTTAGTGAGTTGCGAGGCAATCCTCACTGAATCGGTCATACTAAATACCGAGGTATAACGAGGGATACCGAGGTGAAGGAAACTATGATAGGGGTGGGGATGGGGTTGAAAATCTCTGAAATGGGTATGGGGTTGTGTATTTTGAGTATATAAATAGATTTAAGCAGTATATGCATGGTTTTAATGCCATATTTGAGAATTATGAGCGCTAAAGTAATAGCGTTCGCTGAAAAATTGTCACCTCGGTATTTAGTAGGTAGCTTGTTAATTAGTATTTACAGTGGAGGCATTTCGGTAAGCGACATTGTGGATTGTTAATCACATTGTGCCTTGTCAATTAGTTCTCTTTGTAGCTGTCGGCAATTGCAATCAAAGCCTGCTTCCTAAACTCAACACACATATTATGTACCAGGCATTTGAAGGAGAATGCGCTCCACAATCTTCATAAGATATGTAACAAGGAAACCGCAAAACCACTCCTCCATATCATTATTTGAGAAAGATAGAACTCCGTTATTGTATATCGTCGCTGTTGTTTGATTGTTGCTATTGCTGGGCGAGTGGTGGGGTTCTTCGTAGCCCACTCCCTACACGCAGAGTTGCGAGCCAATCCTCACAGACTCAATCCTAAAGTTCTCAGTGAGCAGCGAGGCAATCCTCACTGACTCCACGCAATTTAATTTTACTTCAAATGAATAATTCTAAAATGTTCTGTGGCTTATTTTGTTTTTCAGTTAGGGGTTCGGTGTTCGTTCAGCGGTACCATTAATTCACTATCTTGGAGTCTGTTGAGGGTTTTGTTATGCAGGTAGTAGAAGTGAAAAAATAAAGATACAATATAATTTTAAATGCTTTAATTACTTACCAGCGTGTGTACTGAACAATATAATCCACATTTATTGACATTTGACTGATGTATAAAAGTCCCGAAATGCCGCCTAACATGTAACGCGCGATCCAGAAAATTACCTCTTTGTCTTTAGATGGTGAGCGCTGCAGCTTGGTTTATTATTTACAGTGTTTTTCAACAGTGTGAATTGCCTTATTTGTTTGTTTCACACTTGATATGCAGCGTCCTGTGTGTAGTTGTGGTTAAGTCTCACTTGTTATCATAGCTTGACATTCTAGAAAAAAACAAGATAGTTAAAATAAACAACTTCTAAAGGTTCGTTTCTTATAAATATGAGGCAGTCCAGGCAGAGTGGGGGAGGGGGGGGGGGCGAAAAACATTGCATGAACATAGGTGGGCGTGGATGGGTGAGTGGTCAAGTGCCCCCAAAAATGTGCGAAAACAGTTAATGCATTTTTTTCTTTTTTCTCTGTTGTGGCGTCTTTTGTGTCCCAAACTGTAACAAATGTCACCAATTGATCACAAAAGCCCATTTAGAAGCACTATTAAGAAAACTAACCCCCTTAATGTAAAAATATTGGAGAATTTCACCCAAAACTGACTTATGGATGGGAGTGGGTGACCAATATTGAGCGAAAAAAAATTGCCCGACAATTTTCTCCAAAAGTTAACAAAAATATCCATTCACAACATAATTCATTCAATCAAGTTTTTTTATACAACATTTTTTAAAATAAAGCATAGTATATATAATATTGTCTAATGAGTCATAATAGCTAGGTGGGACTGATTTTTCAAAATGAAAAAATTGAAAATATTAATTTTTATTTCAACAATAACAAAAAGTCTGATTTATGATTTAACAAAAACACAAGTCTTTTTGATCGCTATCCTGATACCAAAAACAAAAACACAAGGTTGCCCTTCTTGGGCCAGAACAAAAACAAGTTCACATTTCCTCAACCAATATTTAGTTTAAACAGTATTTATTGAAAAAAAATGAATATTATGCAACATGCATACACAACATAAAACAAAGAATGAACACAATAGTACAGTATACACAGCACATAACATAACAGTAGACGAGTTTGAAACAAGATGGATTCGGGATTCTACGAAAACTTTAAGCTTATGTGTGTCGTCTCCCTAGCTCGAAATAAATTTACGCCATATGGTTTGTGACAGTAGGTGAACTTGTTTAGCATCATCCATGGACGAGGCCCCAACAGACAACCTAATAGAATCAGTAAAAGTACAGCACCAGCAATCGCCTCTCGTAAACACTGAACCAGAATGCCTCTCAAACTAACCCATCACAAAACAGGTGCGACGGCTGGTGGAAGACATTCTGAGTTGGCAAAAGGAGCACCGGTCCCTGGGCGACGATAGTTTCAAATGTTCAAACTCTTTAAACAGACATAATTATTATGGGGAACAAAACGGAAGAGATGAACAAAGTGAAGACAATAGGGGGTAGGAAGAAGGTGGGTAAGCTAGTCTGAGCACGAGTTTCCGTACCTTTAAAACACGTGTTGTGGAAGCAGCTCTCATACACAATGTTGGGAAGGAGTTTATGTCGGTACAACGTGAAAGGCAGGCGCTCGTGGTTGTGATGGAGAAGACTCATCTTCTTCATGGAATACATTTCATAATCTTGATTTGGTTATTTTAACGTTCAGTGAAATCGCTTTCTCAATAGAATAAAATCGTGTATCGCACTAAAGAGAAGGTGATTCTCAGCATTACTTAAAAATTCAGAGCCAAAAAGTAAGGCGAATACATCTTTTGCAAATGGGAGGTGGGGAAAGATTGGACAATACAATAAAAAATGTTCGGATGTCTCGCACTCGCCACACTGACAAACGGATGAGATGTTAAGTGATTATCGCACAAGTGAGAGTTAAGATTGCTACAGTGCAAGCGCAATCTACAATGATAAATTTGAACAGCGCAAGACTTGCGTCACAATAAAACCGTGGTGGTCGTAGGTTTCCATCATTTAAAAAAATCTTAAACTTGCTCAGTGACGAGTTTTCGCGGATATGCAAGGGTAGGTTATCCACTGTTCGGTAACGTTTGGGATGAAGGAGGATTTATAAAGTTGTGACCCACAAAACGGAACTCGGTGATTTGGGCCTGAACGGAGATTAATTGATGGATTCATTGTCGAAATAAATGGAGGAACTCTATTGTTGATGTCAGGAGGTAGCATCTGGTGATACATTTTAAAATATTGTATCAACTTTAGCTTGCGACGTCTCTCCTGCAGATCAATCAACCAATATTTGCTACATATACACGGTAACACTATAAGCAGTAGTAAATTGACTATCCATGGGCACAACAGGCACAGTGCTCACATATGCCATGATTTACAGAAACTAGACTGTTCGAAGTGCATATCACTGTATAATGCATATAAGAGATAAAATTTGGAAAAGCTTATTTAAATTTGGTTTAAAATCAAAGGTTTCTGGGAAAAACAATAATTGAGTTTCATATGCAAGGTAAACACCGAGAAACAGGATTTGTAGGAATATTAAGCTACATGTTTAGTTTCTCTCAATTGTCTGATCTGGTTTGATTGGGGTTTACATCGCTTTCAACAACTATGGCTATATGATGCCTATATCACAACGTTGTTAGTTCCCAATATGAAGGTAGAATTATTCAAACAGATCCACTGGATTGCCTAAAGAATTCACCAACCACTGGAGGAACTAACAAGCTTATCCACACAGACACCTCAGTATAAGGATAAAAAAAGTTCTTAGAATTTGCTACATCAATATAGTATTAAAATGTCTGTATGAACAGCCAGGCCATCGCCGCTGTACGTTAACAACCTGGCTACCAAATATGGGCGAATTATACCCGGGCCCATACGGGGTTCAAGCTATACAGTAGAGTGTCTTTGTGAACTGGTGTGAATCTGGTAAGTCTTCAAAAATGCATCTGATAGAGTAAATGGAAACATGTTTGGACATATAAAAATGTGCATTGAATCAGTGTGCATTACACGTCTCGAGTTAGTGTTCGAGCGCCAAAGTTTTGTATATAAAATGTATGAGAAGGGGGTGGGTCCTCCCAAAATGAAATGGAAACAAATATGCATGAAAGGGTGGGTGGGTCGTCTAAGTCGGGGAAAATAGTGAGTCGAAGTTACCGAAACTGAGTCGAAATTACTTTGGGCCGAAATTACTTTTTTGGGTTAAAATTACCGATTTGGGTCGAAGTTACTTTGGGTCGAAATTACTGTGGGTCGAAGTTACTGGATACCTTTCCAACAGTTATGTACAGTATCTGATGACAAATCTCAAGAAACAACCCTGGCAAATGTTCAGCTCATGGACTACTGGGTGCACCTCGTGTTTATACTTAACGCTTTCTTGAGTTATTGCTGTTTAGCTGTTGAACTGGCAAACAATCACACTGGTCAAATAGTGATTATAGTATCTCTTTACTTTTCGTCCGACCTGTCTTTACATTGGGTCTACTTACATTGGTCTACTTGTCTTTTTTGGACCGACTTGCCTTTTTCTTATAGTCCAATAGTTAAAACTAACAACTGTTATATGTGTGTTGACAATGTGTATTGAAAATGCATCTTGCCCTTATATAAAAAGCCATCTGATTCTGGCTTATTCATCATTTGACATCATTACCACGATGGATAACGATAATAATTGTGTAGAGTGTTTGCAAACTGTCACACCTCGTCAAGAAGCAATACTATGTGATGGCTGCTGTAAATGGCAACACAGAATTTCAACACTGGTATTAGTCGGGCTCAATACCGAAGAATGGTGAAGGAATTGACTATAGTAGAGTTCAAGTGTAGGGCATGTAGTTCACCCCCAGAAGAACCCAGTGAAGCAACTCCATCTGCTGAAAGTACAAGACCCTCCACTGAGCCTATAGTGCGGGTACAAGACCAGTCAACTTAACTGCATCAGCTCCATTTGATTTACTAACACAAATCCTCGAAAAGTGAGTTTTCTTTTTTCAAACTTTGCCATTTTATAAAAAAAAAATCTTAATCAGAGGTCGTAAATAAGATTGATGGATGGATGAAAAAAGTGAGGGAATCGTCTGAATTCTTGAAGAGTGGGAAAAGCACTAGCAGCAGAAATAAATGAAGAAAGTTTCGTTGCATGTGTTTTATGTTTGGACTTTTTGTTATAATATATGCATTATTATTATTATTATTATTATTATTATTATTATTATTATTATTATTATTATATACCTAATATACCTGGAAAATGTATCTAACATTGGTCTAATTGGTGGAACATTGTTAACAAAACCATTCAAATATGGGTGCCATTGGAATCAGCTCCCTGAGCCGATTCCCATGGTATCCATGTTTGCATGGTTTTGTTTATTTAATTAGGTAGAGGTATTAAATATTCGATAATTCAAAATGATAAAGGGTTAACTGACCAGTTAGCCAAGTATAAATTATACCTGTTGCATTTATACATTTTATCTTCTTTTTAACAATATGTGAGTTCTTTGCTGATTGTATTTTTCTGAATAAATGTTATGTAAAATATGATTTAACCTGTCTTTTTGGCGTCAGACTTGTTCCAAGATCCGCCCTTTCTCTGATTAAGTAGTCCAACTACCCCCAATGTGGTCCAACTTGTCCCTGGTAGTGGTCCAACTTGTCCACCAAAGAAAAAAATGGTCCGACTTGTCTCGAGATGTGGTCCGAGTTATCCCAAGAAGTGGTCCGAGTTGTCCCAAAAAGTGGTCCGAGTTGTCTCAAAATTGGGCCGACTTGTCTTGGTCCGAGTTGTCATTGGTCTGGTTGTCTGATACCGAATTACAGACATTTCGGACCAAGACAACTCGGACCACTTTTGAAGACAACTCGGACAAACTTTGAAGACAAGTCGGCCCAACTTTGAAGACAACTCGGTCCGACTTTAAAGACAACTCGAACCAAGACAACTCGGACCAAGACAACTCGGACCATTTTTTAAGACAACTCGGACCAACTTTGAAGACAACTCGGACCAACTTTAAAGACAACTCGGACCAACTTTCAAGACAACTCGGCCCAACTTTTGAAGAAGTCGATCCAAGTTTCAAGACAAGTCGGACCAACTTTCTAGGCAACTTGGACTGACTCGGTGAATAATTCGGACCTGAATAGTGGACAAACGAAGATTCAGGGTTGGTGGGGGAAAGACCAGAACAACCAATCACGGTTTAAACGATTTATTAAAAACTGAGGCATGAGAATCAAAGACATGAATAAATGAATGAATAAAAGTTCAAATAAAAAACAATGTTCAGCACCAATTTTATCAAACTATATGTACAATACATGAATATATGTATTGGTATTTAAAGTCATAATTCTTCAAATTTAAGCCTGTATGAACATCTGCATTATCATCTGAATGATATATATACATTAACCCTTTACCTAACGCTTGTAGAAAACGACACTCGTAACACGCGTTACTAATTTTTTTTTTGCTTCATAAACATAGGTTATGAAACCTCATTGGAACGGACGTGATTCGCTCGTTCCAATGAAGGATCATAATCTATGAGAAATAAGGTTAAAATAGGTATGACAGTGCATTCAGTTGACATACATCCCTCCCTCCCTACCTCCCTAACCAACTTGCTTCGCGTTCATTTAAAACTGTATGGCTTCAGGAACCGATCGGTGAATTAACTCAGAGTTGTCAATTTTCACCTGTAATTACATTGAATATAATCCCATGGCTGAGTCACTATTGTTATATTTGAGGTGTATATTCAACACACAGATTATACACAAGTTACTCCTTTTAATGCCAAATTTTAAAACTTTTACACGCCGAGTGGAACCATGGTCGACCCGGGACACATGTGCTTGACAAGATGTATCCCAATTAGTCGCATCTATTGAAGTCTTTGAGATCACAGTTAATTATTTTCGACATCATTCTTTTCTTCACAGTTGGTCCAACCTGTCTTATAGTCGTTACAGCTTGTCTTGAAAGTTGGTCCGAGTTGTCTTGAAAGTTGGGCCGACTTGTCTTGAAAGTTGGTCCGAGTTGTCTTCAAAAGTTGGGCCGACTTGTCTTCAAAGTTGGTCTGAGTTGTCTTCAAAAGTGGTCCGAGTTGTCTTCAAAAGTGGTTCGACTTGTCTTGGTCCGAGTTGTTTTTGTTTCCAGTTGTCCTGATTCCCTGAAACCGTATTCGTACAGTATATCTCGAAGGTCTATATACAACTCGCCCCGGGACAAGTCGCCCGAGGTGAGACTATTTTATATATATTTTCTCCGTCAGTTTGTTTTACTGAGACAAGTCGCCCCAAATGTTTTAACGCAAAAGTATTTTTACTTACATCTTTCCGACATCATAATTTTTAATGACTGTCCAAAATGGCTCCTGGTTAAGTTGCCTCCGCATACGTTTCCAGGTCAAGTCACCCCTGGTTTGGGACGAGTTGACCCGCATTGGGTGGCAAGTTGACCTACCCAAAAAAATTTGTTTACTAACTTTATTTTTATATTTTTTAGTAAAAAAAACCCAAACAATTATGGAATATTAATTTATATACTTACCTTTAATAATACGAAAATCCTGTTCAAATGCAAATTTTGAATCCACCACACAAAGCACACGTGAAAGAATAATAATTCCTTTCCATGAATATTAAATTTAACACAAAAATTCCCAAAAGTCGTATTCACTGACTGAGGAGAAAATTGTCCTTTCATTACCCAGCCATCTAACCTAATGATTCAAAAATAATAATTGTAATCTGTGTTTGTTTAAAAAAGCAATCTGATCAGTGAGTGTGATTATGGCTGACGACATTTCGGTAACAGCTCTGAAAAGAGTAATCATGAATATATTTTTTTTAAAACAAGCAATCTGATCAAGGAGTGTTTTTGGTGGATTGTGATTTCACCGGGCTGACGACTGTTCATCAACCGTTCAGACAAATAACGATATTGAAGGTAAATATTTTTACTTACTTCTCATAATATTCTTTTCCTCGCCGGTATATCCATTTTCATTGCGCTCTAGCTTTAAAATCCAAGATAGCAGAGATGACAGTGAAAGCTGAAGATTTAGAGGCCAAGCGGTTAGGAGGCAGGTGCTGAGCATCGGCTTACAGGTAATATATCAGAACATAAGAAATGCTATTCTTTTTTGTAAATATGTATATTTTTGTTGTAAAATCGTATTTTTATACCTATTCCGTATCATTTGATATCGATGAATAAAAACGTGTTTCGACAATCAGTCTCCTGTTATTTTTTTTTATCTTACAATCAACATGTATTTTGTCTGTATTAACACCGCAACTGTCGTGTATCCGACCCCCTGATACAGATGTTTGTATCAGGGGGTCGGATATAAGCACGTTCCTTTCGCGTGAGTTCCATTTTTTTCTTTTTGTTCATCTGTACGAATAAATAGTTCGTTATATATTCGTCTACATTCTTGACTTATCCCCAATATATTGTAAGATAAAATGATTATTACGATTATGTGGATGTAAAAAATATGTATCCGAGTCTCGCTCCGGGTTCTAAGGGTAGATCACGACGAGTCGAAGACGAGTCGTGATCTACCCTTAGAATCCGCAGCTGGACTCGGATACATATTTTGTACATCCACATAATCGTAATAATCTGTATATAACCATTTCCACGGGAAAAGATGGGGCGAGTTGTCTCAAAAGGTGGGGCGTGTTGTCTTAAAAGTTGGAGCGAGCTCTCTGAAATGTTGGGGCGAGTTGTCTCACTTGGGACGACTTGTCTCAGGGCGAATTATCTCAGAGGTGTTGTCTCATCCCCACCTCGAACAAGGGTTGTCGCTAAAAAGTGTACTCCGACCCCGACCCCGACTCTGAAATTACCGACTCCAAAAATATTTCTTTTTATAACTCTTTTATTAATGGATCAATTGCACTGAAATTCAACATAAATGTACAGTATTATGTGTAATATACATAAAATCATATAAATGTTACAAAAAAATTATGATTTTCATTAAATTGACTTTTATTGAGTTTTGACTCACTAAAAAGTGTACTCGGCGATTTCAACGAAATTTCATTCTCTCCTTCATATAATACATTCTTCCAGCTAAGTTGCTGCAGTATTAAGAATATATACGTATTTTACGATGTCTAATGCAAGATTTATAATTAATATGGAAATTAATCGTGCTTAAAATGGAAATTTACTCGAATGAGATTCGCCGACTCCGGCTTCATTTGAGGTTGCATGTAAAATTCAAACTTGCAATTGGCGGATCAATAGTCAGAGGTTTTCCCGGACTGTGGTAACTGACGCAGTTAACATGCACGAGAAGGCGTTGAAAGTGGTGATTTTTTCATAGGTAGTTTGTTGGACCCTTCTTTTTCTCAGTGAAATTCATGTCCAAGAAAGCCTATCACATTTGCCTTAGAGTTGGCGTGTGTTGCTTGTAGACTCCCTGATCTTTTTGATGACATGGTGGAGTGTAGCAACACCACTTGTCGTCGCTGGTATCATATACAGTGTGCTAATATTTCCAGTTCAATCACTGATAGCATTAATTTCAAGTGTGAACGGTGTTAAATTGTACCACCTACATCATGTATATTAAATTACTGTGTAACTTAGTGTGGAGATTGTGAGACAACATACTTTTCTAAAATTGACTTCTAACACCCACACCAAGAGAAGTTAGACACCACTTTTGTAATATAATTCCCGATTCTATATGCCTTCCGAGATATATAGCATTGGAAATTGTATTACGACCTTTGGGTTCAAATTCTTATTGAAAAATTACCTCCCGTGCTACTGACAGAAGCTAGACTCCTTCTCCATAATATAATTCCCGATGTTATTTGCCTCAGAGTCCAACTTCTTATCAAAAAAAAAACCTACTACTGACAGGTGCTATAGACTCTATTGTTATCATTCCCGATGCTATATGCCTTCAGAGATATATAGCACTGGAAATTATTTGACAGCCTTAGGGTCCAACTTCTTATCGAAAAAAATTACGCCCTTCTCTGCTACTGACAGGTGTTAAGATTGATTGTGGCAAAACAATTTTCTTATCCGCGTCACTTACCTCAACCCGGGAAAACCCCTGACTATTGATCCGCCAATTGCAAGTTTGAATTTTACATACAACCTCAAATGAAGTTGGAGTCGGCGATTCTCATTCGAGTAAATTTCCATTTTAAGCACGATTAATTTCCAAATTAATTATAAATCTTGCATTAGACATCGTAAAATACGTATATATTCTTAATACTGCAACAAATTAGCTGGAAGAATGTATTATATGAATGAGAGAATGAAATTTCGTTGAAATCACCGAGTACACTTTTTAGTGAGCCAAAACTCAATAAAAGTCAATTTAATGAAAATCATAATTTTTTTGTAACATTTATATGATTTTATGTATATTACACATAATACTGTACATTTATGTTGAATTTCAGTGCAATTGATCCATTAATAAAAGAGTTATAAAAAGAAATATTTTTGGAGTCGGTAATTTCAGAGCCGGGGTCGGGGTCGGAGTACACTTTTTAGTGACAACCTCGAACAAGTTCATGACTTGTCTGGAACGTGCAAGCAATTGCACCCCAACTGCAAATTGCATTGTGGTTATTTATTTTATTTACGATCTGAAAACGTCGTCACTGAAACCAAAATTTTGAAAATTCAAAGATGGGGAAAGGTTTCAATAATTACATGACCAAAAAGTTCTTCCATCCAGGAAGTAAAGAAAATATTAAAAGAGTATGGATGGCTGAACAGAAAGCAGAATATGATAAAAGCAAACAAGAAGAACTGCTAAATCAGTATCAAAAAGAACACGAACTTTACGGTAACCGTGCCCTTCTGGGAGACGAAAAGGCAAAACTTGGTTTGAGTTTTATGTACGATGCGCCTCCTGGCATGAAAAAGGAAAAAGAAAAAGAGGACGACGAACCCGAGTACAAATTTGAGTGGCAGAGAAAATTCAATGCTCCAAGGGAATCTTATGCTAAGAATGATGAAACAATTCGAGATCAGCCATTTGGCATTGAAGTCCGAAATGTCAGATGCATAAAATGCCGAAAGTGGGGTCATGTGAATACAGATAAGATCTGCCCATTATATGGACAGAGCCTAACAGCTGAACCCCCGCAACCCTCAACCAGTGCATCTTCATTATTGGAAAGTCTTGAGGATGATGGCTATGCATTAAAACGGAGTATTGTGGGTGCCGTTAGAGATCCAACTGCAAGAAATCAGCAAATGGTTGCCAGTGATGATGAGGATGATCCAGAAGTGCAGTTTCTCAAGTCACTTACCCCAAAACAGAAGAAAAAATTGTTAAAAAAGTTGAGTAAACTGCAAAGTAAGCAAAAAGGAGACTCAAAGAAAAGTAAACACAAGAAAAGCAAAAAACATAAAAATGCCACAGATTCAGATAGTGACAGTGCATCCGATTCTGACCCAGTCAGTCACAAAAAAATCAAGTCCGAGAAACACAGGAGGCAAAAATCCTTTGCACCTAGAGCATATACAAGAGATGAAAAGGAAATGGTGACATCAAAAGAACATTCAAAACAAAGACATAGAGCAGGAGATTCCTTGACCTCTGGAACAGATAGGAGGAGTTACAGACAAGATTTCAGAAGAAAAGATAGAGATGAAAAGAAAAAAATTGAGTACAGAAGTTACAAACAGTCATCTGACTCTAATAAGTATTGTAGGTCATCTGATGATAAAAGATCCAGCAACTATTTTTCTAGACAAAGAAGTCGAAGTTCAAGTAGAGACAGACAGAGGTCATACATTGAAAGGTCTAGACACTCTGACATGATACCATACAGAGACAGACAGAAACATAAGAGAAGTCGAAGTTCAAGTGAAGAGAGTTAGTTGAAATAAGTTGCACACTCTTGACACGGGAGAGTGTATTGCAATATTGCAATTAAACCCTCAGTGTTAAAATTGCACCCAAAAAACTCTAATTATCGAAGAAAGCTACATGTAAGACCCACATACAGTACGTGGAGAGTGTATTACCACTAAATCACCCGCAGAGTGGAGATTCCACCCAAGTAATAATTGCGAATTTGTTGCAAAGCATACCAATCACAAGCAAAGTTTCAGCCAATGATCCTCCGGGTTAAACCCGGAGGTCCATTGGCTAAAACATTGCTCGTGTTTTTTGCCCGTATGTTCTGAATTTGAAAGTAATACATTGGGTGATAACTCCACTCCATGGGTGATTTTGTTACAATCCACTCTCCACGTACTGTATCTGCAAAGTTGCATAAATGCTGCCCTCAGGTGACTCACAAAGGTGGGGTGTAATCATGATTTACCATGACCAGACATGTTAACATTCCTGGAATGTTGTGCTGTGCGGTATTGAAATTTCAGTTGGCCTCTATGTTCTTCGTTCTGTGCCCCTTCCCCAATGAGTGAGGTGGAAGAAACATATGTGTTCTTCAACTTCAGGATTTTAACTAAGTTTTCACTAGTAGTAACACTCTTGGTCAGTCCCTGCCCCCTTATCTTTAAAAGTGGCAACAAGTAGTGCTGTGAGGTTATGAAATTTTTCCACGGTTTTGGTTTCAACTTGTTTTTTTAAAAAAAAAGAGTTGGTTTCGGTTTTGTTTAGAGAAAAATATTCAAGTATTAAACACTATATACACATGGGTTTTTTCCCAAATGTTAGTTTTGATAAAAGTTCAAAGTGCATTACCTTCCCCTCTCCCTAAAATTATGAGATTATATATAGCGCATTTGTTCACAGAGCCCTGGATATACAGTTGAGAGTTGAATGGCAATGGCAGCCCCCTCCCCGCACACACACACCAAGACAAGAGGAAAATCTGTGGTAGCAATGCACAACTTGGGTAAAAAAGTGAAATGTCAGGCCAAAGAAAAGAAATCCCTTTGTTTGGGGTACCCCCACCTACCCTTAACAATTATGCCGACCCTAACAATTTTACAAAGTAGAAATCGCTCATTTTGGTCATTGTAACCCTAACTCTTTTTAGCTCAACTTGACAAAGTCAAGCAGAGCTATTGCCATCACTTCTCGTCCGTCCGTACGTTAGTATGTTAGTACGTTAGTACGTACGTCCACAATTTCCTTTGGCACACCTCACAGGTCGCATTTATGATCAGATTACTTTGAAACTGGGCATGCTTGTTTGGGGTGACCTCTAGATGGGAGCTATCGATTTTCTTCAATTTCCGTCAAAAAATGTTGCCGCGGTCAACGTTCTTAGAACTTAGTTTAGTCAAACCACAATATTTCCCTTTGGCACACCCTACAGGGCACATTTATGATTTGATTGCTTTGAAACCTGGTATGCTTATTTATGGTGACCTCTAGATGGGAGCTATCGATTTTCTTCAATTTCCGGCCAAAAATGTTGCCACGGCCAACGTTCGTAGAACTTAGTTTTGGCAGACCTCAATATTTCCCTTTGGCACACCCTACAGGGCACATTTATGATCAGATTGCTTTGGAACCTGGTATGCTTGTTTGGGGTGACCTCTAGATGGGAGCTATCGATTTTCTTCAATTTCCGGCAAAAAATGTTGCCACGGCCAACGTTCGTAGAACTTAGTTTAGTCAGACCTCAATATTTTCCTTTGGCACACCCCACAGGGCCCATTTATGATCAGATTGCTTTGAAACCTGGTATGCTTGTTTGGGGAGATCTCTAGATGGGAGCTATCAATTTTCTGCAATTTCTGTCAAAAAATGTTGCCACGGCCAACGTTCTTAGAACTTAGTTTAGTCAGAAGACTCAATATTTCCCTTTGGCACACCCTACAGGGCACATTTATGATTGGATTGCTTTGAAACCTTTCATGCTTGTTTGGGGTGACCTCTAGATGGGAGCTATCGATTTTCTTCAATTTCCATCAAAAAATGTTGCCGCAGCCAACATTCTTAGAACTTAGTTTAGTCAGACCACAATATTTCCCTTTGGCTCACCCTACAGGGCACATTTATGATTAGATTGCTTTGAAACCTGGTATGCTTATTTACGGTGACCTCTAGATGGGAGCTATCGATTTTCTTCCATTTCCGTCAAAAAATGTTGCCACGGCCAACGTTCTTAGAATTTAGTCTAGTCAGACCACAATATTTCCCTTTTATACACCCTACACGGCACATTTATGATCGGATTGCTTTGAAACCTGGTATGCTTATTTACGGTGACCTCTAGATGGGAGCTATCGATTTTCTTCCATTTCCGTCAAAAAATGTTGCCACGGCCAACGTTCTTAGAATTTAGTCTAGTCAGACCACAATATTTCCCTTTTATACACCCTACACGGCACATTTATGATCGGATTGCTTTGAAACCTGGCATGCTTGTTTGGGGAGGCCTCTAGATGGGAGCTATCGATTTTCTTTGGTTTCTGTCAAAAAATGTTGCCACTGGCAAAAAAAATGACATTGGTACCAATGATCTTCAATTTTTCCATTTCATTTATAACTTGCCAAGTTCAACTTTGTCAAGTTGAGCTACAGTGTCATTGACACTTTCATTATCAGACTTCAACGGTGAATTTCAAACATATTTTGAGGTTAAAGCTTTCAAAAATACATGTAGAAATCAATATATCAGACAGAATAAATGCAGAGCAAGTGGTAAGTTCTGGTACAGCAATGGAAACTGCAAATTGATCATTGTATAGATACAGAGTTTTACCGTTGGTGTTGAAGGTCATGAAAATTAATGAATATTATGTTGGGTTTCTTGGATTGATACTGAAAGCCCTGAATCTTGGCCTGCAGTCTTGAAAATGTTATTGGTGCATGTGTAGACTGTAGTGTACTAGTGTTGTGTGGTTAACCGGTTTTGTGAGTCGGTTTTGGTTCAGCTCTAAAACCGAAACTGTGCAATTGTTAAATCAGTACAGTTTCAGTTTTCTCTACAAAATGTCAGAAACTTGCATTTACACCGTTCAATTTGCATTGTCAACGACTTAAAACTAAATACGTAACGTCAACTGATAACTCTGTCAGTATTCATGTATTCAGGCTCCAGAGAAACAAACACTGTCTGGCAGGAGTCACTGATGCATTAGAAGAATGATCACACGTTCCAAGAAATTTTCGTATGATGTATGACAACTCTTGTCCAATTACACAGCACGGTTACAAAAGTGGGTTGGTTTGTTCTGTCAGAAATTCTCAGAATGACAATCTTGCCACGCCTACAAACGTCAGAATGAGCAACTTGGGGACTTAGCAAGCGGCTTTGTATCTGCACATGTTTGGGTGTATTAATTACCTAACAACAAAATCGTGAATAAAATCAGGGAAAATATAGTCTTTGTTTTTTTAAATGGTGGATTACTGTGAAAAACAAAACAAACCTGTCGCGTGAGTTTCCCGGACACATGCTTAGAATCTAACGTTAAACATTGTCACCTCCCTTGATGCGTTTATCCAATATATGGATGCGAGTGCATACCACGATGGAATGTCCCCGCGCCAATTTAGTATTACCTGCAGAGTGCGAAGCTGCATGGACAAAAATCCCTACACACAATTAATTTGAACATTTTGCCTCATATAATACAGAACTGATTTAGTTTCGCAAGCAACAGATGTAAATTGACAGTGGAACACCAACTTCAAAAGGCAAACGGCAAAAGATACAATTCAAAACATTACAGGTAAAAACTCGTCAGTGTAAATTATGGTTGTTCTAAAAATAAAACGAGCATGGCATCTTCAGGCGGTGGCCGGGCGCGGAATTTAAGAGGAGTGTGTGGGTGTCTGGGTTACCTATGAAAAGGATGAGGTGTCGACTGTCAAGCCCAATCAGCCCACCCATAGCAAATATTGTCTCCCCATTCCAAACTACCAGTTACAGTTTCAAATCCAGTTGCGTAACTGGTGGGGGGGGGGGGGGGGGGGCTGGGCACCTGTACTGAGAGCAACCTATACTCTGTATCAATGTACCAATGTGCAACTGGTCTTAAAAGTGATCCGTCTCAGATGGCATAGTTCAGAGTACATTTTGTTCAAAAATATCTCTGGGTGGGGTGTGTGGTAGGCCAGTATTAGGCTACAAGGTCCACCTGGATTTTGAGACCAGGATAGCCAGTGATAGCAAGGAGTCTTCCAATAATACCAGTGTCTTAAGGTCGGCAGTAGATTGGGGGGAGATTGTGAGGGAAAATTCCTTGGAGAGATGCAATGCAGCTTACCCAGCCCCACAATTTACTTGTTCCCTCAACTTTTGTTTCCTGCAAATTTCCTGGCACCACTCCTGCAGTCCTGCCTTGAGTCTTTTAAAGTATTTTTGTGGGGTGGTGTGGTGGTATTGGACGTGTCCACCTATGTAGGAGATTTGTGTTGCTGTGTGTGGGGGATGGGAGAATAAATTAATGGTAGCCGTTGCCAGATGAATTATCATTTAAAATATGACAGAATATGTATTTTTATTGCCACTGTGTGATATTTTTCAAGTCTACAATCTTTTTATTGCAAAAAACGAAAACAGAGTTTTTTGAACAAAACCGAACCGAAAACGAGGTAAAAAAAAAACCGCACAACACTATAGTGTACAACTTTTTTTTTTTAATTCCATTCAAACATGTACATAGAAATTACTGACAGTGGCTAGCATGGATATTGCATTCAAGTGAAGTGTGTGGTCATTTTGGTAATTCGATGTTTGTTTTATTTTTGTCCAAAGCTAGGTGGGGCTTTCAATCTCACACTGAATGGGGTGATTTTTATCATTTCATTCATTTGTCATTCGAAAGAAAGTTTATTTAACACGTAAATACAATTATATTATGGGACCAAAAAAGTTATTAAATAGGCCTACCGGGCTCTGATTTCTTTCTGCAATTTCCACACTTTTTATTTAACACATTACACGAAGTGACAGCATTCAAGATTGTGCAGTTAAATAAACGTGCATGTCCCGACAGACGGTTATCTCACATTGAGTTTGTATGGTGTTTTTAAATAACCTAAACTGAGTTGTATTTTTGATTAACCTCCCAGCCCAAGCAACAAGATTGATGTCCAGTGAATCCAGTGTCCAATATCCACACAAAAAGTAAATTGAAGTAATGCAACTATAATTTATCTATGATAATCCCAGTTGTGAAAACATTGAGCAATCATTGCCAATCATGCAATGCGTCAATGACATGGTGTCATCATCCACCTTTCGTTGTTTGGGTTCATCTTTGATAAACATGTAAAATAACATGTTTTATGACATTCATCTAGTTGCAATTATAGGGTATTTTGAGTGGAATCACTCTCTGTGTTCACTAACTTCACTTCTGGTTTTTGGCTTCATTGACGTTTCTGAAAATTCCAGAGAATCCACGATTTTCCATGATAAATTAAGGTAAATTTTCATTTTCCATGTGAAAAAAAATGTACAAATCGATGATTTACCAATGGCAGCAAATCATTTTCAAAAATTTGCTGCACCTCAAACGATGAAATGAAATTTGATAATGCTAAATGTGTCGTCGCCTGTTGGCTTCCTCACATTGTTTTTTTAACGTGTCTTAAAATAAAGGTCAATCACATCTTTCCAATGTGCAGTGGTGTGCAGTATAAATTATTTATTTGAAAGGCTTGTATTTTAATAAAATGATCAGTTGTTAAAAGTATCTGCAACTTAAAATAGTAATGCTGAATTGAAAGAAATGCAATAACCACAGGCAGTATTACCGTTTGTCTGTCAAGTTGTCAGCATACTGAATTGTCAATACTAGTGGATTATTATACCCCCCGCAAACAAAGTTTGGGGGGGGGTATATAGGAATCACCCTGTCCGTCCGTTTGTCCATCTGTCTGTCTGTCCATCCTTGTAAGCGCAACTCCTCCTAAACTGTTTGAAGAATTTTCATGAAACTTTACACAATGGAAAAACCTCATATGAAGATGTGCATGAAGCAATATAATTCCGTTCTGACATTTCCAAGGGGAGATAATCCAACTTATACCGTCTGCCCATCCTTGTAAGCGCAACTCCTCCTACACCGTTTGAAGAATTTTCATGAAACTTCACACAATGGAAGAACTTCATATGAAGATGTGCATGAAGCAATATAATTCCAATCTGATATTTCCAAGGGGAGATAATCTAACTTATACATTTCAGGCATGGGGGGGGGGGGGGGGTATCGCTTTGTGAGTTTGCTCACAGTACCTCTAGTTTCCAACCAGTTGTCACCTACCCTCCCGAACTCTATTGTCTCCTATGAATAAATCGCACAGTAATTTCCAGAAAATATGTTGAATCAGCCTGAATGTTAGGAGCGCTGGAACCAGGCCGTATGTCTTTAGAAATGGAAATACCAAGTTAACAACTTAACATTTTTAGCTCACCTGACTTTCAGTCAGGAGAGCTACATGTATAGTGATCACTCACCGTCCGTCGTCTGTGAAACATGGTGTTTGCGTCTTCTCCTCCCAAACTGCTGAACCAATTTAATTGATTTTTGAGATAACAGTTTGTTATGACATCGCAATTTGATTTTGTTCAAATCAAGTTGCCTCGCCCCTTGGTAATCCCATGCCCAAAAAGTGTGCCTGAATCTTAAAAAATCATCTTCTTATGAACCAGCAGTTGATATTAGGTGTGCAGCTTCCTTTTGAGGTGCAGACTCCGATTTGTTCAAGAGAAGTTTGTGGGGCTATATTTGCCGTTGTTATGGGAAGGGCAAGAATTTTTGCCACTCCCAAAATTTCTATTTTCCAAACTGAGGCAGATTTGAACCAAATTTGATGTGAGGGCTTATTGGGTCATAAGTACTATTTATGCCCAATTTTTTTTTTCCCGTTGCCCCATGGGAATCGCAAGAGTTAAAAATAGAAAAAAATTAAAACACACATATCTCCAAAAGTACACAGCACTGAGAATTCTTATTTGGTGTGAAGCTTCCTTAGGACCAACAGAATGGAATGGTCAAAAAAAATTGTTATCTGTTGTATCATGGGGTACTTTTTTGGGGACTTTGAAAAAGTGCTGAGTCAGCATTTTTAACACTGTGGGTAATGGGAAAAACATGTAAGACTACTTTTCTCCCAAACCACTGCTCCAAAAGCTTTCAAATTTCACATATAACATCTTTGGAAGATTGTTTCACATGTTTATTGAAATCAATTGCCTGGGTCCATATTTGGGCTCTCTATGGGAGCCCAAATGTTTAAATTAGTGCAGAATGAGAAATATTCTTTAAAAATCTTCTTCAGATCTACCAATAAGAATCTTTTGATATTTGGTATGCAGCATCCTTAGGGGGATGAGATTCAAGTTTGTTCAAGCCAAGTCCCTGGGTTCATATTTAGGCTGAAAATTTGGGGTCCCGTTCTGGGCTAAGAAATTTTGGACGAAAATCCAGAATTTTTTTTTTGGTTTTTTATGCGCTTCGGTCAATTTTAAGACAAAAAAAATTATTTTTTTTACACTGAAAATTTGGGAGCCGGGTGGGACCAAAATCCGGAAGTTATTTTTTTTATGCGTTTTGGTCAATTTTAAGAGAAAATTTTTTATTTTTTTTACACTGAAAATTTGGGGCCTGGGTGGGACTTCTAAAATTTTGGACCAAAATCCAACAAATTTTTTTTTGTTTTTTATGCGTTTCGGTCAATTTTAAGACAAAAAAAAAATTTTTTTTACACTGAAAATTTTGGATCTGGGTGGGACTTGGAAATTTTGGACCAAAATCCGGAAATTAGTTTTTTGGTTTTTTATGCGTTTTGGTCAATTTTAAGAAGAAAAAAAATTTTAGGCTGAAAATATTTTGTTTTGGACTTCGAAAATTTCCACGAACAAAAATAAAAAAAATGTGTTTTTTAATGCGTTTATCTCGATTTTGGGACGTAAAAGTGCAGGAACTGAAAATAGAAGGAAAATCAATCCTGTGTATTGTGTGGGCACAATCGCTTCATCTAGTTGGTATATGCTTCTCTTAGGATGGGCGTATGCAGCTTATTCAAGTCAAGTCCCTGGTTTGATATTTAGATTATCATGTCAGGTGAGCACCCTCAAGCCCCCCTGGGGTCTCTTGTTCATTTTTCTGTCGTCTTTTTTTTATTTATTTGTCTGATGTATTCACAGTGTCTGCTGCTACCTATCGCTTACAAAGTTCACATTAGCATGTTTTCTTATCGTAAGTTATCAATTCAATCAAAATAGGCAGCCCACAGGCTTTTAGATTTATGATCCACCTTGATGAGTTGACATTTTGACAATTTCGCAGAAAAATATAAATACCGAAATAAGCGATATTTTGATTTGCTTTCCATATGGTTTCGGTATCGCTACCATGGCAGCATGAAAAATAGAGCACACAAAACATCGAATCTTTAAGAAATGCCAATGCAAATTTACTTGGATTCACCTGATTTTTACACATGAATCGATTCGTGGATTCACAATGAATTTTACAGCCACTCCATGGTGCCCAAGATGGCCAAGATTGAATCTGAGTGATCCGTTAGCTGAGACTTTGCTGGTATTTTTCTGTAACAGAATTGGAGAGTGAAGAAAAGTTACCTGAAATAAGTTGTACAAGTCAGTGTGTGGAGAGTGTGTCAGTATCAAAACACCCACCATGTGGAATCTCCATTCAGATAATAATTCCCAATTTTTTCTCGACAAGAAAATACAAGAAGTTCCAGCAAAGCTTCAGCCAGTAGGTCACTAGGATTAAATATGGAGATCCATAGGCTGGAACTTGGCTTGCATTCTTTAGGATTTTTTTTTCAACAAAATTAGCGCAATACTTTCTCTGCAGGTGTTTTCATTATAATCCACTTCCAACACACTGAAGAACAACCACAAAAATTCTTAGTTTATTATACCCTATGTTAACTCTTTACCCACTGAGTATTTTAAAGGTGTTTTTTTTATCAAATCTAGTCATGTCTTCTATAAAGCAGCCATGAATAGATTTGATGAAAAATTCATCTAAATTTAACTGAAGAAATCCTTGGTGAAAATATAGATGGACAGTTGTGAAATGTTTTGCTCAGTTTTGAAGCACTTGTATGCGTATAAAAATACGCATAAAAATGAATTATATTCCATAAAAGAGTATTTTATTATAAATATTTTGCTGATGTCCAATATGTTGTATAATCCCCCGCCATTGAAGTCGGGAAGGGGATATTGAAATGGTGTCCCTCCCTCTGTCCGTCAGTCCATCCTGCCATCACAAACTTTGCCCAGTTAACTCCTCCTTCAGTTTACAGTGGATTCTTACGAAACTTGGTCTGAAGTATCAGTATCAAGTGTAGATGTGCATATGGTCAGGAATTTTCGATGCGACAAATTTTGCATGGTTACGGACATTGGAAATGGCAAAATTTCCCTCACAAAGGCTTGTCCACTCAACTCCTCCTACATTTTTTATTGGATTTTTACGAGGCTTGGTCTGAAGTATCAGTATCAAGTGTAGATGTGCATGTGGTCAGAAAGTTTTGATGCGACGAATTATGCGTGATTATGGCCCTTGGTAATAGCAAAATTTCCAGCACAAATGCTTGCCCACTTAACCTATGCATTTTTTATTGGATTTTTACGAAACTTGGTGCGCCGTATGAGTATGATGATATCTTCAGTTGTGATTAAAGAAATTAAATGATATTTGGTGAGTGACATTAATGGGTATGAATACATGTCCAAGTTGATAATGAGATTATTCCTATCATCACATAAACGGGACATGGATGTCGTTAGACTTTCTTGTTCATTTCAGTTTTGCTGTTGTGATCAGTTTACAAGTGCCGAAGTGAAAATAGGTGATTTACCTGGATTTAGCAGAAGACCTTTTGACATGCACTTTCACTTAGATAATGATTCCTGATGAATAAAATGTACGAAACAGATGTAATCAAATTGGCATATTACAGCTGATACAGATTAAAAGTTTAACTCGCTACCCAATACACACAATATCAAGATTTACTATTTTAATTATTTAAAGTTTTCAAACAATTTCAACCAAACCATATCATGTCCCCTGTGGGAACCCCGGGAAGTTAGGCGATGCTTGTTTTCTGTGGTAAACAGGCACTGTTTTACTGGTAAAATAGGACCCAGTTACTAATGCTTGGGGTGCAAGTCCTCTAAAATAAGTAACATGGGGCATAAATGATTGACTGACCTTGACTTTATCTCCATGTTGTCACGATTAACCATTGTGCAGAAGTATGTGACCTTCAACACCAATAAATAAATAAATATAATGTGGCCCCCTCATTGGAAGGAGCTCAATAAACTCATTTCAATGAAAGGGTCACAATATGGTTTTGTGGAAATTTTTTTGAACATTTTTTTTTTCAACTGCTTAATTATTGAATTACATGTATAGTTGATTCACCAGATCAAGGGTTAACAGCCACCAAGTAAATTTCCATTTGCTTTCAAAACATAGTTTATAACCACCCCATTTCAATCAGGGGATCATAAGTTGTTGCTTGGAAGCAAAAACTTATGAGTAAGTGCAAATGCATGTGAAACTGTGACCATCATATAAATGTTTTGAGTTACCTCCCTCAGAACAAGACCTTGATAATAGAGTACGAACAGGCAAACTGAACTGGATGCCAAATGGATAGCCAGACAAAAGAAAAACTAAAACATGTACCTATTAACCCTTTACCTAACATGAAAAGCAGACGACACTTGCAAAAAAAATTCTTGAACAACTAATTTATTTCATTTTTTGTCTCAAAAACATAGGTTATGACCCCTCATTGGAACGAGCTCGTTCCAATGAGGGGTCATAACCTATGTTTTTGAGACAAAAAATGAAAATATAATGAAAATTATCTCGCGATTTTTTAGAATAGCGCTGGCCGATTTTGGCCGTTACGTTGGGTAAAGGGTTAACCCTTTACCCAACGCAGACGATATCAAAATTTATTATTTTAAATATCATTTTTTCAAATTTTTCAAAAAATTTCAACAAACCATATCATATGATCCCTCGTTGGAACGAGCTCATTCCAATAAGGGGTCACATGATATGGTTTTGTTGAAATTTTTTGAAAAATAATATTTTTTCCATAACTGAATTTGCATATTACGCGGGCGGATGCGGCCGATTCATTGGGTGAAGGGTTAAGCTGATCAGCTGACAATCACACTCGCAATGTGACTGTCGCAAATATTTGATCACACAAACATCATCTCGATCTCCATGAGCCATTACTTGTGAGCCCAAAGTTTGTTTTCTTTGGATTACTATTTGTTGGATATGTGATTATGGATTCATGTACAGAATACAAGTAGTGTTATATTTAGAGCTAAATCTATGACATCTTGGCAGGATATTTTTACAATTACAGGTTCAATATTTGTGAGACATGAAAATTTAACTTTTTTGACAGAGGTATAATTATTTGTACATATTTTTAACAAAACATCCCGTTGACTCTGTTCTGCAGACAGTATCTCAGATATATTGATGATAGTTATTTTCCGAAAAAGTTTCATAAATCTATTTAACATCAATTTTTTCCTGTTTCTTTATTAACTAGTTGAGTGCAGGAAGTCCAAATTTTGGCTTTTTTTTATGAAGTACAGGTACCACAGCTTAGAGGCTTCATATTCCTGGGATGCAGGCTTGTCATTTTGAAAACTGCAGGAGGGCCATTATGGTTCACCCCAAATCACCCCAGGAGGGCCATTTTGGGTTCGCCTAAACTGACCCCAGGAGGGCCATTTATGGTTTGCGGGGTCCATTTTGTTTCAGCCTGCTGGGAAGACAACTAATATCATTTTAAGGTACATGGTTTGTGTAATTATGATGTACGTCATCATGTAATGTATAGATGCAGGCTTGAATATTTGGATGCAAGATACCAGGTTACACATGACACTCACTAACAGTGAGTGTTATAGTTACCTTGCATCCAAATATCCAAGCCATGTTGTGACGAATCAATCAGATTGGGGGAGGGGGGGGGGGGGGGGGGTGTTGGAGGGAATGAATCGTCCCGGCTTTGATTTTGGGATGAAACGTCCCAGGCGAATCATCAGGGGTCGAACTGGCTTGGGGATGATACGTCCCGTAATCGCGCATGACACCAGAGTTGTCTCAGTCTGATGTACAGTGTAATAACTAATTACAACTTTGGAATTGGCAGACCTCTCTATTTGGAAAGTTACTTATTGTCTTTGGGTGACTATCGACAACACACTACAAACTTCAGAAATTGCACTTTGTTACCTCCTTCAGCCAGCGAAAATTGCCATTTGAGACAGCTGATTTTGAGGTGCCTTCGACTGAATTAATGGGCTGCAGAAATTGGGGTTAGGCAGGCGTTTACCGTCCACGGAATTTTTAACTCAGGTGGGCGACTGCAGACCGGGGCTATCGCCCGCCTAAAATGACAAGCCTGGGTATGTGTTTCATATTATCTGTGAAGCAGGCCTGGCATTTTCAGGAGAGCGATGTATTTGCTCACCTTAAAAAATTAAGGAGGGCGAAAACTAGCCCTCCTAGCCTTAGAAAATACTGATCACCATAACCACCTATTCCTAAACCCCACATCTTTTCAGACCTCTGCTATGTTTGTGGTCTCTGTAAGATGGCCACACTTCCCCTCCCACACCTCTGGGCCCGTCAGAGACCTGGAGATATGGGAGGGGCAGTGGAGCCATCTCACAGAGATTACCTTGACAGCAGCAACAAATAAAATGTACAAAGCCCTCTAGGCAGAATTCATTAAAAGTAAAACTTCATTTTGCCACTTTTAGAGTTCGTTAGCTTGAGGAGAGCTAATCGCTCACCTAGACCATGCGAGGGGGGGGGGGGGGATTTTTAGCCCTCCTGCATTTTTAAGAATGCCAGGCCTGGTGAATTGAAATTATTTAGCCTGTATGTGTTTCACTTGTTACAGTTTATGGGAGAGTGCCAATAGGCACTCTCCCATAAATTGTAACAAGGCAAGTACATGTGGACAAATATTTCCATTCAAAAATAATTTAGCACTCTACCAATTATAAAAAAAAACAAGAAGACAAACAATTTTCATTTCTGGCCTCAAAGCCACAGTTTATATCTCCATATTGGGGGCTCAGTGGCTCAGTTGGTACTTGGTAGAGGTGCAGACTGCAAGCTGGGAGGTCCTCGGTTCGAATCCCACCTGCAGCAACCGCGTTGTGTACTAAGGAGTACTGCACGTCGATGGTGCACCTGTCTTCAACCAATGCTAACCAAACCCTCCTTGTGTGGAGTTGGTATATTGGGGAGCTGACAGTTGCTCGCCATTGCTTGGTGGTTCTCTCCAGGTACTCTGGCTTCCTCCACCTGGAAAACTGTCATGGTCATAATTAGCCATTGTGCAGAAATATGTGACCTTAATAAGTAATAATAATATCTCCTTATTGGAGAATGCTTGGTGAGGGCGGGCTGATGTGTTTTTGAGACAAATTTGTTTTAAAAAGTATGAAAATTGAATGCTGATTTTAATTAATAGTTCTGCCTGATTTTGTCTGTTACATCAGTTAAACTTCTGTGATGACAAAAGTGATACAGTCTGATTGAACTCGGGTTTCGATACGCTAACATACCAGTGGGTCAAGTGTTCTTAAACAAAAGAATGCAAAACCAAATCAAGGACAAATAATAGCATCTTAGATTCAGTTTTCTCGCCTCTCTCCAATATGTGAAATACTACACTGGTGTAGGAAGAAAATGTGATGACAAAAGTGATACAGTCTGATTGAACTCTGGTTTCGATACGCTAACATACCAGTGGGTCAAGTGTTCTTAAACGAAAGAATGCAAAATCAAAACCAAATCAAGGACAAATAATAGCATCTTACATGTAGATTCAGTTTTCTCGCCTCTCTCAAATATGTGAAATACTACACTGGTGTAGGAAGAAAATCCGAAAAGATAATTCCAGCTTTATTGCAGTCACAATCTGCTCAAACTTATCGGGTGGCTTTTGTGTGCTTAGAATTGTGAAATCCAGTTAATTGAACAGCCACTTTGCCAGTGAGAATTATTCAATTAAGAGGAGTATTCAGTTAACAGGGATTTAGGCACTTTCCTGCCCTTTAGAGATAATCTGAACATTTATTCTGTTATACATGCATATTGTTGGATGGAGCTCTGGCAAACATGATATCATAGATCACATGCCTGTTTTGTATGTGCTGGGGCGAAATATGTTTATAATTATAAAGAAGCGAAATATGGTGATTTTTATGCAGTTAACAGTAGTTGACTGTAACCTATATGCAGTTAACAGGTCAAATCTGTACACAAGGTCTGGCAAATGGTTTTGTGTTTGGAAGTTATACATGTATTCAGTTAACAGGGTATTCAATTAAAGAATATCCAGTTAAGTGGACTTCACTGTACTGTAAAGAGTTGAAACATAGTTCTTTCAAATGTAAAAATAAAAGAGAGCATTTACAAAAAACACAGAGTATGGTAGATTTTACACCCAACTATGGTTTACAGTATTTGAGATGTACAAAAAATTAATAAGTTTTTTATAGTTTTTTTCAGTACATGGTACAACCCAACTGTCTGTACTGAAAGTTCAATGGTTTGTCTGTGTCATATGTTGTTTCTACAGGGATTCTTTTGGGTGTTTACAGGGGCCTAATATGGGTCAATTTCTCAATGCCATGATTTTTCCCAATTCTCAATCCAAATTTCCATTGGTTTTCTGAGGCCTTAAACCACCCAGTTCCGGACACCAACTGTATCTTAAAATTTAAATTGCTTACCTAACAAAGCTTAGAATGTGTCTGAATTCAAAGGCAAATTACAAGTTCTTCTTTAATAGTGTAAGTGCAGTTTTATAAAAGCTACAGAGACAGAGGTGAGCAAGATTCCATGGGTGATATTTTGTTATAAAACTTACTTGTATACATGCATTTGGTTAGGTATCGGCTTTAATATTCTCTGTTCAGTTTGAATGTAAAATTTCTTAGTCTTTGTATGTTTTTTCGCTTCCAAAACAAAGTCCCAATTTGTGCCCCTATGATGCAAATTTGCCCAATGTCATGGGCTCCAGACCCTTTCCCAAAGTGGGCAGAAGAATCCCCGTTCTAAGAAACTTAAAATTGTGAAATCTGCCTTCACTGGGTAAGTTTTACATGCAGTTGTAGAAGTCTATTAATTAATTTATTCTTCTCATACATGTGCTATAATTTTGGTTAATATTCTATAGGCAGTGTGGTGGCTCAGTTGTTAGAGCATTGGATCCCGATCAGCGGCAACTGTATTGTTTCCTTGGGTGGGACACTTAATCCTGATTGCCCATTGTGGCGCTGTGTGCTGTCTTGAACCACTGCGACCCCTGCTTGTGCGAAGTTAGTAAGTTGGAGAGTCTAATGGTTGTTTTGTGGTTCTCTCCTGGGGGTCTGGCTTTCTCCACCTGTAAAACAATTATCCGACCCGATGTGACCATGGCTGTTGAAAGTGGCATTAAACCGTAATAATCAAACAAATATATATTCTCATAAGACTTGCTACTAATATGATTTTTAAACTGCTGTTTTTTGTTTATAAACTGCTTGAAAAGATGTATTGTGTTTGATAACTGCAGTAAACAACTTCTGTTGTACTGGTATAAAAAGATTCAGCTTCGATTGCCTAGCATGAGAATCCCCAAAAATGAGAAACATATGTACATTAGTATAATTTTTAAACAATTGGCGAAACTTGATTTTCCCTTGTGGAAACCTCAGGCAGTGCAGCAGTGCCTGTTTTACTGTGGTTAATTAGCTCTGTTTTCCTGGTAAAATAGGACTCCGTCACCAGTGCTTGGAGTGGAAGTCCTCTAAAATGGCAACATGGGTATAAATGCTTGACTAAACTTGACTTTATCTCCATGTTGCAGGCTTGCAACCTCAGTTGGCCAATGTGCAGAAATATGTGACTTTGAACATCAATAAATTAATAAATTTGATTTAAACTGATATACATGTAGTCATTTATGTTGAAAATAATATTAAATACCAACTAAAAAACCCATTTGTGCAGGCCTTATAATTTGGCCTGATTTGCGAGAATCATGCTTCTGATTCTCTCAAACTCCTGCTGCAATAATTTATTTTCAGTTCTCAAATAATTTAGAATTTGAGAGTATTGTCATACCCTTGTGAGTGCAACCAGTACATATTCCATAGTAAAAAACAGACCTCATATATTTCAGGCCTTTAGATTACCACAATTTCACACCTTTTACAGGTGTACCCAAATTAGAGAAGGTGTGAAGGCATCCAGAAAAATATATAAATTCTCTGAGCCAGTTTTGCATTTTAGAATAACTTCCATCATAATATGACCATAGAAACACAAAGAAAGGCATGACAGAAAAAAACATAACAGGATAAAACTATTATTTCTGGTTGTAATGTCCCCAAATTAGGGCAAAACGGTGTCCCTAAAATAAATTAATTTAAAGGCCTGTATTTTAATATATTTACTAAAGTTAATCCTTGGGGGCCAAGTTTAAATTTTGTCAAGTTTCTTGTGTTAGATCACAGTTACTGGAAGTTGTGGCTGCAACCACTTTTTTTCACCGATAACAATGAATGTGCCACATCAGTACTGACGAATGGAGAGGTTTTTTTTATCAAATAAAGAAGCCATAGAATGATGATTTGATTATTAATTTATGATAAACATGAAGTTAAACACCTTGTGGATAGCTGTACAAGAAAACTGTGTTGATGAATCTTTGTTCAATGGACGAATTCACAAATGAACTGGGAAGGGGCTATTGGTCAGCGCAAAATAGGCTTTCATTACTTGTCTTTATTATATAGACTACTGTATGTGTAACATGGGGTCAGGGTGATGTGGTGCATTCATTGTTATAGGTTCCCCATGGGAACCCCAGGAAGTAAGCAGCACTTGTTTACTGTGGTAAACCAGTTCCACTTTACTAGTAAAATAGGACCCAGTCACCAATGCTTGGTCCTCTGAAAGTCCTCTAAAATGGGCAACATGTAGATCAACAATTGACTAAACTTGATTTCATCTCCATGTTGTGTCACAATTAGCCATGGTACATAAATATGTGACGTTAACCACCACCAACAAACAACATTGTTATAGGTAAAAAAAGTGGTTGCAGCCACAACTTCCAGTAACTGTGTGTTAGATATACATGTGGAGCACATGTTCTAACAAACAGCCCTTGGTGGTTTTTTTGATGGAAGTTACAGTATCTTAGCAGTGGGTTAGATTAGATTAGATTTATTTATTTAACGGTATAGTAGAAATTACAGCAATGCACGTATAATAATAGAATTTTTGTAAGCACAAAAATAACCAAAACATTAGTGCAATATGAGAATATGAGTAAATGTCTATACTGTAAGGAGATGACATAGCCAGATTGGCTGTCTACCTGTCATGGGTTTTAGTGAAGTCTTGGCTGACAGAGCAAAAAATAAGTAATCACTTTCAAAATCTATGACAAGGATCAAATGCACATTTTTTGGAATCCTTGATTCTCATTGTTTTCCTTTTGAGAATCAATCTGAATTCTCTGCCCTAACATGTACAACAAACCTAGCCCAAGATCATTGCAAAACCAGAAAAAAATTGAAGAAAGTTACATTTTGATTGTAGTGGATATTATCTTCGACCTTAAAATGTGCTTCAAAACAGTCAGCTGCTGGTCTAATCATTCTGATGGCATGTTTATATATTAATATTTAACTTTAACTTAACATGGCTACAAGAGGACAAAAAATATTTTGAATAGCGAAAAATTTTAATTTTCTGCCCACAAAACCCAGCTTCCATTCATGTACCCTCATTGGAATGAGCTTGTTCCAATCAGGGTTATACACTAAGCTTTGTTTTTGGAGGGATAATGGAACGAATAGTAAAAATCTTAATGATCATTTGTGTGAACAGTGCTCCTCTTACATGGCCATTATAATGGGAAAAGGGTTAATTTATGGTGAATGGATTGCTGCTAAAAACAATAAAAATACTTTGGGTGTTTCACCTTGAGAGTATTCTGAGAATAAAACAAAAAGCACACACAACCACCTATCTCTTTGACCACTTTATACATCTTGGGAGCCCTGGGATGTGTAGCTGTGCTGGTTTACTGTGGTAAGCAAGTTCTGCTTTACTGGTAAGATAGAAGGCAGCATAGGTATTAACGATTGGCTAAACTTTACTTCACGCCTATGCTGTGATCATGATGTATCTATGGATCCTGAAAGTGACCGTAAACACCAGTAAATAAATATATCTTGGGTCCATGGGCTGAAAGTTTGATAGCATGTGTTTTTTGAGTGCTTTTTTTTGTTAGAAATTGTATATTATTGTTGGTTGGCTCTTGAATTCCTTTGAAGTCCTGGAATTTAGAAATCCCTTGCCAGTTAACTCTTTACCTAACATGAAAAGTAGACAACACTTGCAAACATAATTCTTGAACAACTAATTTTTTTCATTTTTTGTCTCAAAAACATAGGTTATGACCCCTTATTGGAACAAGCTCAACGAGCTTGTTCCAAAGAGGGGTGATAATGTATGTTTTTGAGACAAAAAAATGAAAAAATAATGAAAATTGTATGCTGATATTATAGCTCGCCTGACTTTCAGTCAGGGGAGCTGTAGTGATCACTCACAGTCTGTGAACATGGTGTTTGCATCTTCTCCTCCAAAACCGCTGAACCAATTTATTTGAAATTTGAGATAATAGTTTATGACATCGCATTTTGATTTTGTTCAAATCAAGTTGCCTTGCCCCTCGGTAGGGCCACGCCCAAAAAGTGTGCTTAAATCTTAAAAAATCTTCTTCTCATGAACCAGCAACAGCAGAGACTTGATATTTGTTGTGCATCTTCCTTTTGAGGTGTAGACTCAGATTTGTTCAAGAGAAGTTTGAGAAGCTATATTTGCCTTCGATATGGGAAGGGCAAGAATTTTTGCCCTGCCCAAAATTTCTATTTTCCAAACAGAAAGGCTGATTTGAAACAAATTTGATATGGTGGCTTATTGGGTCATAAGTACTTAATTTATGCAAAAAAAAAAAATTTCCTGACGCCCCATGGGAACCACAGTAGCTAAATATAGAAATAATTTAAAACGTCCATATCTCCAAAACTACACTTGTACTGAGAATATTTATTTGGTGTGAAGCTTCCTTAGGACCAACAGAATGGAATGGTCCAAAAAAATTGCTATCGGTTTTATCATGGAGTACTTTTTCGGGACTTTGAAAAAGTGCTGAGTCACTTTTTCAAAGTCCCGAAAAGGTACCCCATGATAAAACCGATAGCAATTTTTATGTGTACCCATACTATGTATGGTACACATAATGCCGGCATCCGGGGTGACCATCTGTCGTTCGTCCATCCTTTGTCTGTCTGTCTGTCCGTCCGTCCATCCGTCCGGCATCCGTATCCATTTCTTTGGCATTCGATAACTTGAAAAATATTGCTTGGATTGTCAAGTTACTTTATATTTGTGTTCAGGTTACTGATGTGCCGAGCTGTATAGTTTTTGGTGTAAGTCGGATAATTTGATCCTGAGATATTAACCCTTTATCCTTCAAATTGAAAATTCCTCCAATCCCTTTGGCATTCGATAACTTGAAAAATATTGCTTGGATTGTCAAGTTACTTTATATTTATATTGTGTTCAGGTTACTGATGTGCCGAGCTGTATAATTTTAGGTGTAAATCTGTTATTTTGATCCTGAGATATTAACCCTTTATCCTTCAAATTGAAAATTTCTCCAATCCCTTTGGCATTCGATAACTTGAAAAATATTGCTTGAATTGTCAGGTTACTTTATATTTGTGTTCAGGTTACTGATGTGCCGAGCTGTATAGTTTTTGGTGTAAATCTGATAATTTAATCCTGAAATATTAACCCTTTATCCTTCAAATTGAAAATTCCTCCAATCCCTTTGGCATTCGATAACTTGAAAAATATTGCTTGGATTGTCAAGTAACTTTATATTTGTGTTCAGGTTACTGATGTGCCGAGCTGTATAGTTTTTGGTGTAAATCTGTTATTTTGATCCTGAGATATTAACCCTTTATCCTTCAAATTGAAAATTCCTCCAATCCTTTTGGCATTCGATAACTTGAAAAATATTGCTTGTATTGTCAAGTTACTTTATATTTGTGTTCAGGTTACTGATGTGCCGAGCTGTATAGTTTTTGGTGTAAATCTGATAATTTAATCCTGAGATATTAACCCTTTATCCTTCAAATTGAAAATTCCTCCAATCCCTTTTGCATTCGATAACTTGAAAAATATTGCTTGGATTGTCAAGTTACTTCATATTTGTGTTCAGGTTTCTGATGTACCAAGCTGTATAGTTGTTGGTGTAAATCTGTTATTTTAATCCTGAGATATTAACCCTTTATCCTTCAAATTGAAAATTCCTCCAATCCCTTTTGCATTTGATAACTTGAAAAATATTGCTTGGATTGTCAAGTTACTTTATAATTGTGTTCAGGTTACTGATGTGCTGAGCTGTATAGTTTTTGGTGTAAATCTGATAATTTGATCTGAGATATTAACCCTTTATCCTTCAAATGGAAAATTCCTCCTATCCCTTTGGCATGAGATAACTCAAAAAATATCAATCCGATTGTCATGTTACTTTATATATTTATTCAGGTTACTGATGTGCTGTACTGTATAATTTTTTATGTAAATCTGATAATTTGATCCGGAGATATTAACCCTTTATCCATCAAATTAGACACTCCTCTAATCCATTTCTATATGTACCCGTACCTTGTATCGTGTACATAATGTCGGCATCCGTGGTGGCCCTCCGTCATACAGCTTTCTACTAGTTGCGCATATGGGTACACATCTGACGATTTCATCGGCCTATTTTTTGGACCATTCCATTCTGTTGCATTTTTTAACTCTTTTTTTTTGTGGGTAATGGGAAAAACATTTAAGACTACCTTTCTCCCAAACCACTGCTCCAAAATCTTTCAAATTTCACATATAACATCTTTGTAAGGTTGTTTCACATGTTTATTGAAATTAAATCCCTGGGGACATATTTGGGCTCTATGGGAGCCCAAATGTTTAAATTAGTGCAGTATGAGGAATATTCTTTAAAAATCTTCCTCTTCAGATCTACCAATCAGAATCTTTTGATATTTGGTATACAGCATCCTTAGGGGAGTGAGATTCAAGTTTGTTCTAGCCAAGTCCCTGGGTTCATATTTGGGCTCCATGTGGAAGTCTGAATTATATCTTAGTTCAATATGAGGAATATTCTTCAAAAATCTTCTTCTTCACATCCACCAGTCAGAATCTTTTGATATTTGGTATACAGCATCCGTACAGAGGTGAGATTGAAGTTTGTTCAAGCCAAGTCCCTGGGTTCATATTTGAATTATTACTTAGTTCAATATGAGGAATATTCTTTAAAAATCTTTTTTTTTAAACCCACTGGTCAGAATCTTTGGATATTAGGTATAAGCTTTTCTTAGGAGGGGCAGATGCAACTTGTTGAAATCAATTCCCTGAGTTGATATTTAGGCTTCCATGTCAGGTGAGTCCCCTCAGGCACCCTGGAGCTGGTTTTGGCTGTTACATTGGATAAAGGGTTAACGTTGAAAGTCCTTGAACAGTGTTTGTGTGGTCCTGAAAACCTGGAAAAGTCATGGAAATCAAAAAAATATTTTTCAAGGCCTGAAAATCCTGGAAAAATGGGGATATTATTTCTGATGTCTAAAAGTTATGAATATTTTCCAAAAAATGCAACATTCATATCTAACTTTTCTAAAACGTTTTCACAAAAGATTATAAAGATCAATTCAGCGGGAAGAATGAGAATTGAGAAAGTTTTTAAGATTCATTTATTAAATGTTGCATGTTATTGTGATTCTTACCATTATTCTGTATAAAGTGAAAGTGGGAACAAAGTTGAATTTTGCAAGCACCTGGGTTCTGGAGAAGCCCTGGGTAGTCCAAGACCCGGATGTTTGAAACATTCCACTTTTGTTTCAAGATTTATTCTTGAAATCCTTCTGACATGATGTATCCCAGGTTGTTGAAAGTGTCATTTATTCCCCTGAAGATTTACCTGTGGGAACCCTGGGAATTGAAGCAGTGCTTGTTTGCTATGGTAAATAGCTCTATTTTACTGGTAAAGTAGGATCCAGTCACCAATGTTTGTCGTGGAAGTCCTCTAAAATGGGTAACAAGGGTATAAACGATTGACTAAACTTGTCCTTATCTCCATGTTGTGGTTATGATTGACCATAGTGCAGAAATATGTGACCGTAAACACCAATAAATATATAAATTCCCCTAAGAACAACAACTTTTAATCCGAGAATGGAAAATTCATGAAATTTCATCCTAAAAAAGTTTATGAACCGTGCTTGAATATGGGAGATCAGGCCATCAGAGATTAGTTTCAGCAATCTTCAGCTCACCTTACAGCTAGCTGAATGTTGCTGAACTGGATCTTCTCTGGCCAAAAGAATGTCTGCCTAATAGAATGAAATTTATTTATTTATTTATTTATTTTGTTTATTTGGGTTTAACAACACTTTTGGCAGCCAGGGTTACCTCACATCAGACAGTTTTATTGGTGGAGGAAGCCGGAGTACCAGATGAGAGCCACCAAACAGTGGCTCCACGCAAAAATGGTTAGCATTGGTTGAAGGCAAATGCACCATTGACATGTAGTACAACTTGGTACCCAACACTACTGTGCCCCGCCGCCAGCAAAAGTGCCTTGGCCAAGAACACAACCCACTTACCACTGGTTGGGTTTAAACATGAACCTTTTGGTTTGAAGTTTGATGCCCTAACCACTGAAATTTTGTATTAGATTTCTAATATGACATAAATATGAAATAGTTAGTACAAGTGTACTCGGCTTACATGTGTCTGTAACAATATGTACAGCTGGCAGGGATTCTTTGGGGTGTCTTCAGGGGCCAAATATGGGCCCCTTTCCCAATGGCCTTTGCATATGATTTTTCCCATTTCCCAATCTCAGTCCCCACTAAAAGAAAAATTTAATGCATAATTGGTCTTCTGAACTGGGTGGTCATTAGGCATCAGAAAACCATTGGTTTTCTAAGGCCATATGGCCACGCAGTTCAGGATAGCAACTGTGCACTAAAATTTAAATTGCTTGCCAAACAAAGCTTAGAAAGTGTCTGAATTCAAATGCAAATGAAAAGTTCTTCATTAATAGTACAATAATAATTCACTGGAGACTACAGAGAGTTGGGTGAACATGATTCCATTTGGCTCTTTGTTCTGAGAATTACTTGTAGTATACATGCAGTTGCTCAGTTAGATATCGGTTTTTATGCTTTCTGTTCCATTCAAATGTAAAATTTCTTAGTCTTTGTATGTTTCTTCCCCTCCAAAACAAATTCTCAATTGGAGCACCAATGACACAAATTTTCCCAATGGCATGGGCCCGTACCCTTTCTGAGAGAGTGCGGAAGAATCCCTGGCTGGAGGGGAGCTTCATTGTTTTTGCCTCAGAACATCCTTGATAATCCTTGAATTTCTCCTTTCTGTGTGTAGCACCCTGAACCTCTTGAAAATATACCTGGAGGGACCTGAATATCCTTGAATTGACTTCTCATTCAAGTACAGCAGCCCTGCACAGTCTTTTTCATGCTTGTGTTTTAAAACTAAGTCACTCTCCCTATAGGTACAAATTTTATCTCTTATAATAAAAAAAGTGGCAGATACACATGCAACTGACAAAGATACATTTTCTATCTTTAACACTTTAAACAATATGAAAATTTGTTATGCCCCCAAAACTTTTTTTGGGGTACATATAGTGTTTGTCATTTCCATCTGGTCATCTGTCTGTCCGTTAGGAAGATTTACGTGTGTGCTCCAAAACTCTGAGATGCATTGTTGAAACTTGGCATACATGTTGCTTATGGGGAGACGATGTGTCACTCACAAAATTATTTTTTGTTTGATGGAGATCAAGGTCATTGCCACATCTGGGGCATAGTGACTTCCGAGTGACAATTTCTTTTAATTATTGTTTTTTTTTTTCAATTTTTAGCTCAACTTTGGCGAAGCCAAATTTGAGCTTTTGTCATGGCCCTCGTCTGTCTGTCCGTCTGCCGGTACGCCAGCAATTGGATACAGCTCGGGCTAGAGGCCGTATTTATGAACCAATCTTTATGAAACTTCTTGGCTACCTTTGTTATGACTGTGGGACGAGAACGAGTGTTTTTGGGTGCGGTCCGTATTCAAGATGGCTGCCAGCCGCCATTTTGTACCGACGATGCAGAAACCTGTTTTTTGTACAGAACTTCCATATAAAAGCTCTGATTTGAATAATTTTTTGTATGAATATTTAGTACCATGAGATACATTACATATACAGGTTTTTTTCTCGTGCTTAAATTATGCAAATTAGACTAACTTTGATTTATTTAGTGTTACTTTCAGCAAAGTCAGTGCAAATGCCAATACAGCTCGGGCGAGAGACTGCATTTATGAACCGATCTTTACGAAACTTCTTGGCTACCTTTGTTATCACCGTGGGTCGAGAACGAGTGTTTTGGGGTCTGGTCTGATATTCAAGATGGCCACTGGAAGCCATTTTGTTCAAGATTTTTGCGCAGAACTTCCACATGAAAGCTCTGATTTGAATAATTTTTTGTATGAATGTTTAGTACCATGGGATACATCACATATAATATGGGTTTTTTTTTCTCATGCAGAAATTATGCAAATTAGATGAACTGTGATTTTTTCAGTGCAACTTACTCACAGTAAGTACACATGTCAATACGGCTCGGGCTATAGCCTGTATATATCAACCGATCTTCAAGAAACTTCTTGGGTACCTCTGTTATTACCTTGGGACGAGAACGAGTGTTTCTGAGTGCAGTCCAAAATTCAAGATGGCCACCAGCAGCCATTTTGTACCAAAATTAGTGCAATCAGTCTTTTGTACAGAACTTCTGTATGAAAGTTCTGATTTGAATAAATTTTTGTATGAATGTTTAGTAAAATGGAATACATCACATATAGTACGTGTTTTTTTCTCGTGCAGAAATTATGCAAATTAGATGAATTTTGATTTATTTAGTGCTACTTATACACTGTAAGTGCACATGTCAATACGGCTCGGGTTAGAGGCTGTATTTATCAACCGATCTTCACAAAACTTCTTGGGTACCTTTGTTATCACCTTGGGCTGAGAACGAGTGTTTCTGAGTGTGGTCCAAAATTCAAGATGGCTGCCAGTGGCCATTTTGTACCGAAATTAGGTCCAATCAGTTTTTTGTCACAACTTCTATACAGCTCATATTTATGAACTGATCTTCACGAAACTTCTTGGGTACTTTTGTTTTCACCTTGGGGCAGGAATGAGTGTGTTTTGGGGTGCCTTTGTTATCACTGTGCTATGAGAACAAATGTTTTGGGGTTCAGTCAGACCCACTCTGGGACTCAAAGATTTCTTTTCTAGTTTAGCATCTGACTGTCACCCACCTTTACAATACTTTACCTATACATTTGTTACAGGCTACGGTCAGTATTTATGTACAGACTGTTACAATACTTTGTATGTACCTTTGTTATCAGGTCATTACCTAGATGTTTGTCATTGCTGTGTTACATACTATACATGTAAATGTCTTGACAAGTTGAGCTACAGTGTTGACACTTTCATTTTCCAAAAATTTCAACAAAACCATATGTGACCCCAATCTTATTCCAATAAGGTGTCATATGATTTTTATTTTTATACCCCCACTTTTGCAGAAAATGGGGGTGGGAGTGGGGGGGGGGGGGGGGTGTACTGGATTACCTGCATCTGTCCGTGTGTGAGTCCGTCCGAGAATATTCATAACTTTCATTCATATATGCTTCATCGGGCCAACATTGCAGTGGGGGTATAAATTGCCTTCAGCAATAGCCTTTGTTTCAGCTGCTCCATTTGTGAATTACGCAGGCAGATGTGGATAATTCGTTTGGTAAAGGGTTAAAAAAGACAAGTGATGTTCATGTGTGCATTACCCACATTTGTATGAATGGGTACATTTATATTTACAGCATATAAGAATTTGAAAAAAATATTTATTTTTTATTTAAAAATATGTTGAATGTATTAAAAACTTGTTGTCTATCCATGATTAAAAAAAAATAATTCAGTTTTCACCTTCTTTCTCATGAAATGACTTCATTCTTCAGTTGAAGGGTCCAACACTAATCTGTGCATATATACTTAACTTAAGTGTTCTGGAAATGGGAGGTATCTGGTTTCTTTTTTGATTATGTTGGTATTGTCTGCTGCACGATATATACCTGGTGAGTATTTGTATCCAACAGTGGCTCTGGGAAAAGCAGATGGAGAGGGGCATGCTTGCCTGCCCCCTCCACTTTTGTAAATCGTATATCTACTTTCCACTTTTAATAAATAAATATTACCGTGGGCATTTTTTTTAATCAGTTGTAAGTATTGCTTTTATTATTTATGGAAGGTTTTTGGGGGGCAAAGCTTTTAGCTTCTTTTAATTTTGGTGGAATAAGATGCTCCCTGTTGTTAACACAGTTTTCATATTTCACTGCACGTCAATGGTACGCATGTCTTCAACCAATCTAACCCTGCCTGTGCTGCAGTGCGGAGTTACGATGTTGGGGAGCTGGCAGCTGCTCGTCGTTGCTCGATTGTTCTCTCCGGGTACTTTGGCTTCCTCCACCCGTAAAACTGTCACGGTCATGATTAGCCATTGTGCATAAATATGTGACCTTAAACACCAATAAATAAATAAATAAATATTCCATAATTTTTCCCCTTGAAAAGTCACAGTGAAATGCAGGTCAAGTTCATTTTCACCATTATGACATTTACCGTTCCACAGTTATGTCCCTTGAAAGATGCAAAATGGTAAAATCAAGGGTTTCCAGATAACTCGAGTTTGCTTTGATGTACGACCTTATAATTTTGCAACATTACTACCGACCATGAAATGTAGGTCAAGTTCGATTTTTACCATTTGGGATTTACCGTTCCTGGGTTATGCCCCTTAAAATGTGGCAAAATGGTAAAGTGATAAATCATTTCTTATGGTATCTTACTAAATGCCCAGGACATGTATAATCAAACCTGCTTGTACATTCTCCCTAATTAAGCAGTGACCTTTCTTCAAAGGCCAGTTTAATCTTCCCAGGGAGCTTTTAAGTTTACTGTGTTCTATTACTGTTATCCTTCCACATGTTTTTGTATTTTTTTTCTTATATGGCTTAAACCATTTCACAGTTCTACATTTGAAAAAATCAGTATGTTGTTTCCATCAATTTGCATTTTGGGGGGCATTTGTTGGCTGTGCCAACTTTTTTCTTGTTTTTATATGGGATACCTTTGATGTCACAGCATTGAATAGTTTTGGAGACTCTGAAAAAATGGGATGTTGCATCATTCCAACAATTAATTTAAGAATATGCAGGAGTATCTGGAAGAAATGGTGTGTTTCATAATTCCAACAATTTAAAAATTAAGAACAATTTATTATCTGTTGTGTTTCGTAAGGGCTGTCCAAAAATGGGAAGGAGTCCCCCTTAATGTTATATGAGATATGTCATTCTAGATATTCCTTTTTGTCAGAATAATCCACAAACAAAGTTCTAAAAAATGAATCTTCTTTCCTCTATTTTGTTTTCACTGGTAGAATCGGACAAATCACATCGCCCATCATATTCCCACCCCCTCCATCCTCATAAGTTTCTGCATAGCTTGTTTGCTGTATCTGCGTATTACTAATAGGTCAATCCTGATTTACCTCTTGCTTCAGTTTTATTAAACAACCTGATGTTGTTAGATTTTGGCTTGGCTTGTCTTAATTGTACAAAAAATTGTGTTGTCCACCTGTTTCCCATGCCACTGACCTCTTGGAAGTTAACCCTTTACCTAACATGAAAGCAGACGACACTTGCAAAAAAACATTCTTGAATAACTCATTATTTTAATTTTTTGTCTCAAAAACATAGGTTATGACCCCTCATTGGAACGAGCTTGATGAGCTCATTCCAATGATGGGTCATAACCTATGTTTTTGTGACAAAAAAAAATGAAAATTAATTGGCGATTTTTTAGTATAGTGCTGGCCGTTTTTTGCCGTTACATTCAGTAAAGGGTTAAACAGCTTATTGTCTCTTTCAAAACTACGGTAATGATTTACCCCTTGCTTTAGTTTTATTAAACAACCTGATGTTAGATTTTGGCTCGTCTTACTTAATTCAATAAAATTACATGTCGACCTGTTTCCCATGCCACTGATCTCTTGAAGTTAAACAGCTTATTGTCTCTTTCAAAACTAAGTTTATCTGTCCTACTGCATATAGCAATCACAAAGGTGACAGGAAGCACTTGAAATGCACCAAATTACTCATTTTAGAAAAGGTTTGTAAATGAGTTGCATGTCTCACATACCCCCCTCCTAAGGCAAGGAACCTCATAACGATTATCAGGTGCAAAATAATATCCCAATACATTGTAATTGATGCAGGAAAGCATTAATATAAAGATACAAATTGAGGCCCTAATGATGAAAAAGAGGGCGCAGTGGCTGAGTAGGTAGAGCTGCAGGCTGCAAGCCGAGTGATCCTCCGTTTGAATCCCACCTGCGGCAACTGCGTTGTGTCCTTGGACAAGACACTTCCCCCCCCCCCCCCCCCCACTGCCCACGTGGGTGCACGGTGATGTGTACGAAGGCATACTGCACGTCGATGGCACACCTGTCTTCAACCAATGCTAACCCTGCTTGTGTAGAGTTAGTATGATGGGGAGCTGACAGTTGCTCTCCATTGCTTAGTGGTTCTCTCCAGGTACTCCGGCTTCCTCCACCCATAAAACTGTCGTGGTCATGATTAGCCATTGTGCGGAAATATGTGACCTTAAACACCAATAAATAAATAAATAATGCTGAAAAACATTTTTTAGCTTAACTTGACATAGTCAAGATAAGCTATTGCCATCACGCGTGCGGAAGTCTGTTAGTCTGTGACGTCTGTTCACATTTTCCTTTAGCACGGGCTACACCCCGCAGTTCTTGTCTGATCGTCACGGAATTTCATATGCAGGTTTGGGGTCATGTCTAGATGAGAACGTCCCCTTTTGGTCGCGAACGGGCAACCGGTATGGCTGCCCGAGCCCAAAACCCGAAAACCATTAGCACAGTCTACAGGTCGTATTTATGAAGGGATTTCATTGTAACTTGGTAGGATGCCTCTGTATAATGCCTAGATGAGAACGTCCCCTTTTGGGCATGATCTATCAACCGTGATGGCTGCCCAAGCCCGAAACCCAAAAACTTTTAGCACAGTCTGCTGGTCATGTTTAATGTGGAGGGATTTCATTGTAACTTGGTAGGATGACTCCTTATGATGTCTAGATGAGAATTTCCCCATTTGGGCATGATCTGCCAACCGTGACGACTGCCCGAGCCCAAAACCCGAAAACCTTTACCACAGTCTAGAGGTCATATTTATTGAGGAATTTCAGTGTAACTTGGTGGGTTGACTTCATACAATGTCTAGATGAGAAAGACACCTTTTGGGCATGATTGGGCAACTGTGACGGCTAAAGGTGCCCGAAGCCCGAAAACCTTTTGCACTGTCTACAGGTCATATTTATGAAGGGATTTCATTGTAACTTGGTAGGATGACTCCAAATAATGGCTAGATGAGAACGTCCCATTTTGGCCGTGATCATTCAGCCTTGATGGGTGCCCGAGCCCAAAAACCTTTAGCATAGGCAAAAGGTTATATTTATAGAAGGATTTCATTGTAACCTGTTAGGTTGACTCCATATAATACCTAGATGATGACATCCCCTTTTGGTCGTGATTGGTCAACTGTGATGGCTACAGGTGCCCGAAGCCCAAAAACCTTGAGCACAGTCTACAGGTCATATTTATGAAGGGATTTCATTGTAACTTCGCAGGATCACTCCAGATGATGCCCAGATGAGATTGTCCCCTTTGGTTGCGATCATTCAACCATGATGGCTGCCCGAGCTTGAAGCCCAAAAACCTTTAGCACAGTCTACAGGTCATATTTATTAAGGGATTTCATTGTAACTTGGTAGGTTGACTTCATATAATGTCTAGATGAGAACGTCCCCTTTTGGACACGATTGGGCAACTGTGACGGCTTCAGGGGCCCAAAGCCCAAAAACCTTTAGAACAGTCTACAGGTCATAATTATGAAGGGATTTCATTGTAGCTTGGTAGGATGACTCGTTTTGGAATAATTTCACTGTAACTTGGTAACTTTTGTTGATATACGTTAACTGTGAGGGCCACATACATTAACTGTGAGGTCATATTAACCCACCCCTCAGCTCTTTAGTACAGTGTACACCTCATATTATTTTTATCAAAAATATAGCACACAGGGAACAGAAATGAACATATTTCCAATTATCACAGTTCTTGTCTTATTTCATAATCCTTTCATAAACATTGAACATTATCCTTTTCATCAAACACAACACACAAGTTAAGCTACAGTGTCACTGACACTTTCATTTAATCATTGTTTCTAGAGGTCAGAGTATGATTAAAGTTGACTTTTAATTGCTTATTATTCTTCAAAAGTCTATATTGAAATTTCATAATAGTGCCAGCTCTAGGAAGATGTGACCCTGGCTGTGAAAGTGTTGTTAAACTGCAGTAAACAAACATTTTAAGTCAGGTTTTCACAATTTTTAGCTCAACTTTGGCGAAGCCAAATTTGAGCTTATGCCATGGCCAGTCGTCTGTCTGGCCATCTGTCCATCAACAATTCAATACGGCTCGGGCTAGAGGCGGTTTTTATGAACCGATCTTTACGAAACTTATTGGGTACCATTGGTATCACTGTGGGACGAGAACGAGTGTTTTGGGGTCCGGTCCAAAATTCAAGATAGCCGATGGCAGCCATTTTGTACAAAATTAGGTGCAATCAGATTTTTGCACAGAACTTCCATATGAAAGCGCTGATTTGAATGATTTTTTGTGTGAATGTTTAGTACCATGGGATACATCACATATAATACAGGTTTTTTTCTCATGCAGAAATTATACAAATTAGATGAACTTTGATTTTTTCAGTGCTACTTATACACAGTAAGTTCACATGTCAATACAGCTCGGGCTAGAGTCTGTATTTATGAACTGATCTTCATGAAATGTCTTGGGTACCTTTGTTATCACCTTGGGACGGGAATGAGTGTTTCTGGGTGCGGTCCAAAATTCAAGATGGCTGCCAGTGGCCATTTTGTACCAAAATTAGGTCTAATCAGTTTTTTGTACACAACTTCAGGCTAGAGGCTGTATTTATGAACCGATCTTTATGAAACTTCTTGGGTACCTTTGTTATCACCATGGGATGAGAACAAGTGTTTTTGGTTGTGGTCCGAAATTCAAGATGGCCACCAGCAGCCATTTTGTACCAAAATTAGTGCAATCAGTCTTTTGTACAGAACTTCTGTATGAAAGTTCTGATTTGAATAAATTTTTGTATGAAGTTTAGTAACATGGAATACATCACATATAGTATGGGTTTTTCTCTCATGCAGAAATTATGCAAATTCGATGAACTTTGATTTATTCAGTGCTACTTATACACTGTAAGTGCACATGTCAATATGGCTCGAGCTAGAGGCTGTATTTATCAACCGATCTTCACGAAACTTCTTGGGTACCTTTGTTATCACCTTGGGATGAGTGTTTCTGAGTGCGGTCCAAAATTCAAGATGGCTGCCAGTGGACATTTTGTACCAAAATTAGGTCCAATCAGTTTTTTGTCACAACTTCTTTACAGCTCGTATTTATGAACTGATCTTTACGAAACTTCTTGGGGACCTTTGTTATCACCTTGGGACAGGAACGAGTGTGTTTTGGGGTGCCTTTGTTATCACTGTGCTATGAGAACAAATATCTTGGGGTTCAGTCAGACCCACTCTGGGACTCAAAGATTTCTTTTCTAGTTTAGCGTCTGACTGTCACCCACCTTTACAATACTTTACCTATACATTTGTTACAGACTACGGTCAGTATTTATGTACAGACAGTTACAATACTTTATATGTACCTTTGTCCACCCTCTCCCCCCCCCCCCCTCCCTCAAGATATTTACATCATATCTCCAGTTTTTGAAACAGGACTTTCAAAATTTTTCTCCCTTGATATTCCAGCGGTGGACTATAGAAACGAGCTCTCTCTATATTTCTGTGTGTTTGTCCTTCTGGATTTTCAGTGTGTTTGTACTCCTACTGTTTTGAATGTAGAGATTTGAAACTTTTTGACATTATCGAAATGGTGAAGATGTGCAACATCTGTATATTACATAGTTATTGCCCCTGATCAAATTTGAAAATTTTGAAGGGCAAGGCATGCTGGGGTGCCTTCATGGTGTAAATAATACCATAATTTGTGCTACAGTTTCTGATGTAGAGAATTGAAGTGTTAGGGCATGATTTCATACATTGAAGATTTCCAAAATGTTTTCAGATAATGGAGGCAAAAAGTTTAACTGATTTTTTCCCCTTTATCGATTTGGAAAATTTCTAATATTTTTTGGCTCACCAACGATAGTTGTGTGAGCCTATGGCATAGCCCTCATGTCAGCGTCGGTGTCCGGATTCATTCATTTTGAACTTTTGTGTGCAGGTTTTGATTTTTTTTTTTTTATTTTGCTTTTTTTTATGTCAGCACGCTTTTCAGGGATAGTAATATTTTATTCAACCCTTTCCATGCTTAGTTACTTGAATTTTGGACTTTTGTGTACAGGTTTTTAGCTCAACTTGACAAAGTCAAGCTGAGCTATTGCCATCACTTCTCGTCCATCGGCGTACGTATGTACATTAGTACGTTAGTATGTATGTCCACAATTTCCTTTGGCACACCTCACAGGTCGCATTTATGATCAGATTACTTTGAAACTTGGTATGCTTGTTTGGGGTGACCTCTAGATGGGAGCTATCGATTTTCTTCAATTTCCGTCAAAAAATGTTGCCGCAGCCAATGTTCTTAGAACTTAGTTTAGTCAAACCACAATATTTCCCTTTGGCACACCCTACAGGGCACATATATGATTTGATTGCTTTGAAACATGGTATGCTTATTTAGGGTGACCTCTAGATGTGAGCTATCGATTTTCTTCAATTTCCGGCAAGAAATGTTGCCACGGCCAACGTTCGTAGAATTTAGTTTAGTCAGACCTCAATATTTCCCTTTGGCACACCCTACAGGGCACATTTATGATTGGATTGCTTTGAAACCTGGTATGCTTGTTTGGGGAGACCTCTAGATGGGAGCTATCGATTTTCTTCAATTTCTGTCAAAAAATGTTGCCGCGGCCAACGTTCTTAGAACTTAGTTTAGTCAGAAGACTCAATATTTCCCTTTGGCACACCCTACAGGATATATTTATGATCGGATTGCTTTGAAACCTGGCATGCTTGTTTGGGGTGACCTTTGGATGGGAGCTATCGATTTTCTTCAATTTCCGTCAAAAAATGTTGCCGCGGCCAATGTTCTTAGAACTTAGTTTAGTCAAACCACAATATTTCCCTTTGGCACACCCTACAGGGCACATTTATGATTTGATTGCTTTGAAACCTGGTATGCTTATTTAGGGTGACCTCTAGATGGGAGCTATCGATTTTCTTCAATTTCCGGCAAAAAATGTTGCCACGGCCAACGTTCGTAGAACTCAGTTTAGTCAGACCTCAATATTTCCCTTTGGCACACCCTACAGGGCACATTTATGATCAGATTGCTTTGGAACCTAGTATGCTTGTTTGGGGAGACCTCTAGATGGGAGCTATCGATTTTCTTCAATTTCTGTCAAAAAATGTTTCCGCTGCCAATGTTCTTAGAACTTAGTTTAGTCAGAAGACTCAATATTTTCCTTTGGCACACCCTACAGGGTACATTTATGATCGGATTGCTTTGAAACCTGGCATGCATGTTTGGGGTGACCTCTAGATGGGAGCTATCGATTTTCTTCAATTTCCGTCAAAAAATGTTGCCGCGGCCAACGTTTTTAGAACTCAGTTTAGTCAGACCACAATATTTCCCTTTGGCACACCCTACAGGGCACATTTATGATTTGATTGCTTTGAAACCTGGTATGCTTGTTTGGGGAGACCTCTAGAGGGGAGCTATCGATTTTCTTCAATTTCCATCAAAAAATCTTGCCGCAGCCAATGTTCTTAGAACTTAGTTTAGTCAAACCACAATATTTCCCTTTGGCACACCCTACAGGGCACATTTATGATTTGATTGCTTTGAAACCTGGTATGCTTATTTACGGTGACCTCTAGATGGGAGCTATCGATTTTCTTCCATTCCCGTCAAAAAATGTTGCCACGGCCAACATTCTTAGAATTTAGTCTAGTCAGTCCACAATATTTCCTTTTTGTACACCCTACAGGGCACATTTATGATTGGATTGCTTTGAAATCTGGCATGCTTGTTTGGGGAGGCCTCTAGATGGGAGCTATCGATTTTCTTCGGTATCTGTCAAAAAATGTTGCCACTGGCAAAAAAAATGACATTGGTACCAATGATCTTCAATTTTGCCATTTCATTTATAACTCACCAAGTTCAAGTTTGTCAAGTTGAGCTACAGTGTCATTGACACTTTCATTGACTTTTGTGTGCTGGTTTTGATATTTGTCTTTCTTTCGTTCCAAGTGGATATTTTTCAAGTAGAGTTTCACCTTACTGGCATATTGCCATTGTGGTTACTGTGACATTTTCAGGGTATTTTTCTCAATTTTAACCCTTTGAAACAAATGTGATACTTTTTTGACTTTGATGTGCAGGTTTTGAGGGTTGTCTTTCTTTTCTTCCAAGTGGCAACTTACCTTGTAGCATATTGCCATGGTTCCTGTTTTATGTTAGGATGCTTCTTTGGCCTAGTATTATATTATTTAACCCTTTAGCTGCTTATTTACCTTAATTTTGGACTTTTGTGTGCAGGTTTTTGATGTTTGTGTACAGGTTTTGATATTTTTTTCAAGTGGAGTTTTACCTCACTGGCATATTGCCATGGTGGTTATTGTAACATTTTCAGGGTATTTTTCTAAATTTTAACCCTTTGAAACAAATGTGATACTTTTTGGACTTTTCTATGCAGGTTTTGAGGTTTTTCTTTCTTTTCTTCCAAGTGGATATTTTTCAGGTAGAGTTTCAACTTACTGGCATATTGCCATGGTGGTTACTGTAACATTATCAGAGTATTTTTCACAATTTTAACCTATTGAAACAAATGTGATACTTTTTTTTTTTTTACTTTTATGTGCAGGTTTTGAGATTTGTCTTTCTTCTCTTCCAAGTGGCGACTTACCTTGTAGCATATTGCCATGGTTCCTATTTTATGTTAGCATGCTTCTTGGGGCTATTATTATATTATTTAACCCTTTAGCTCATTATTTACTTTAATTTTGGACTTTTGTGTGCAGGTTTTGGACTTTTTTTTTTACTCCAGCCACCCCTTTACATTGGCCACCTGCTGGTGAGCCACGGGGTACTGATACCCCTTCTAGTTACACTTTAAATTGGCCCTCTCCATTGGGGAAGGTTTAGTAGGTAACCTTTTATTTCAGCCTTTGTATTTTGAAGGAGTACTAAAATGGTTTTTACTGGGAAAGCAGTGTCTCTGTTTTGGGGTTCAGTTCCCCTGGCCATTTTTTTCCCAAACCATATTTTACCCACATAGAATGTACCTGTGTAATTTGGACATGTGCTGCAAGTAGGGATAAAAGACATAATACACCAACTGGTAATCAATCTTGTGCTGTCAATTTCCTCTTGTGAATGGCTTTGATGGTTAGCTACAATGTCACATGAAGCTGTTTGATTTGGTATGGTTCATTCACCAACGTCATCCCTCTTGCAAGATCAGCTATGGTGTGCCCAGACAAATTTTCCCTTTGGCACCAAACAGAGCCAACATATTACCCCTAGTGGATGGCTGGACACTGGCTAAAATGTAAATTTTTTATCTTTGCAAAAATGTGATGTTGCATCATTTCAACTATTGTTTTAGCTGAATAGGAAATATTATAAGCATATCTGCTGCAGTCAGTGTCTTAGGTGGGCTGTCACAAAATGGAAGGATCTCCATATTCTGTTTTTTAGCTCACCTAACTAAAAGTGATCAGTTTCTGTCTGTTGTCCATCCATCGTCCGTCCGGCGTGAACTTTACATTTTCGACTTCTCATAAACCACTGGACTAAATTGAACCAAATTTGATATGCATGTTCCTTATCATATGTCAATTCAAGTTTGTTCAAATAAAGTTGCCATGCCTGCAGGGGGCTTCACAATGGGCATTACTCTGATAGCACCCATAATTGTTTTCCAAAATTGAAAAAATTTTCTTCTCCAGAACCATCAATTAGAATCTTCGGATATTGGGAGCCCAACATTTTAACTTAGTGCAATATGAGGAAATTTCTTTAGAAATCTTCAGATCCACCAGTCAGAATCCTTTCATTTTGGTGTACAACATCTATAGGAGAGTCAGATGCATATTTGTTCAAATTGAGCCCCTGGGTTATTAATTTGGGCTAGCTATGTGAGCCTGAATTTTAACTTTGTGCAATATCAGGGCATTTTTAAAAAAAATCTTCTTCAGATCCACCAGTCAAAATCCTTTCATATTTGGGACACATCTCTAGGTGGGTCAGATTCGGGTTTGTTCAAATCGGGTTCCTGGGTTAAAATTTTGTCTCTCTTTTAAAACCTTCTTTTTCAGATATACCAGTCAGATCAGTGGGGATCAGATTCAAGTTTGTTCAATTTGAGTCCCTGGTTTAATATTTGGGCTCTTTAATTGGGTCGGGCAGGAGAGGTGAGCAGGTTAGGTTCAAGTTTGTTAAAATCCCTTCCTTAGTGTTTTTCCATAAAATTTGCCTTTCATGACTTCATTCCTTAGTAGTGTTGATGAACCATGTCTAACTGAATGTGACTCAAAATACTTCTTTGAACCACTTTGATGGGTGAGCGATTAAGGCCTCTTGGGGCCACTTGTTTATACAGCCAATCTGGAGCAGTTCGTATTATAGTATGGCCATGACAGATACAAGTTTGTTAAAATGAAGCCCCTTGGTTCATATTTTGGCTCAAAACAGGAGCCTGAATTTTTAACTTGGGGAAATAAGGGAATAATCTTTAAAAATCTTCATCTGAACTACCAGTCCGAACCTTTTAATGTTTGGTATACATCATTATTTTGAGGGTCAGATTCTAGTTTGTTCAAATCAAGTCCCTTGGTTAAGTTTTGGGCTTCCTATGGGGGCCCGAATTTTAACTCTGTGCAATAGGGTGAATAAACTTTAAAAATCTTCTTCAGATATACCAGTCAGAATCTTTTGATATTTGGTGTACAGCATCCTTAGGGAAGACAGATCTAAGTTTGTTCAAATAAAGACTTTGGGTTAGTATTTTGGAGCCTGAATTTTAACTTAGTCCAATATGAGGAATAATCTTTAAAAATCTGCTTCTTGAGGTACAATCAGAATCTTTTGATATTTAGTATACAGCATTGTTAGAGGATTCAGATTCAGTTTGTTTAAATAAAGTCCCTGGATTGATATTTGTGTTCCCTATGGGAGGGATGGGGAGGTGGGGGGATTTTAATGTAGTGCAAAATTGGTAATATAGTCATTACATGTACTGAAAATCTTTGCATTATTTCTGTGGTAGCATCCCTATACCAGAGAAAAGTGGGACAGCAGAGCTGTAAATAATTAAATGACTTCATTCCTCTGTTGTGTTAACTAGCCATAGATGCTAATGAAATCCTTTTTATACAACTGTGGTCAGGTGAGCACCTCAGGCCCCATGGGGCCTCTTGTTTTATGTGACTTATTAGTGACTAAAAGGAAGGGTTCCTTCATTAATTAGTATTCCAACATATAATAATAATAATAAATACAGCTTAGGGCCATGAATCCACAAACTTATGCGCTCTCGGGCTGTAGAATGCTCTGTTAGTATATAGCAAATGTGTTATATGGAACACAGAGAGAATATACTACTAACACATAATGAAAACTCGGTTGAAAATGTGGGTTTTAGTGCCTTTTTGAAGCTTTCCAATGTCTGTGGTGCCTCTAGGTGGTCGGGCATCCTATTCCAAATAGAGGGTCTTGTTACGGAAAACGTACATTCCCTGCCATTGCGAGGCCACCTGGTTTGTATAACAGGAAGTTTTAAGTTGTTGAACGGAGGAATCTAGATGGTACATACCTTTGTACAAGACTGCTCAGATAATCTGGAGCCAATATGGCTGTCATTGCAGCCATTTTGTTATGCCCCAAAAAAGATTTCGGGGGGGGGGGGGGGGGGGGAGGGGGGGATATATATCCATGGCGCTGTCCATCAGATGGAGTTGGTTTCTGCTCTCTTAACTAAATTCTGCTTGGCCAACTGAAACCAAACTTGGCATGTGGGTTAGGCATGCTATGAGGAGGGACCCTCTTCATTTTGCTATCATTATGCCAAAGGTCAAGGTCACAGTGACCCTGAACTTAAATTTTTATCAGTGCTGGTTTCTGCTCTGTAATTAAAGTAACACTTGGCCAACCGAAACCCAACTTTGCGTGTGGGTTAGGCATGATGAGAGGAAGAAACCTATTTATTTTGAGCTCATTGTGCCAAAGGTCAAGGTCACAGTGACTTTGAACTTGAACATTTACCAGAGTTGGCTTCTCTAAATTGAAATTTTGCTTGCCCGATCAATACTAAACTTGGCTTTTGGATTGAAGGTGATAAAAGGAAGAACCATGTGTATTTTGGGGTTGTTGTGTCAAAGGTAAAGGTCACAGTGACCTTGAACTTAAAATTTAATAGGTCCTGATTGAAACCAAACTTGATATGTCATCACATACATGTAATCTTATTTGTATTATTTGAGTAAATAATACCAACAGTGGCTGTGTCAAGTTAATGTAATATATTACCAGGGTTACTGTATCAGGGTGATTTTTCGGGGAGATTGGCCACCCCTGCCGGCTACCTCTAGTTTGAATTAGAAAATAACGTTTTTGCCTTGTCCGCATTATAACTTCTGTAATTATGAACTAATTGTAGCCAAAGTTGGTGTGAGCGATTATCTCAACATTATTGAGGTCAAGTTCAAACGTTGGTCCCATACGAGTGTTATGTTATGGGAATGTCCATCTGTCCAACTGTCCATTGCCTTTTTGTTTATCTGTGTGATAACTTCAATAATTATAAAATGACAGTAACCAAACTTGCTTTGAGCAATTATCATAACAATATTGAGGTCAATGTTGGAATGTCTGCCTGGGCCAGCAAATTTTTAATGAGTTATGCATCTTTTTTCGACTTGCAAAATTATACTTTTGTCTTGTCTGCAATATAACTCAGTAATTATGCATCAAATGTAGCCAAACTTGGTATGAACAATTATCTTAATCCAAACTGTATAAGATACAATGTTTGGGACCATTACCGGGAAATTTCAGAAAGGCTCAATGCACTTGAATTTTTAGATGTTGATGTCAGATAATATCCCTTCCCTGTTTGGCCTTAGGTGTTTGGAGATTCCCAGAATGTCCGTACATATTTAATTATGTTTTAATTGGCAATCACATTCCAAAATTTTGGCAAGGATAAGTATAAAAATAAGGTTGAAAGTAAAAGATGAAGAAAGAAAACCATAAAATTTGTATCCCTCAAATCATGCGTGACAATTCAAAAAACAAAGGACTATGTATCAAAGAAGAAAACACTTTCAAGATGTGTTCCAAATGTTATGACAGTTAGTGAAGGAGAAGTACTCTAAAACATTGTATAAGATAAATAAAAGGCTAACAATAAGTATGCGTAATTTCTACTTTGTTGAATGTCCTAACCCTTTACCCAATGTAATGTCAAAAACAGGTCAGCTTTATTCGCAATAATCACCATACAATTTTTAGCTCAACTTGACAAAGTCAAGCTGAGCTATTGCCATCACTTCTCCTTTGGCACACCTCACTGGTCGCATTTATGGTCAGATCACTTTGAAACTTAGTATGCTTGTTTGGGGTAACCTCTAGATGGGAGCTATCGATTTTCTTCAATTTCCGTCAAAAAATGTTGCCGCGGACAACGTTCTTAGAACTTAGTTTAGTCAAACCTCAATATTTCCCTTTGGCACACCCTACAGTGCACATTTATGATTAGATTGCTTTGAAACCTGGCATGCTTGTTTCGGGTGACCTCTAGATGGGAGCTATCGATTTTCTTCAATTTCCGTCAAAAAATGTTGCCAAGGCCAACGTTCTTAGGACTTAGTTTAGTCAGACCTCAATATTTCCCTTTGGCACACCCTACAGGGCACATTTATGATCGGATTGCTTTGAAACCAGGCATGCTTGTTTGGGGTGACCTCTAGATGGGAGCTATCGATTTTCTTCCATTTCCGTCAAAAAATGTTGCCGCTGCCAACGTTCTTAGAACTTAGTTTAGTCAGACCACAATATTTCCCTTTGGCACACCCTACAGGACACATTTATGATTGGATTGCTTTGAAACCTGGTATGCTTGTTTAGGTTGGCCTGTAGATGGGAGCTATCGATTTTCTTCCATTTCCTTCAAAAAATGTTGCTGTGGCCAACGTTCTTAGAACATAGTTTAGTCAGACCTCAATATTTCCCTTTGGCACAACCTACAGGGCACATTTATGATCGGATTGCTTTGAAACCTGGCATGTTTGTTTGGGGTGACCTCTAGATGGAAGCTATCGATTTTGTTCCATTTCCGTCCGTCAAAAGATGTTGCCGCTGCAACGACCTTTGAACTTAGTTCAGACAGGCATCAATATATTCCTTTGGCATGCCCTACAGGACACATTTATGATCAGATCGGTTTGAAACTTTGTATGCTTGTTTGGGTTACCTCTAGATGGGAGCTGTCGATTTTCTTTGATTTCCGTCAAAAAATGTTGCCACTGGCAATGACGTTCGATGAACTTTGTAAAAACTTAGTGCAGTTAAGCATCAATGTTCTCTTTGACACACCCTGCAGGGCACATTTATGATTGGATCGCTTGCAAACTTGGTGTGCTTGTGTGGGGTGACATCTATATAGGAGCTGCCGATTTTCTTCCATTTCTGTAAAAAAAATGTGGCTGCTGACCTTTGAACTTAGTTTAGTTAGACCCCAATATTTCCCTTTAACACACCCTTCAGGGCACATTTATCATCGGATCACTTCGAAACTTGGTCAATGTGTTCGGGGGTGACCTCTAGATGTGAGCTATTCTTTTTTTCATTTCCATAAAAAATTATTGTCATTATCACCAGCCTTTGAACTTACTGCATTTGTGCATCAACTTATCCCTTTTGCACTCTCTGCAGGGTATATTTATGAATTTCCATAACCCCGCCCCGCCCCCCCCCCCCCCCCCCCCCCCCAAAAAAACCCCATGGCCGCAAGTAATGACCTTCTCTTTAGTGCAGTGCATTTGTGTATTAACATCTTCCTTTGGCATGCCTCAGAGGGTACATTCATTATCAGGTTATATGAAACTTTGTATGCTTATGCAGGGTGACAAAGATAGGAGCTATTGATTTTCTTTTCATTTCCATCAAAAGCGGTTGCTGTTGGCAACAATCTTTGAATTTATTGCATTTGTTCATCAACATTTTTTGACATGGCCTACAGGCCACATTTATCATAGGATTGTTTTTGAACTTGGTGTGCTCATTAGGCAAGACCTTTAGATAAGAGCTATTGATTAGCTTTCATTTATGTGGAAAAAAGTTGCCATTTACAATAACCTCTGAACATACTGCATTTATGTTTCAACATTCTTTTAGCCAGTCTTACAGTTTACATTTAAAAATGCATGGATTACTCTGATGTCGTGCACACACAATGCTGTTATGTTGAAATTTCATCAAATAACATTGGTACCAATGATCTTCAATTTTGCCATTTCATTTATAACTTACCAAATTCAAGTTTATCAAGTTGAGCTACAGTGTCATTGACACTTTCATTTTATTATTTTTGCATTTTTTTTCACAAAAACATAGCTTATGACCCCTCATTGGTACGAGCTTGTTAGGTTTGTTCCGGTGAGGGTGAATAAGCTCTTTTTTGCTGCCAAAATGAAAAAAATGTAGTCATTAAAGAAATTTGTTTACAAGTGTTGTGTGCCTTTCATGTTAGGTACAGGGTCAACAGCCTACACAGTGAAAGTTAGTAGTACACATGAGATGTTATGGTTGGATTATTTGCCCACCACCACTCTCATTTTAGTTCCACCACATCTGGTTTCCAGTTGTTATACCTCTGATAGTGGCTACATGTGTATTGTTTTTTTTTTTAGCTCACCTGACTGAAGGTCAGGATGACTTACAGTGATCACTCACTGTCCGTCGTCCGTGATCATAATGTTTGCACCTGCCCCTGCTAAACCGCTGAACCAATTTTAGTTAAATTTGAAGTGATTGCTTTTTTCTGGCATCGCATTTTAGTTTTTTAGCTCACCATGACAAAATCAAGCTGAGCTAATCTCATCGCTCTCCGTCCGTCGTCCGTCAACACCATGTTTTGGTCTTCTCCAAAACCACTGGGCCATTTCAAGAAGAGGCATTGCATTTTTGTTCAACTCAACATGCTCAGCCCCATAGGGAGGGGGTAGGGGAAGATGCTCCAAAATATTTTTAAAATCTTCTCATGAACCAGTGGGTACAATGACTTGATATTTGTTATGGAGCTTCCATTTGAGGTGTAGAATCAAGTTTGTTCAAACGAAGTTCATGAAGCAATATTTGGCTTTGTAATGGGAGGGGTAAGATTTTTGGCCCCGCCCAAAATTTCTATTTTCTGAACCGATAGTCCGATTTGAACCAAATTTGGTATATGGTATTATTGGGTCATAAGTACTTGACTCATGCAAAACCCCCCCCCCCTGTGTCCCCATGGGAACCCTGGGAGCTAAAAATAGAAATATTTTCAAATGCCCATATTTCCCAAACCACATGGAACAGAGAGCTGTTATTTGGTATGAAGCATCCTTATGACCAGTAGAATTGAATGGTAAAAAAAAAATTGCCATCGGTTATGTTAGAGTGTTCTGTAGAGGGCATCGAAAAAATGGGGGAGGGGGGGTCAGATACAAGTTTTTTTTAAAATAAAGCCCATTAGTTCATATTTGGGCTCGATACAGGAGCTCAGATTTTTTATTTAGGGCAATATGGGGAATATTCTTTAAAAATCTTCTTTTTCAGAACCACCAGTCAGAATCTTTTAATGTTTGGTATACATCATTGTTATAAGGGCCAGATTCAAGATTATTCAAAGCAAGTCCCCACGTTAATATTTGGGCTTCCTCCAGAAGCCAAAATTTTAACTTAGTTCAATAAGGGAGGTAATTTTTAAAAATCTTCTTCAGATCCACCAGTCAGAATGCTTTCATATTTGGTATACAACATCTCTAGGGGGTCAGATTCAAGTTTGTTCAAATCGGGTCCCTAGGTTTATTTTTGGGCTCCCTGTGGTAGCCCAAATTTTAACTTAGTGCAATATGAGGATATTTCTTTAAAAATCATCTTCTTCAGATCCACCATTCGGAATGCTTTCATATTTGGTATACAACATCTCTAGGGGGGTCAGATTCAAGTATGTTCATTTCGAGTGCCTGGGTTAATATTTGGGATCCACATGGCCATGGGAACCTGAAATTTAACTTGGTACAATATGAGGGAATTTCTTCCAAAATCTTCTTCAGATTCATCTGTCAGAATCCGTTCGTATTTGGTTTACAACATCTCTAGGGGAGTCAGATTCAAGTTTGTTCAAATTGGTTCCCTGGGTTAATATTTGGGCTCCCTATGGTAGCCCGAATTTTAACCCTTTACCCAACGTAACGGCCAAAACCGGCCAGCGCTATTCTCAAAAATCGCCAATTAATTTTCATTATTTTTTTCATTTTTTGTCTCAAAAACATAGGTTAGGACCCCTCGTTGGAACGAGCTCGTCGAGCTCGTTCCAACGAGGGGTCATAACCTATGTTTTTGAGATAAAAAATGAAAAAAATTAGTCATTCAAGAATTATTTTTGCAAGTGTCGTCTGCTTTTCAGGTTAGGTAAAGGGTTAACTTAGGGCAATATGAAGAAATTTCTTTAAAAATCTTCTTCTTCAGATCCACATGTCAGAATGCTTTCATATTTGGTATACAACATCTCATTGGGGGGGGGGGGGGGGGGGGGGGGGGGGGGGGGGGTCAGATTTAAGTTTGTTCAAATCGGGTTCGTATGTCAATGGTAGCCCAAATTTTAACTTAGTGCAGTATGAAGAAATATTTTTCTTCTTCAGATCCAATAGTCAGAATGCTTTCATATTTGGTATACAGCATCTCTAGGAACTAGGAAGCGGGGGGGTGGGGGGTGTCACATTCTAATTTGTTAATATTGACTTCCTGGGTTCATATGTGGGCTTCCCAAATTTTAACTTGGTGTAATATGGGGTAAATTCTTTAAAAATATTCTTCAGATTCGCTAGTTAGAATCCTTTCATATTTCGTATACAACATCTAGGGGGTCAGATTCAAGTTTTTCAAATCGGGTCCCTGGGTTAATATTTGGCTCCCCATGGGAGCCCGGATATTAACTTAGTGCAGTATGAGGGGATTTCTTTAAAAGACTTCTTCTCCAGAACCATCTCTTAGAATGTTTTGATATTTGGTAGGCTATAAAACATCTCTAGGGGGGTCAGATTCAAGTTTGTTTGAGTGAATATTTGGGCTTTTATGGGTGCCTGAATTTTAACTTAAAAATCATCTTCTCCAGACCCACCAGTCAGAATGCTTTTGTGTTTGGTATACAACATCGTGGATTCAAGTTTGTTCAGATCGGTCCCTGGGTTAATATTTGGGCCCCCTACGGTAGCCCGAATTTCAGCTTAGTGCAATATGAGGAAATTTCTTTAAAAATCTTCTTCAGATCCCCCAGTCAGAATGCTTTCGCATTTTGTACACAGCATCCTGGTGGTGGATGGAAAGGGCTAAGACTCCAGTTTGTTCAAGATCAGTTCCTAGGTTGATATTTGGACTCCCAAGTTTTACATTTCTGGAAATCTGGGCATTAGTTCTGTGGTAGCATTCCAGTACTAAAAAAAAAATAATCTGGCATGGACAACAAAGTTTTAAATGATTAAATAACTTCATTCCTCTGTAGTGTTAACTAGTTATAGATGCTAATTATATCCTTTTTAAAACAACTATTGTCAGTTGAGCGCCTCAGGCCCCACGGGGCCTCTTGTTAGCTCACCTGACTGAAAGTCAGGGTGATCTATTCTGATCACTTTTCGTCCGTCGTCCAGCGTCCAGCGTCCGTCATGAAGGTGGTGTTTGGGCTTTTTCTCCCAAACCACTGGCCGCATATTAATGAAATTTCATGTGAGAGGGCATTATGTATGTGGACTTTGATTTTTTGTCAAATTAGGTCTCGGCTCACATTGAGCAGAGGGATGGGGCAAAAATGCTCCAATTCTTAAAAAATCTTCTTCTCAAGAACCAGCAATAGCAGAGACTTGATATTTGGTATGCAGCTTCCTTTTGAGGTGTAGACTCAAGTTTGTTCAAGAGAAGTTGGAGGGACTATATTTGACGATGTTAAAGGAGGGGCAAAAATTTTGGCCCCGCCCCAAATTTCTATTTTCCAAACCGCGAGGCCGATTTGAACCAAATTTTACATGAGTGCTTATTGGGTCATAAGTACCTAATTTATGCCGAAATTTTTTTCCCCATAGCCCCGTCGGAACCACAGGAGCTAAAAATAGAAAAAAATGAAAACGCCCATATCTCCAGAACTACACGGCACTGAGAATTCTTATTTGTTGTGAAGCTTCCTTAGGACCAACAGAATGGAATGATCAAAAAAAATTGCCATCGGTTTTATCATGGGGTACTCTTTGGGGACTTTGAAAAAGTGCTGGCATTTTTTAACACTGTGGGTAATGGGAAAAACATAAGACTACTTTTCTCCGAAACCACTGCTCCAAAAGCTTTAAAATTTCACATATAACATCTTTGGAAGATTGTTTGACATGTTTATTGAAATGAATTGCCTGGGTGGATATTTGGGCTCTCTATGGGAGCCCAAATGTTTAAATTAGTGCAGTATGAGGAGTATTTTTGAAAAATCTTCTTCAGATCTAGCAATAAGAATGTTTGGATATTTGGTATGCAGCATCCTTAGGGGGTGAGATTGAAGTTTGTTGAAGCCAAATCCCTGGGTTCATATTTAGGCTGAAAATTTGGGGTCCCGTTGCGGACTTAGAAATTTTGGACCAAAATCCGAAAAAAAAATTTTTGTTTTCTATACATTTCTGTCAATTTTAAGACAAAAAAAAAAAAAAAAAATTTTTTTCCCCTGAAAATTTGAGGTGCGGATGGGACTTAGAAAATTTTGGACCAAAATCCGAAAAAAATTTTTTTTCTGCGTTTCGGTCAATTTTAAGACCAAAAAAAAAAAAAAAAAATTTTTTTTTTCCCCTGAAAATTTGAGGTCCGGGTGGGACTTGAAAAATTTTGGACCAAAATCCGAAAATTTTTTTTTTTGTTTTTTATGCATTTCTGTCAATTTTAAGACAAAAAATTTTTTTTTTTTCCCCCTGAAAATTTGGGGTCCGGGTGGGACTTAGAAAATTTTGGACCAAAATGCGGAAATTTTTTTGTTTTTGTTTTTTATGCATTTCTGTCAATTTTAAGACCAAAAAAAAAAAAAAAATTTTTTTTTTACCCTGAAAATTTGGGGTCCGGGTGGGACTTAGAAAATTTGGGACCAAAATCTGAAATTTTTGTTTTTTTGTTTTTTATGCGTTTCTGTCAGTTTTAAGACAAAAAAAAAAAAAAATTTTTTTACCCTGAATATTTGGGGTCCGGGTGGGACTTCGAAAATTTTGGACCAAAATCCATAATTTTTTTGTTTTGTTTTTTATGCGTTTCTGTCAATTTTAAGACAAAAAAACCTTTTTTTTTTACACCAAAAATTTGGGGTCCGGGTGTGACTTAGAAAATTTTGGACCAAAATCCGGAAATTAGTTTTAGCGTTTTTTATGCGTTTTAAGAAGAAGAAAAAAATTTAGGCTGAAAGTATTTTGTTTGGGAAAAAAATCTGTTTTTTATGTGTTTATCTCAATTTTGGGACGTTAAAGTGCAGGAACTGAAAATAGAAGGAAAATCCTGTGTATTGTGTGGGCACAATCGCTTCATCCAGTTGGTATATGCTTTTCTTAGGAGGGGCAAATGCAGCTTATTCAAGTCAAGTCCCTGGTTTGATATTTAGACTACCATGTCAGGTGAATGCCCTCAGGCCCCCTGGGGCCTCTTGTTTTTTTTTTTCTTTTCTTTTCCCAATAACCATTATGGGATTTCGATCATCCTTCACTCCAGCCCTGGAGGTGGTCGACCATTCGCCTGGAGAGGCGAGTGTTGGCCCTGCTTCCCGCCATGGCCCTTTTTGTAAACGTCCAAAGGATGCACTTTTGTTCCCGCCAAATAGGTTTAAAAGCAGGCCTGTGCTCGAACCAGGGAAGTTCGGGTCTTGTTTTGGTGGCACTCTGACAAGGGTCGTTGGTTGTCAATAAGAGCTGGTTGACAGTTGCCTATCCGCCGAATCCTTAAATAATAATTGATCTTCCTCCACGAGACCAGCCTGTGGCAGAATATCCTTGCCGATGATGGCAGCACCAATAATTCTTCTAATAAAGTGGTAGACTATACTTGCCTGAAAACACAAGAAAGATAGTACCCCGCCACCCTCGCGGAAAGGTAGAACCTTTGTCGAGAAAACCCCCTCTCACACTGGTCCTTACCCGAGGGACGAGTACCTCTAATCAAGAACATCAAAAAGCCTTTTCCCTCTACCTCTCCACCTCTGCTGCGGTCTGACATGATGACGATCTGCGAGAAATCTCTAAAATACAAAAAAAAACAAAAGTCAAAAGGAACTTGCCCCAAACCGTCCCTGCGCGCCTTTGGTGCGCAAAACCATTCATAATTGACCCAGTGATAAACTTTGTGACGTTATGCTACACGTTTAGTGGATCCGATAGGCGTGTGCATACACACATGAATATGAAAGCGGCTTAAACATGTTTGCAATATGCATATACTAGACTATTTCGTACCACCTTACCTCACATGTTAGTTGATGTTCCTATCACTTATTTCTGAAAGAACTGAGCAACGTATTTTTACATAGCAAGCATTAGCATACTATGTAGAAATTTCGGCACAGACCAGTACGGAAGCGTTGAGGCGCCAGTTGAGTATTATTTCTATCTTGCACGTGCAACATAGCTATCTTGCACCTGCAAGTTACTATCTTGCACGTGCAGGTTAGCTATCTTGCACGTGCAGGTTAGCTATCTTGCACCTGCAAGTTACTATCTTGCACGTACAGGTTAGCTATCTTGCACCTGCAAGTTACTATCTTGCACGAGCAGGTTAGCTATCTTGCACGTGCAGGTTAGCTATCTTGCACGTGCAGGATAGCTATCTTGCACCTGCAAGTTACTATCTTGCACGTGCAGGTTAGCTATCTTGCACGTGCAGGTTAGCTATCTTGCACCTGCACGTTACTATCTTGCACGTGCAGGTTAGCTATCTTGCACGTGCAGGATAGCTATCTTGCACCTGCAAGTTAGCTATCTTGCACATGCAGGTTAGCTATCTTGCACGTGCAAGTTACTATCTTGCACGTGCAGGTTAGCTATCTTGCACGTGCAGGATAGCTATCTTGCACCTGCAAGTTAGCTATCTTGCACGTGCAGGTTAGCTATCTTGCACCTGCAAGTTACTATCTTGCACGTGCAGGATAGCTATCTTGCACCTGCAAGTTACTATCTTGCACCTGCAAGTCTATACTATATTTTAGAATGTCTGTCTGTCTCTCTGCCTGTCCGCTATAGGAATGAATATGGGGCCATCCAGAGTGCCCAAAATGGGTCTACTAGGGGTACTTTTTATGGAGGAGGTCCTCGTCAGGTTTAAAAAAAGTGTGCGGGGGGTGGGGAGTGGGGGCAGGGAAGGGCACCGAAAGTTATGACCAAATATTTTTTCACCGATATAGGTCTTCAAAGGGGTCTACTTGGGGTAACTTTTTATCAGGAATCTAATGGGGTGGGGACGGGCAAAATTGATGAATTTTACTGATATAGGTCCTCAAAGGGGTCTACTAGGGGTAACTTTTTACCAGGAATTTAATGGTGGGGGTTTAAAAAAAAAGTGACGGGATCGAAGGTGCCGCCCGTAGGGCGGGCTGGTCGAAAAATACGCGGCCCCTATTTTTTTTTTTTTTTTTTTTTGGGGGGGGGGGGGGGTACTTTTTTATGGCGGAGGTCCTCGTCAGGTTTAAAAAAGTGTGCGGGTGGAGTGGAAGCAGGGAGGGGCACCGAAAGTTAGACCAAATTTTTTTCACCGATATAGGTCTTTAAAGGGGTCTACTTGGGGTAACTTTTTATCAGGAATCTAATGGTGGTGTTTAAAAAAATGGCGGGGTGGGTGGGGAGAGGGAAAATTGATGGATTTCACTGATATATGTCCTCAAAGGGGTCTATCAAGGGTAACTTTTTACCAGGAATCTAATGGTGAGGGATTAAAAAGTGACGGGATTGCAGGCCCCGTCCGGAGGGCGGGGCCGAATGTGCCGCCCGTAGGGCGGGCTGGGTAGAAAAATACCGGCCTCTATATTTTTTTTTGGGAGGGGGGGGGGGGGGGGGTACTTGCTAGTTAGTTATATTTGAGGAACATCATTTTAGTCATATTTGAAGTTGAGTTCATCAAAATTAGTATATAAGGGTCCAACCTAGCCCCAATTTGCCGGACTTAGGTTCGAATTTGCCGGCCTCCATTCCGGACTACGGAAAATTCTATCGCGGAGACAACCACTATAGGCTCATTGGCCATGTCTAGTCGCCTAGCTATATACGTTTCGCATCGCTCGCATCGCAGGCTAGGTGTGGATGCTTTATGTCGGGGGTGTGAATGGGAAACGCCAGGTATAAAGAGTAAAATGGTTAGAGTTGCAATGACGCCGGTGACGCCCTGGTGAGCTCGCGACCGCTGTCGATGTCCACAGAAATGGGTGACTGGCACCTGCAAGTTGCTATCTTCCACCTGCAAGTTGCTATCTTGTACATGCAGGTTAGTTATCTTGCACTTGCAAGTTAGTTATCTTGCGAAATCCACCCCAGCCACCCTATCTCAGAAGCCCCGGCTCCCCAAACTTGCCCCAGTGGCTTACATTCCCATATTTGGCAGCCATCCTACCTCAGAAGACCCGGCTCCCCATACTTGTCCAGAGGCTTACATTCCCGTATTTGACCCGGTGTCCTTACCTCTGCCGCTTGACCAAGAGCGACACAGTCGCCCTTCCCCTTGTTCCAAAAGCCCTTCACGCCACAATTCCCTAACCCTGCCTTCTCGACCGAATACCCTAATCACATCAGAGACCCGTCGACCTTATTCCACGACCCGGGCCTCCGCGACCTGCGCCAGTGAACCAGGAACCCTACACCAAGCGTTCCGATCAAGAGCGGCACAGCCACTCTTCCCCATCTTCCAGTACCCCTACCTCAACAAGCTCAAACAGTCGCCTGACAGGTCAGTCAATGCTGGTGATCACTATAATCCAGATGTAGAAGAATCGTTCGAAGAGTTGCTGGGACTAACTCTGATTACTAATTTTCTCCTCGAAGGCTCATTTCAGTGAGTCGTTCGAAAAGCTGCTTCTGGAGCAGTTCCCCAGTCAAACATCTGTATGAGTCGTTCGAGGTGTCAATTTTCGAGGGGCTGCTCTAGTGGCTCCTTGTTTCGAGCCGACAGAGTAGGACAGAATCGATCAGGGAGAAGAAGGGTCGAAAGCTAGAAAAGGGACATCCCTGTTCCTGTTAAGGGGTATTGAGACCCGGCCCAGCATGGTCTACCAACGGCACGGCCACCTATAGGGAAACATCGGCTATTCAAAGACCCTACGGACGTCCAGTCACTCACCTCTGTGGACATCGACTGCGGTCAACGTCGTCATGACGTCGCGAGCTCACCACTGACGTCATTGCAACTCTGTTTTTCACTCTTTATGCCTGACTTTTCCCATTCACACCCCCAGAATAAAGCATCCACACCTAGCCTGCGATGCGAAACGTACTTATCCAGGCGGCTAGACATGGCCAATGAGCCTAATGTGTTGTCTCAGCAATAGGAATTTCCGTAGTCCGGGAGTGGGGCCGACAAATCCGAACCTAGGTCCGGCCGGCAAATTGGGGCTAGGATGGACCCTTATATACTACTTTTGATGAACTCGACTTCAAATATGACTTTTTATATAACTAACTTGCAGGTGCAAGATAGGTAACCTGCACCTGCAAGATAATAACTTGCAGGTGCAAGATAGCTAACCTGCACGTGCAAGATAGCTAACTTGCAGGTGCAAGATAGCTATCCTGCACGTGCAAGATAGCTAACCTGCATAGTAACTTGCACGTGCAAGATAGCTAACCTGCACGTGCAAGATAGCTAACCTGCACGTGCATGATAGTAACTTGCAGGTGCAAGATAGCTAACCTGCACGTGCAAGATAGTAACTTGCAGGTGCAAGATAGCTAACCTGCATGTGCAAGATAGTAACTTGCATGTGCAAGATAGCTAACCTGCACGTGCAAGATAGAAATAATACTCAACTGGCGCCTTAACGCTTCCGTACCAGTGTGGTCAAATAAAAAAAAAACAATATGCAAATTGGACATAATGTGATCTCCACTATCACTCTGGCTGACACTTTTTTCATACTTTTTTGACTAAAGTTGTGTTCGCTAATATCTGGTTCAGATTGGATATGTTCAGTCTCGCTCCTCAGAAAACTGCAGGATGAGTTGCCATCTACAGAAAGTCGACAAAAAAGGAAATGTACGAAATCCTAGCCGAAAACTCACTGTGACGGTGATCCAGTCGAAGCTGAAGCCTATGGAGTAAACATTCGGGAATTGGGTGGTTCGGGGTTGAGTTTTCCATCAGTCGGGTTTTTGGGGGTTCTAGGATTGACTAGTGGTATTCTCAGCCTCATTGAGTGATTGATTAGGGTTTCATGTCGCTTCAGTCTCTAAGATCACGGGGTATCGGGTATCAACTTTAGTTTTGTAGGGAAAAGGGTGCATAGAGGTCTTCCCTGCATGGCTGGTTTTACTGGAAATTTCAAAATTCACGGTGGTGTGTATTTTCCTCAAATAAAAGCTGAGATGGTTTTGAGTCTAATTAGTGAAAAGATTTGAAATCTTAATTTAATCTTGAATGTTTGCCAGACCCAAAACAAATGACATAATATTGTTACGGCACTACAAACAAATTTGTAATCATATTTAAAAGTGTTAAGTTTTTGTGGCAGTCAGTCCCTTAATTATTTAGGTGGACCCAAATCTGTGATAGCAAAGCAAAAGAATTAATAATAATAACCTAAATCACATATCAGCAACATGCAGTATACTAAGACAAAATACCAGCTAGTGGCCCACTTCAACGATGATTTTAGCACGTTTCCCATACAGTGACCAGTATTTCTCATAAAATTATTGCAGTGCAGAATGAATTCTCGTTGTATTCACGAAATTAGGGAACTCGACATTATAAACAATTATGCCCGTTATTGATCATATTGTGGTAATAATCACATCAAAAGTGTGGTGAAAGTAATATTTACCTTCGGTGACTTGATCCTTGACTCCAACAAAGTTCGGTCCGTGATGGAGAACGTCTTGCTGCAGCAGCTTTCTGGATTCAAGTGAAGTCCTAGTGGCAGCGCATCAAGGGAGCTCACTCCAGGTTGTGTTCATCTGGTGTCTAGAGTAAATTGCAGAATAGTGTTATGTTGATATATGCACCACACGGTTTAGGTACTGGTAACTCGTACCACACTCCTCCCTTGCCCATAAAAGTTTGACATGTGGTGATTAAAGATATGTTAAAATTGTTATGACTGAAAATGGAAGTATAGAGCAAGAAAGCAGATTACCTCCCTGCTTACCTAAGGGTTGAGTGTTGTGAAGAAAGCAGAGTACCTTCCTGACAACGGTTTCAGCTCAAACATTCTCACAAGAAAGTTGATGACCTTCCTGTAAACATAATACTCAATGTTTTGTTTAAATGAATGCATCTAATATTCCAACAAATGACAAAAAGACTTTATACATTTTTACATTCAAACTTATATACAAAAGATGTGATTGTTTAAACTTAGAAATTGTACAATTTTCTGACATTCCTGGAAGTAATTTCCAGTACATCAGATAGGGACATTTTTCTATTGTTTGCTATGAATTTTGCCAAATGAATTACACTCCAAGGAGTGCTAAATTTATCAGGAGTTGTTGGCAAATAAGGAGCATCCGATTCTAAAAGTAATCGATCCAACTTTGTTTTCATTAATGCCTCTTTAGTGAGGATGTCTTGAAACGCTTTACATGTAAAGCCAAAGTACACATTTGGTAAAACTGTCAACCAGTTGTTTAATTCGTCTATTGTGCCCATAAAACAATGTCGGTGGATAGATAATGAGCAAAGGTCTAGATCTGTGAGTATTTTTAATAAATCACTAGCAGCATCTCCAGTATTGTGGTCACGGCAATGTAAGATTAATGTTTTTTGATATCTTTCTGCTAATGGAAGAATCCGTTTTAAAAAGGTTTTTTGAGCCAATATCTTCATGGACCTGCAGTGTACTTTGTCCCTACATGGTGGCTTACAACGACAGGATGTGGTGTAATCTAGCCCAATCTCTCCTAGAGCAATTACATTTTCATCTTTGAACTTATTCTCCAATTGAGCACAAAAGGGCTCTACTGCACCAGGAGTCAACAAATGAGGATGAATTCCGAATGTTTTTAAAACTCTGGAATCTCCAGCAATAATCGAATCAATAAATGGCCAGGATTGTGGGAAAACAAAGTTGGATATTGCCCATTCCAGTGTAAATCTTTCTCCACCATGGGAAGGATCAAACTGTTTTAAACTTGTGCAGTTACTATTTTTGAAAAGTTGATCCAGATGGCAGTGGGAATCTATAAATTTCAGATTTTGAACTTGCAATGTATCTGAATGTAAAATTTCTGTGCCTGTGTAAGTAAATTCACTGGAGAGATTCTTTAACCGTGTAAGTAATTCTGCATTAAGATTTAAATTCAAGATAAGATTACAAAGAATTCTCCAATGCATCATACAAATTACAAAATTAGGTGGAGAAAGTGAAAACTGATGTTCCTGTACAGACTGTCCAGTGGAATACTCAGTATACTGTTTCATTAGACTTCTTTCTTCATTACTAAATTCAACATTGGATTTATCGAAAGCAGGGAAAAGGCAATTAATAACAATATAATGTAGTAATTCTGGTAGGTTGGCAAAATGTAAAATACTACAAAAGAAGTAAAATAAACCATTCATAAGATGGAACCATTGTTCAACTGTACAGCCCGTATCAGGACATTTAATTGGTGTTTTGTGCCAGCAAGCAGTGTGAAATGCTAAAAACCATGGTAAATGATCTTTTAGCACATGCCGTTTCAAATGTGCAGTTTTTGCAGGGCACAATTGACAAGTTTTTGTTTTCTTTCTACTTTTATTTGTGTATGTTTGTATGTGCTTTGGTGCAACAGTATCACTGTTCTGAGGAACCGTGCCATGTAAGCCTTCACCAGAATGTAAAGAGTTACGCTCATTTTGAATTGAATTTGTTGGCCCTCCAGTTTTACTGTCAGATTTATTTGGTTGTGTGGAAAGGTTTTCAGTCACTTCATCAAACTCATCCATATTTTCAACATCATCAGAATTGAATATAAATTCGTCAAGATCCATTTCTAAAAGATGAATGTAATAAAGCATTTTTACAATAAAACCAATTAAAATAGCACTGATAAATTTAAATTTTTTTATTATTTTTTCCAATTTTTATTGGATTTTTTTTTTTTTATTTACAGTCTGTAAATTTCCTTATCAATCCAAAAAACGGGCAGGCTTATGGATTTTCCTACCAAATGATGAAACTGGAATTTCTTTGAACAGTTTTGGTAGAATATTTCCGTCCAGAAACTTGAAGCAATCAGGCTCAGAATCAAGATCACCTTTGGAATTTGAAACTGATAGTCTATTTTTTGGAGTACTTTCAACAAGGCCATCTGTAGCATGTACCAACGGACTTTGGATGTTTGAAGACTGTAATGTATTCTGGGGGCTTACAGTTGATGAACTTGCTAATGTTCCATAATCAAAATCTGTTGCTGAGCCACCATATGAGTCAGCGAAAAGTTCCGACCCAGCAGATGGTTGCTCAGCGACAGAAGTTGAAATCTCCTCACTGCCAGAGTCAGCGAAAGGATCCGACCCTGGCGAGGCAGCTATCGATAGACCAGAAGCAAGATCACTATTTTCAGAAGTTAAATTCTTCTCAAAAAGATTGTGTCGTAATCGACGCAGCCACAATGGTAAAACACGATCCTGGCAACTCTTCAGACGGTCATGATGAAGAAGAGAAATTCCCTTCTTTCCCTGAACCTTGTACAAAGGTGCTTTTTCCTCAATAACTAAAAATGGGCCTACCCATGGTGATCTTAACTTTGAGCTTACACCAATTTTTGTTGAAGAATCACGTTTAAAAACAACGTCACCGGGTTCGAAGTGTTTCTCATTAACTCGCAAATCATAATTTCGTTTTTGACGTTTTTGAAACTGACCAAGGTTTTTGCGAGCAAATTTATGGGCTTCACCTATAAAATCATTAGCCAAAGAACCATGAATTTTCAACTGAACAGATCCAATTGAATTTGGTGGAATAGTTACACTTTTTTGTACTGTTGCACGGAATACCTTTATTTGAGTGTTTTTATTCTTTTTTAGAGAAGCATTTATTTCCTCTCCAGAAACAGTAACATTATTATTTCTCAAATTTACAATGCAGTGGTTTTCTACCAAGAAATCAAGGCCAAGTATTACTGAATCCGAAATTGGGGCAACGCAAACATCCCATTTGAAAGATTTAGTGCCTATACCAATTTCAATATTTTTAAATATTCTACCGATTACAGGTTGTTCAGAAATCCCATGCAATTTTACAGATTTAGTAGGCAGTAACTTTGGACAGTGTTCTTTGAAGAAAGTGTCACTAATTAGTGTTAACATGGCAGCGGTATCAACCACTGCTAGGGTCGACTGGTTAAAAATATTAACATTTAACATTAAACTAAAACCCTCTACTTTCTGTACAAAAACTTCTTCAACTGAACTATCAGTTCCTGTACACAATGGTTGACCCTGAGTTACCTGGACCAAGTTTGGGGTCGATTGCTTGGTCCTGTTCCATTTAAATTTTCTTTCTGGACATGTTGTATGTCTTTCACAGGAGACTTATTGGAATTATTAGTTTGTCTAGGGGGAGTGCCAGAAAAATTTCTAGAATTTTGATTGGATGCATAATATTTTGGTGTTGTCCTGAATGGCAAACGATTTTGTGGTGAAAATGAACGAGTTCTGCCAAAAGTATTGTCTGGCGATGACCAACGAGCATTTTCTGAATTACCAGTATTAACAGGGCTACCAGGTCTTTGGTTTGAATAATTTTGGCTTGAAGTGTAGCTTGATGATGGGGGGTTTCTTGTTTTCCATAAACAGCAGCTGACAAAGATTTCAGCATGTTTTTCACTTCCCTGACCTCATCTTTCAGCTCTAAGACTACATTGGACTGTTTATTTTTATCAAAGTTTTCTTCGGCACTCGAATCATTAGATACAAATGTAACTTGCCTGTGTGCATAATTTAACGAATTTGTACCCCTATAACCAAAAATTGTTCTTTGATTAGCCATAGATGCTTTTACATATTTTAAGGCTTTGTTTATTGTTTGTGGATTCTTTTCCATTGCCATTTTTGCAGCCTCTTTCTCCCTGCATCCCCTTAAAAAACATTCAGTGGAGATCTGATCAATGGTTTTTTTGTTGGCATGTTTAAAGCCATCGATCGCCATAAAATGAACTCTCTGTGAGAATTCCTCTAAACTTTCGTCATCTTTTTGACGCATAAACTGTACCTGCCTTCTAGCGGATACAGGTTCATCTTTAAGGCAAAATCTTTCCTTAAGTTCTTTTTTAAATTTTTTGTAATTTTTGCTGAGGTGCAAAGCCTTAGCATATTCAAGCGCAGTGCCTGAAAGACAATCTATTAATCTTTCACTTTTCTTTCTAGTGCTCCAGTTTCTACGTTTAGCAATACGCTCAAACTGGTAAATAAATGGTTCCCATTTTAGAGTGCTATCACCAGTGAAAATTGACATTTTTGGTCGATTTGGGCTTTTACTACGCTTTCTGCATCTGCGATATTTATGAGCAGTATCAGATGAAGATTCAGAACTTGAAGTATCTGACCCATCATCTGACAGAGAATCAAATTCATCATCACTGTAATGACTACTGGGTGAATTAGAACTATATCGTCTGTGTTTATGGTGAGACCTGCTTTTACGTGAAGTAGATTTGAAAGATGAATCAGTTTTACTGTCGAACAAACTTGTTTTGGGTGGATCTGTTTGATCACCCACCCCCAAGGTGGATTTTGTAGTTACAGGAGTGCTACTATTTGAGTGTTTGCGATAATAATTATCAGGTGGAATGGCATCAATAATTTTGGATAACTGAGGATCAGAATGAGCATCAGTTGTGGAATAGGTTGTAGAAAGGGATTTATGGCTTAAGTCTAAACTTTTTTGTTTTTCCTTTTTTAATTCAGCTGTGATTTTGTCGTACTCTTGATTGAATTCTCTCAGCTTATTATGAACCTCTAGGGTAGCGTCATGCTTTACTCTTTCAATTTCTCTATCCCTAATTTTCAATCTAGTTCGCAAGATTTCATTTTGTGCTATCGAGGCCTCATATTTTCTAGTCCAACTTTCATCGGATTGTGTTAAAGGTTGTTCTAGTTTATCTAATCTAGATTTCATGGCATCAAATTCGGGGTTTTTAACAGGCTCTTTCATACTTATATTTCCTTCAGCTAGCCACTCAGCCCATGTTTCTAGAGGAATGTCCGTTTCCTTAATTAAGTCTTGCAGGTCAAGTTGTTTTTTCTGTTCCCTACATTTTATTATTTTTTCTGACCTTGTTTGCCCTATTCCATGTAATTTTTTCAATTCCTCTGCAGTGGCTGTTTGTATGTAAATAGTTGACATTATGAATTGAAATTTTTGAAAAAATAATGGTTTGTAAACTTGTATTCAAAGACAAATTCAATTTTAGCTGAAAAATTCAAAGTTCAAATCTAGAAATAAATAATTCATAAAACATCATGAAAATATTGTCAAGTTGCAAATAAACATGATTAGAAATGAAAATAACTATAAAGCATTGAAAAATTTCGACGAATAATCGCAAAATCAAAATTTTTTCAAAAAAAAAATACAAAAAATTGTTGTCACCATTAGGCCGCCATACTTTTCAGGAATGAAATTTCCGTTTTCATTGTTTACATTGGCAACGTGGGAAAATGGTTCAAAATCAAAATAAACGTTAAAACAAACAAAGTAATGAATGAAAAATTGAAAATCAGCAATTCCCAAAGGTCATAAACGAAGAAGCGATTGTTGTTCCTCCCCGTTTATTGAGAATTGGAAAAAAAAAAAAAATTCTTACATGTCGTACTGAAAAGTACGAAATATCAAAATCTGTGAATGTTATTCACAGTGAAAAATGGGTTTCCTAGCGAGGGAAACGAAACATCTCGTCGCCATATGTGGTAATAATCACATCAAAAGTGTGGTGAAAGTAATATTTACCTTCGGTGACTTGATCCTTGACTCCAACAAAGTTCGGTCCGTGATGGAGAACGTCTTGCTGCAGCAGCTTTCTGGATTCAAGTGAAGTCCTAGTGGCGGCGCATCAAGGGAGCTCACTCCAGGTTGTGTTCATCTGGTGTCTAGAGTAAATTGCAGAATAGTGTTATGTTGATATATGCACCACACGGTTTAGGTACTGGTAACTCGTACCACAATATCATACCCTAGCAAGTGCATTCTAGGAATGGCACTAATGTCTTTCACCAACCTATCTGGTATTTAATACGTATTAAGACGTATTTTAATTAAACGAGTGCATTTTGTAAACCCCAATTTCGGTCTGTATTCTCGTTGTGTGAGTTTGTGGTAATTTTGTGCCCACTTCGATCGGCTCGATCGTCATATTATGGCTTTATTGCAGTCAAACGTTATTATTCCCGGGTTGAATAAATACTTAGTTTGCATGCATGATCACCTAATCTGGTCTTCTTGCATTTGAATTGTATTTATTTAATTCGAGAAACGGGACATCCATCTTCGTAACATTCATTTTTCGTACTGTTCTGCACAAACTTCGAAGCGAGAATGCTGTTGACAAATTGGGGGAAATAAACGATTCTGATTGGTCGAAGCCAGCCCCAGGGGGTATAAAAGGCCTCCGCTCAGCGCCTCGTGGCTTTTTCGTCGCTTGACAGCAGCCAATCCTAACGGGATCGGGTCGTTTCGTCCCTGGGACGATTCGTCCCCGAGACGTTTCGTCCCCGGGACGATTCGTCCCCTATTGGTGGGACGCTTCGTCCCCGGGACGATTCGTCCCCAATGCAAATTCCTGTAAAGGATGAGTGTTATAAATAACTTAGAGTGGTATATTTCATTGATATAACTTTATTTGATTTCCAAAAGTTAATTGTTAGATATTTTTAACCAATTATTTTTTACTCACCTTTCTGTTTCTGATGTAGGTTCATATATGTAGGTGGCTTTGAAAAACCAAGAATCATGACAATTCTTGCAATTAAAATAATCTCTTCTTCAACCTTGAATTCAAGGTTCAGATGAACGCTCTTGTCTATCTCCTGGATAGTCCAGGTGATAGGACAAGAGACGCCCAGAGCTGATATCGTTCTCTTCAATCGCGCTGGTAGTTCCAGTGTTTCCATAATTAAGATTATAATTAGGATGCTCGCACTCTGAGTTCAGAGGTGCGAATGTGATGTTATGAATGCAATGAATGACAGTCCTTACAGACTCTATTCCCCAACTGCACTATCCTCGAGTGTTAATGAAAACATACTAATAATTATTAATAATTAAATATAATTACATATTAACAAACATTCATTGATATACCGGCATCAGTTCCAGTGTTTCCATAATTAAGATTATAATTAGGATGCTCGCACTCTGAGTTCAGAGGTGCGAATGTGATTAAATATAATTACATATCAACAAACATTCATCGATATACCGATTCTTCTTGAACGCTTATGAAAACAATGTATGATTGAACGATTAAAAAAAAACATTTTTTGAGGTACCGACTTATCAGTGAGATCTATTATCATTGAATGGTTATAAAAACTTCAAAATCATTGTTTGTATTATAGTCTGCTAATATGATATCTAATTATGCATAACATCCAACCTCGATGCCATATGAGTGACCATCATTGGTTACGAGCAGATGCTTCCCTCATTTTTGAAAAAAAATCCAATCCCATATCTTCTCAATAACTTGGTATTGAAGTGGGGCGTTTCGTCCCCAACTGGGGACGAAACGTCCCATCCTGTCACGGGGACGAAACGTCCCACCAAGTAGGGGACGAAACGTCCCGGGGACGAAACGACCTGGACCCATCCTAACGAAATTAGGAAAGTTTCGCAACAATTCTGTTGGCGAAAATTTAAGATTATATTTGCCGGTGAAATTGAAATATTCAACATGCAGTCCGAAGTTGGAATGGTTAGTTTCGCCAGCAATATCAAAATTGTAAACCGAAAGTAATGGTAGGATAAGCTCGGTGGTGAGACGGACGTCGGTTGATCGTCTGCCGGTGAAATTCCACCAGCAATAAAAAAACATTCTCCGCCAACGCCAGTCTAAAATACCCAGACCTATTTAAATACATGGAAAAGTGGCAATTCAACACTTTCTCATTTCCTCCCTCTGAAGTTCTTAGTTCAGATAATCATTTTGTTCAGTTCCACCAGAATTTGGGCGAAACTGAATTCCACCAATATATTGGCGTAGCCTCCGCCGGCATCCTGGTGGACTCCACCAACGTGACGGCGCTCGCTCCACCAGCATTTTGGTGAATATTTTAGTTGCATATAATGCAACCTTGGTGTCAGAAATAAATACTACAAAAACCTATCCCCCCCCCCTTTTATAATGCTTCTCCTCTGCATTTCCCTTTATAGTTTTCAATAAATCTTTGGCAATCATGACTCGTCAAGCTTCCACCGGGATGCTGGTGAATTTCCACCGGCATTTGGGTGAAAGTCTCTAAAACCTTAGGAGAATTGCCCCCATTGTATATGTAGAATCACAAGTCTAGTCCCATAATTCCCACCTACTGGAGTGATCAATCACTACTTAATATGTATGTTTATTGGAACTAAATAAACAAGAAGTTATCATCTCTTGAAGAGATATTTTAATGACATTATGTTAATAAAGTTCATCAACTTTCAAACAGGTGTTTTCATTTAGCCTTACCCATTGTTTCATTGTTTGCATTATCACCTCTCTATTTCACAGTTATCATCAGGGGACCCACAAACATGTTGCACTCTTAATATATTTGCCCACACCTTCATGAGATCCAGTTCTTCTGTGTAAAATAAACTTATTGAGAAGTTTATCCCCTAACCTTGAGAATTAGACTTGCTCATACAAGTGCATGAGGGTGGTTTCTTTTTAATTTGGGCACTCTCAAACCCTTGTACTTGCAAGTCACCTTTTGACATTCAGCATCCTGACAGTAGCTGAAATAGTATCTCTTGGAGGAAGCCGATACTAGGGTACCGGCACGCAACATTTGGTGTCAGAAGTGGGATGCATCAAATTTGTTAAGACATAAAATTTGAATTTATTTGGTGAAGTTTAATTAACCTCTTGATAGTGAATTAAAGAGTAAAAATGGATGAATCAGATGAAATTACATTCAATAATAATGCAAACAATGAGTCTGTTGACTCAGAAGATACAGTTATCTATGACTTCTCATCTAATGGTGAGGGGGATAATAAAAAGTCACTCAATTTAGATGACCAGATGGAAAAGTTTGACAAATGGCTTGATGCCGAGATGATGAAATTTGATCAAAAGATGAATGAGAAATTCAAGTTTTGGGCAGACAAACTTCATGTCCAGATGGAAACTGTACTAACAAAGCAAAGTTCCATGATGGACAGGTTTGTCTGTCAGGAACCTAGTAGTAAGAGTGGTAACTCTGATGAATCTGGAAAATTTGATCTTACTCAAAATGAAACAAATGAAACATTAAAGACTGATCAAGCTAAAGGTCAACAGGAAATGTATAGTGGAGATGATGATTCGAGTGGCAATGAGAGAGTGAGCAAGGCCCTAAGGTGGGGGCCCCCTGTAATCCAGCCTGAAATGTGTCCAATCAGGGCTGACAGGAGTAGTTTCACAAGTAATGCTCAAGGGTTGGATTGCAGCAGTAGTGGGGTAACTGGAGCTGGAAATTACACACTCCCCCCAAATCTAAATGCAAGCCCATTCAGGGACTTGAATGGTGGCCAGTTCAAAATGTTTGTTCCAAAGGGTGATTCTATATCCTGTGGACAAAATATTGGAAGCCCTTATGGTTATGTAAATGGGGCTGGTCCAAATGGGTCAAACTGGTCTTTTGGTCCTGGTGTCAATAATAGTAATGTCACAATTCGACCTCAACCATATGATGGGTCAGAGGACCTGGAAGAATACCTTGCACAATTTGAAATTTTAGCAGAAATAAACAAATGGGGTTACACAACAAAGTCTCTTTATCTGGCTGGGAGTCTAAAAGGAGATGCTAGGGCTCTATTGAGTGAATTAACGAGTGGTCAGAAACGTGATTTTAATTGCTTAGTCCATGCACTGAATAGTCGCTTTGGATCGATCAATCGAGCTGAAATATACCGAGCACAATTGCAAACAAGGGTGAGGAGGAAGGATGAAACCTTACCTGAGCTTGCCCAATCTATAAAGAAGCTAACTAGACAGTCTTACCCAGAGGCTTCCACTTCAATGATTGATGTTCTTGCATTGGACTATTTTATAGATGCTATATATGATAGTGATATGAGGCTTAGATTGAGAGAATCAAGGCCAAAGAACATCAGTGAGGCAGAAACCTTAGCGGCAAGGCTAGAAACTCACCGGCTGGCTGATAGACAACGGAGTAGGACTATACGGAATGTAGAGTCCAGTCAATCTAGCCAAGCCCAGAACGAATGTATGAGTCCTGAGTCTCTTGCTAGTAAGAATAACTTTGATATCCAAAAACAAATGGAAAGTTTCAGGAAGGATATTGATGATCTTACTAAAGAGATAAAAATGTTAAACAAGAATCCATTTTCCCCCAATTTTGACAAGAATTCTAATTGGGAGAAAAGGGGTAGCAAAAATGTTCAAAATGGGTATAAACAGAATTATCAATCTAGGGGAAACAACTCTAGAATGAATCAGAATTTCCATGTAAATGGAAATGGTCCAAACAAATGGAATCAAAATTTCCCTAACAAACAGAATAATTCCAGAACTTGGAATAGAAATTTTTCTGATAAGGGAAACAGACAGAGGTTGGACTCGGGGGCCACAGTTCAACAAGCTCTGACTGGCCCACAGTAGTTAATCTTGGCAGTTTTGGGGCTAGTGGAGAGGGATATTTTGTATCATCAAGTATACAGCATAGCCCAGTTGCCCTGTTGGTAGACACAGGAGCAAATGTGACTATACTGAGTAGTAAATTTATTGACTCATTGGCACCCTCCCACTGTCCCAATATAACGCCTGTGAAAGTTAATCTTGTAACAGCAACAGGTGATGTCACACCATTTATAGGTGAAGCAAAAGTGAAAATTAAACTGTCAGATTTTGAGTTTGAACATGATGTTCTTATTGCAAACATTAAGAACGAAGGAATTTTGGGAATGGATTTCCTCCAGAAAAATAAATGTGATATAATGCTCAGTAAAAATTATTTGTCAATAAATGGTTCAAAAATACCTTGTTACAGGGACACAAATGAAATCAAACTACAATGTTGTAGGATAGCTGTAAATGATGAGATAACTGTGCCCCCGGAGAGTGAAATAATTGTTCCTGGGAGGTCACTTGACACATATCATCACAATGTGGTTGGGATATTAGAGCCGACCACTAATTTTGTGGAAAAGAACAAAATGTTTGTTGCAAAAAGCTTAGTGTGTCTCGGGGAAGGAAATGTTCCTTTAAGATTTATGAATATAAGTAAAGATACCTTAACAGTTCACAAAAATACAGTTGCTGCTGTGTTTGAACCCATTGATAAGATAGTGGAAACTAATATGAATAATGACAGTGAGAGTGTTAATATCAACACAACAAATCTTGTGAATTTAAATGGTGAGTTGCCTGAGCATTTGAAAGATCTGTTTGACAGGAGTTCACAGAACTTGAATGCACAGCAGACAACTCAACTTACAAGCCTATTAATTGAGAATCAAAATGTTTTTTCAAAAAATTCTGGGGACATTGGGCATACCTCTTTAGTTGAGCACAAAATTGATGTGGGGAATGCTAGGCCAATCAAACAACACCCAAGACGCATACCCCTAGCAAAAATAGAGGATGCTGAGAATGAGATAAAAGATATGGCTGAGAAGGGTGTAATAGAAGCATCTGACAGTCCCTGGTGTTCACCAGTTGTTCTAGTCACTAAAAAGGATGGCAGTGTCCGATTTTGTGTCGACTATCGAAAGTTAAACAATGTAACCATCAAGGATTCTCATCCCTTACCGAGAATCGATGATACATTGGATGCACTCTCAGGTTCAAAGTGGTTCTCAACCATGGACCTCAAGAGTGGGTTTTGGCAGCTAAACGTCAATGAATTTGATCGACCTAAAACTGCATTCTCAATACCTGGAAGTGGCTTGTGGCAGTTTACAGTCATGCCATATGGTCTTTGCAATGCGCCGGCCTCGTTCGAGCGTTTAATGGAAAAAGTACTGGCAGGCTTGTCATGGAAAAAGTGTTTAGTTTATATTGACGATATAGTCAGTTTTTCAAATACATTTCAAAACCAAGTAGAAAATTTAAGAGAGGTTTTAAAAAGACTTAAACAAGCTAATCTTAAACTTAGTCCCAAGAAATGCACATTCTTTCAGAAAGAAGTGACGTTTTTGGGGCATATTATCAGTGAAAAAGGGGTATCAACAGATCCTGAGAAGATATCAGCTGTTAAAAGCTGGCCTCCACCCAGGAATGTTAAAGAGGTGAGAAGCTTCTTAGGTCTGTGCTCCTATTATAGAAAATTTGTACACCACTTTGCAGAAATTGCAAGACCCTTGCACCGATTGACAGAGCTTGGGTGTAAATTTCTGTGGACAAATGAATGCCAGTCAGCCTTTGACAGGCTGAAGCAGGCCTTAACAGAGTCACCAGTTTTGTCATACCCCTCAAGGGAGGGAACATTTATTTTAGATACTGACTGCAGTGGTTTTGCACTAGGATGTGTTCTTTCCCAAGTACAAGATGGGAAAGAGAGAGTCATTAGCTACTACAGTAAAGCACTTAGTAAACAAGAGAGAAGATACTGTGTGACGAGACGGGAGCTCTTGGCTATTGTAGCCTCAGTTCGTCATCTACACCATTATCTGTATGGCCGACATTTTAAAATTAGGACTGATCATGGCGCTTTGCGCTGGCTCCTTAATTTTAAAAGTCCTGAAGGCCAGACAGTTAGATGGCTAGAATTACTGGCCACCTATGACTTCACAATAGAGCATAGGGCAGGTAGAATCCATTCCAATGCAGATGCATTGTCCCGTAGGCCATGCTATGGAAATAATTGCTCACATTGTGCACGTGCAGAGGAAAAAGAAAAGAGTTTTACAATGGAGGAAGGTGACTTCAGATTAGGGAACACAGAAACGCCAAATGGCAGCACTGATCTCACTGGTAACACAATGGGGACAGGGAATCGAGATACTTCTCTTGAAGTATATTCCTGTCAGTGTGACTTCCAGTGTGTTGAAAACTGTCAGGTTGGAGGTTTTGGGAAGTACTGGTCACACAACTGGGATAGGAAACCGAGATACTTCAGACGAAGTATATTCCTGTCAGTGTGAAAACCAGTGTGTTGAATCTTCAGTCGCAGTTGTTGATAGCATGAAGAAGAGATGCTCCAACACCTCTACCAAAGACCTCCACTGTTCCAGTAACCTTAGCAAAACTCATGAACTGAATAGCAGAGATGCAGGGGTGCTTGAAACTCCAGCATATTTCAGTCAACATTCTGATCCTCTCGTAGACACAGTGAGTACCAGGGCAAACACAAAGAAATGTTTAGATTTGCCATCAGGGGACATAGATATTCAGGTTGAGAATGGTCCACTGGCTGTAGAAAAACTCAGTGAGCTACAGAAAAATGATCCCAAAATTGGACAAGTAATAAAGTGGAAGCTCGAGAAGGAGCGACCACAGTGGTCAGATATTTCCTCTTGTAATGTATCTGTAAAATACTATTGGTCTCGATGGGATTCATTATTCCTGCACAATGATGTTCTGTACAGGAAATTTGAATCCGAAAGGGGAGATTTAACTGACTGGCACATTGTGCTTCCTGAGAGTCTAAAAAACTTTGTCCTCAAACAACTGCATGATAACCAAACAGCAGGACACTTAGGAATTAGGAAAACCCTTTTCAAGGTCAGAAACAGGTTTTTCTGGTACGGCTTGAGATCTGATGTAGAGCATTGGTGTAAAAGTTGTGATGTATGTTCATCAAGGAAGCAACCCTCAAAAATACCCAAAGCTAAACTAAAACAATACAATGTGGGTGCTCCAATGGAGAGAGTGGCAGTGGACATTATGGGTCCTTTGCCACGAAGTAAAAATGGAAATAAGTATTTAATGGTCGTCGGTGATTATTTCACCAAGTGGCTTGATGCGATACCACTAAGAGACCAGGAGGCGACTACTGTAGCTTCAAAATTAGTGGATTTTTTCATATCTATTCATGGTGTGCCACGACAAATTCACTCTGATCAAGGTAGCAACTTTGAATCAGCGGTATTCAAATCAATGTGTGACATACTTGGTATAGATAAGACCAGAACAACTCCAATGAGACCCCAATCAGATGGAATGATTGAAAGGGCAAATCGAACCATTGAAAACATGATTTCGGCCTTTATTAATAAAAATCAAAATGAATGGGATAAGCACATAAGTATGTTAATGATGGCATACAGGTCATCTGTTCCTGAGGCAACAGGTGTTTCACCTTGTCAAATGGTATTTGGAAGAGAGATCAATTTACCTATTGACTTGATGTTTGGAAAGCCTGATACTGATGAGGAGATATATGACTGTGATTATGCTTATACCCTGTCTAAGCGTTTGGAGGCAATTCATGAGATTGCTCGAAACCATTTGACTATTAATAGTGATAGAATGAAAAAACAGTATGATCATAGAGCAATAAATCACACTTGTTACAAGAGAGGCAACCCTGTTTGGCTTCTTGACAACCAAAGACGAAAGGGGATCTGCTCAAAACTACAAAGGCCATGGAAGGGACCGTATCTTGTTGTTAAACAAATGAATGATGTTGTCTACAGGATACAAGAGACCCCCAAGTCTAAACCTAGGATAGTGCACCATGATAGACTCTAACCTTATAGTGGGGAGGATGTCCCTTCTTGGTTGTGAGATGATTAGTGTGAATGTAAAAATGTCTAATGTGAGACATAAAAGGTTCCAAGAATGGAACCAGCTGTACTTACAGGTAACACAGTCTTTTACTTGTATAAATAATGTTAATAATAAAGTAAGCTGTTTTGAAGATGTTAAAATTTAAAAGGAGGGTTTGCCAAATGTTTATTTTATTACTTTCAGGTCACAATGTACAAATGTTCCATATGCAAAGATTTTGAGAATGTTGTGAAGTATACGGTTGAAAGGCACATTGTGGAACAACATTCAGGATATGGTTTCCGATGTACCGGGTGCTGCAAAGTTTTTATGCGCCCAAACCAAAAACACTCAAAATGCAGCAAAGGGGTTACTGGAACACCAATGGAACTTTTTAATAGAATCACGGGAGAGACTGGCATCGAAGCAAGAGATGGCCTGCGGGCATTCAAGAAAACCCTTGACAAAAAGGTGGCTGAGGTTAAAGTTCAGCCACCAAAGGAGAAGGTTGTAACTTTAAAAATTCAAAACAGGAAGCACACCATGGTAGAGAAAAGAGATGGGCCAGAAGAATGTAAGAAAAAGAAGGTGGATCAACAGCCCTCTGCTAAAACTATCGCTGTTTGGAGAAGTTTAGGGAGGAAAGATGACACACCAGTGATGGATGGGTCTGTGTTGTCTCCACTGAGTAGTGACTCGGTGGAGAGCTCTACTGAGATTCCGAAGGCGAAAGAAGTGAATGGAAATTTTGTCATTCATGACACCCTTATCCTGATGGCAGGGGATGATTTTGAGAGGGCGAGTGTGGTCCCTCTTGCAGGGTCACCAAGGGTGACCGATGTGCCTCTCGTCAATGGTAATTACACCAATGATAAAGAGGGCAAACACCTTGTTGCCTACCTCGATTCTCTGAGGGAGATTCAGGATGAGCGTATTATCCTGAACATTGGCGGTCAGAGGTTTGAGACCTCCAGGGCTACCCTGAGGGCTGATCCAAGCTGCCTGTTGGCTGCCATGGTGTGCCGGGGGTACTGGCATCGACCCATACAAAGAACATGGGGTCGATACCTATTTCGTGGATAGAGACCCAGTGCATTTCCAGCATATTCTAAACTATCTGCGGAATGCCGGGTCTACACTCCTTTCCACTCTCCCAAGGGAAAGGAGATTCCTTGAGGAAGTCAGCAGGGAGGCAGAATTTTTCCACCTCTCAGGTCTCAAGGACAGTATCGAGAAGAAGATGGCACAGATCGTTGAAGAGTAGAAGTTCGGGAAATCTAAAAAAAAAAAATTTAAAAAAAAAAAAAATTTTGTTACTCATGAATAATATGTATGCCATCTCTCTGTCTCTGATATCGGCCTCTGCTGCTGCCTTTATTGTGCGGACAAGACACCTTGTCATGTTCACATAGTGGAGGCTGCGACAGAACTGATATCAGAACATGTAAATTTGGGAAATAAATAAAGCTATGAAAATTTTTAGAAACAGAAAATACTGGTAGGAATATCTCTCTCGTGTAAATAGTTTTTTTTATATCACCAAAGTTTTATATGGTTATGAGCAATTTTTTTTTATTATTTCTATGGAATAGAAAATTCTATTAAATTGTTCCCAAAGGGACAACAAAATTTTCCTTTTGAAAAAGAAATATTCTAATTTAAATAAATTCCTATGGAAATGTTAGGGGATGGCAGTATCATTCTGCCAAATTCTGTCACCTATTCAGACTGGGATGCCTCTACTGCAGTTCATCAACTTCTTAGTCATGGAATTTATGCATTTCAAATGGCTTCTAAGCGGATGAAATGGAAAGTTGTATCTCTGTTGGGGTGTGTGGTCTTTTGACCCTTGCCATCTCCTTATCTCAGCTCATTATCTGAGCTGTTAAAAAAAAAAAAAAAAAAAAAATATTTGTCGAAAATATATCTTATAATGACTGCACCTGATTTTAAAGCTTGTATTGCTGCCAACATGTGTGAATATGCAAATGTGCAATTGTAATATGAGACAACTGCATCATGTACAGGATATCGAACTATTTGTGTGGCCTTCATAATACATTTTGTGTATTATGAATGCCATGGAAATGGGATATAATGTACAAATGTAAAATACCCGCTACTTTGTGTAACTTAACTCAAATTATGCATTTATGTCAAAACTTTTATTTTTTTTTGGATCCAAATTTGGATTGGGGATATGATCGCAGTCGGGCAATATGCTGAGACCCTTGCCGCAATCGAAATTTGGAGACCAAATTTATAAAGATGGGGGCAGTGTTACGGCACTACAAACAAATTTGTAATCATATTTAAAAGTGTTAAGTTTCAGTGGCAGTCAGTCCCTTAATTATTTAGGTGGACCCAAATCTGTGATAGCAAAGCAAAAGAATTAATAATAATAACCTAAATCACATATCAGCAACATGCAGTATACTAAGACAAAATACCAGCTAGTGGTCCACTTCAACGATGATTTTAGCACGTTTCCCATACAGTGACCAGTATTTCTCATAAAATTATTGCAGTGCAGAATGAATTCTCGTTGTATTCACGAAGTTAGGGAACTCGACATTATAAACAATTATGCCCGTTATTGATCATAATATCATACCCTAGCAAGTGCATTCTAGGAATGGCACTAATGTCTTTCACCAACCTATCTGGTATTTAATACATATTAAGACGTATTTTAATTAAACGAGTGCATTCTGTAAACCCCAATTTCGGTCTGTATTCTCGTTCTGTTCTGTTCTGTTCTGTATCTAAGATTCCTGCGTTGACTTTTCGCAGCACCTCAGTATTCCTGAGTAAAAAGTTGAAATTGATATAATTGAATATATACACTGAATGGATCTCTAATTTGAAACAAACTGAAATAAAGTATTTGAGTTTTAATTTGTTGATTGGATTGATTTATTTAATCATGGAATTTCTTCTGCCGTGATCAACTTTCAGTAGCACTGATCTAAGCTGGTGAAGATTTTCTATATATTCTCTACTCCAATGTTCAATTTTATGTAAAAGTGGAAGAGTTAGTAGAAGGATTGTTGAAACTAAGTCAGAAGAACAGTCTAGTATTAGTTGGGTTAGTAGAGAAGAGTTAGAAGTTATGATTTCAAAAGCTTCTGTTGAGATGATGTTTTTCAATTTCATTAAGGCTGAAAATCTGATTTCTTGTACTTGATGATGAGAGCAGGAACAAAGGAAGTGTTCTATTGTTTCTTCGGTAGTTTCACAAAGCAAGCAAATTGAGTTAGGAAGAAATCCATTGTTTCTTGAACAGATGTGACTTGTTTGTAAGATGTAGGTACCTGTTAGAATCTTTACTTTCAGAACAGCTCTTCTTGATTCTTGGATGTTACTTCTCACTGAAGTCCAGACATGATGAGTTTGTCCAATTTTGACAGTATTTGGATTTATGTATCTTAAAGTTGATTTAGTGAGAATTTCATGTTTGATGCTATTTTCCCAGTAAAGATTTATTTTCCTGTTTACTAACAGTTTCCATTCCTTCTTCATTGGAGGATTTTCTAGTAAATCGAATGCAGATGGCAAGTCATACTTCCAAAGTATTTTTCTTATTTTAATGAACCAACTGTTTGAGTTGAGATCTTTCATAGCAAGTTGTCTTTCAGCAATTTGTCTTTCTATTGATGACTTCTGTCTACAAAAATTACCAAACAGTATTAACATTTTTTTATGAATTATTGCTTCAAGTGGAGGTTGACCAAGTAGGGTATATATAGCAGCATTGGCAGTTCTTGTAGCTTCTTGTTCTCGTTGTGTGAGTTTGTGGTAATTTTGTGCCCACTTCGATCGGCTCGATCGTCATATTATGGCTTTATTGCAGTCAAACGTTATTATTCCCGGGTTGAATAAATACTTAGTTTGCATGCATGATCACCTAATCTGGTCTTCTTGCATTTGAATTGTATTTATTTAATTCGAGAAACGGGACATCCATCTTCGTAACATTCAGTTTTCGTACTGTTCTGCACAAACTTCGAAGCGAGAATGCTGTTGACAAATTGGGGGAAATAAACGATTCTGATTGGTCGAAGCCAGCCCCAGGGGGTATAAAAGGCCTCCGCTCAGCGCTTCGTGGCATTTTCGTCGCTTGACAGCAGCCAATCCTAACGAAATTAGGAAAGTTTCGCAACAATTCTGTTGGCGAAAATTTAAGATTATATTTGCCGGTGAAATTGAAATATTCAACATGCAGTCCGAAGTTGGAATGGTTAGTTTCGCCAACAATATCAAAATTGAAAACCGAAAGTAATGGTAGGATAAGCTCGGTGGTGAGACGGACGTCGGTTGATCGTCTGCCGGTGAAATTCCACCAGCAATAAAAAACATTCTCCGCCAACGCCAGTCTAAAATACCCAGACCTATTTAAATACATGGAAAAGTGGTAATTAAACACTTTCTCATTTCCTCCCTCTGAAGTTCTTAGTTCAGATAATCATTTTGTTCAGTTCCACCAGAATTTGGGCGAAACTGAATTCCACCAATATATTGGCGTAGCCTCCGCCGGCATCCTGGTGGACTCCACCAACGTGACGGCGCTCGCTCCACCAGCATTTTGGTGAATATTTTAGTTGCATATAATGCAACCTTGGTGTCAGAAATAAATACTACAAAAACCTATCCCCCCCCCCTTTTATAATGCTTCTCCTCTGCATTTCCCTTTATAGTTTTCAATAAATCTTTGGCAATCATGACTCGTCAAGCTTCCACCGGGATGCTGGTGAATTTCCACCGGCATTTGGGTGAAAGTCTCTAAAACCTTAGGAGAATTGCCCCCATTGTATATGTAGAATCACAAGTCTAGTCCCATAATTCCCACCTACTGGAGTGATCAATCACTACTTAATATGTATGTTTATTGGAACTAAATAAACAAGAAGTTATCATCTCTTGAAGAGATATTTTAATGACATTATGTTAATAAAGTTCATCAACTTTCAAACAGGTGTTTTCATTTAGCCTTACCCATTGTTTCATTGTTTGCATTATCACCTCTCTATTTCACAGTTGTCATCAGGGGACCCACAAACATGTTGCACTCTTAATATATTTGCCCACACCTTCATGAGATCCAGTTCTTCTGTGTAAAATAAACTTATTGAGAAGTTTATCCCCTAACCTTGAGAATTAGACTTGCTCATACAAGTGCATGAGGGTGGTTTCTTTTTAATTTGGGCACTCTCAAACCCTTGTACTTGCAAGTCACCTTTTGACATTCAGCATCCTGACAGTAGCTGAAATAGTATCTCTTGGAGGAAGCCGATACTAGGGTACCGGCACGCAACAATATTTTATGCATTTAATACAAAACATGACCTGGTAATGGTGGTCATTTTCGTTGTTTGTAAGGGGTATTTGTAGCTCACCTTGGGAACTTTTCACTTGCGATCCAGCATCCATTGTGAATATTATCGACTTCTCAAAAACTACTGGACTGAATTGAACCAAAATTGGTGTGCACGTTCCTTATATTCCAATCCAAATATTGTTCAAACAAAATAGCCAGGCCACAAGAAGCATACCTCTGTTAGCAACCAAATATTTTGTTCACAAATGAAGAAAATCATCTACCGAATCCCCAATCGGATTTTGTTCATATTTGGTATACGACAACCTCAAGAGAGTCAGATTCAAGTTTGCTTAAATCAAGTCCCTGGGTTCATTTTTGGCTCCTATCAAGTTTGTTTAAATCAAGTCCCTGAGTTCATATTTTGGCTCCTATGGGAGCTCGAATTTTTACATAGTGCAATATCGGAATTTAAAAAAAATCTTCCGCAGATCCATAAGTTAGAATCTTTTGATACTTGGAATACAACATCCTGAGTGGTGGGGGTGGGGTTGGTCTTCGTTAGCGCACCAGACTGGATGTCAGTGTGACCTTTTGCCATCACTTGGCATCTGTCATCAGTTTACTTTCGCATTTCTGTCTTCTTCAGAATTACTGTCCAATATTCAGAAAAACTTGGCACAAATTATCCTTGGTGGATACCTTTCCAAATGTGTTCATTAGAATGTGTAAACTCATATGGGCTGAGAGCAATTCCCCCCAAATCCCCAAATCTTTTTGAAATCTTCTCGTGAGCCATCAGTCAAAATGCTTGAAGATTTGGTTTGTTACTCCCATTAAGCTAAATAAAAACTGCAAGATTTTCGTCCAAATTTTCTTGCAAAGGTGGGCCGGCAGGCAGGCATTTTTCTATTATTTGAAAACAATATGAATATTACATCCAAAATCGGTGACTACGAGTCAACTGGTATTATGGACTACTTGTTGTCTGTGAGCCTGTATTATGGGCAGAGGAAAAAATTCAGAACATTGCTTGCACTCAAGCCAGAAAATAAGCAGACTGTAATCTGCAAAATGAGGTACCCAGAGGGTGAATTTACCCTTTGTGAACCTCAATCTGAATCAGGGTCTCAAAACTAAACAGAAAGAGGTACCCAGAGGATAAATTGGACTACTGTATGGGATAGCATCATCAAATTCACCCGCGGGGACCTCATTTTGCAAATGTCAGACTGCTTATTTTCAGGCCTGCTTGCACTCATATTTCAGGCAAGGTATGACATAATAACTTGTGATCTCACCTGACTGAAAGTCAGGGTGAGCTTAACTAATCACTCTTCGTCTGTTGCCTGTCAGTCTGTGTTAAGATGATGTTTGAATCTTCTTTCCAACTGCTGAGCCGTTTCAATATGTCTTGTGAGGTATGGTTGGTGTGGGCCATCTCATTTATGTTGAAATCAATGTGCTGTACCGTCAGGAGGAGGGAGTGTGGGGAAATTGTCCCATTTAAAAAAATCTCCTATTGAATTGATAAATGAAATAAGTTGACATTTGATATTCCGCTTCTTTTTGATTGCATACTTAAGATTGTTCAAAGGAAGATTGAGAGACAAGATTTAGAGTTGTTCGAAGGGGGAGGGGGGGTGCAAAATTTTGGGCCCTGCCCAGAATTTCTATTTTCAGATGGGATGATTTGAACCAAATTTGGTATGATATGTGATATTACCGGGTCATAAGTTCTTGATTTTTCATAAAAAAACTCCTTCATTCAGGTCAGAACTCCAGAAGCTAAACGTCAAATGCCCATATTTCCCAAACCGCGAAACTGCGTGGAACTGAGAATTGTTATGTATAAAGCTTTCTTAGGTCCAGTGGAATCGAATGGGCCAACAAAATGCAATCGGTTGTGTCATCGGGTGCCATATGGAGACCATTTTAACCCTGTTGGTATTGGGAAAATGCTGAGTCAACTTATCCTAACCCCCCCCCCCCCCCCCCCCCCACAAAACCCCCAGAACAACCAATCCAAAATATTCTCATTTTTGGTACACAATGTCCTTCTTTGTTTGGGGGGGGGGGGGGGGGGGGGTCAGATTCAAGTTTGTTCAACTCATGCCCCTGGGCTCACATTTGGCCTCTCCATGGGATCCGTATTTTAACATATTTAGCAATATGGGAACTATTCTTTTAAAACTTCTTTTGATCCACAAGTGTGAGCTTTTGATATTTGGTATACAACGTCCTTGTGGGGTCAGATTTAACTAAGCTTGTTCAAATCAAGTCCCGTGTTTCATGTTTGGGCTCCCTGTGGGTGCCCAGGTTCATATTTAGACTGCCCCGTGGGAGCTCGTATTTTAACGTAGTGCAATATGAAGAATATTCTTTAAAAATCTTCTTTTGATCCACTAATCAGAATCATTTGATATTTGGTTAACAGCATTCTTAGGTTTGTTAAAATAATGGCCCATGGTTCATAGCAGGTTTTTTTTTCAAAAAAGGTTTCCCAGGCAAAATTTTGGCAAGTCTTGCAAGGTAAAAATGTTTTGGCCCAGCACAACATTTCTATTTTCCCAACCGGTTGGCCAATTTAAAAAAAAAATGGTTTGCAGTAATATTAGCTTAAATGTACTTGATTTATGCAGATTTTTTTTCTCCAGAACTACCAATCACAATCTTTTGATTTTAGTTACACAACATCGTTAGGGGGTCCAATTCAAGTTTGTTCAAATCGAATCCTTGGGTCGTAATTTCACGATTTCCCCATGGGGGCACGGGTTTTAATTTTGTTGCGCCCTGACTGAATTTGATGAAAACTGTTTTTAAATACTCTGCGGATTAAGAGTTAACTGATATTTGGTATGTGGAGGAGTACCGGAACAAGAAAAAAAACCCTAATTGATTTTAATAGATGATTTTGAAATGGCAAAGTGCATTTCCAGAAGTCATTCAGCGAAGCAACGCCGAGGCGCCCAACAACGAAGTAGAGTGTCTTGCCATTTCACGTACTTAGTCACCCGATAAAGCACACGCCCTTGCTTGTTTTTCATGAAATACGACAAAAATATCCTAAATTTGAAATGACGTAAAACATCAGAAACGGCTGTAAATCGAAAATCTAAAAAAAAACCCATCTAATTTTTTAGGACAATATTCTGCACAAAATAGAAGGAACTTACTAGTAGTCCATTGAAGTCTATTGAAGAACAATATGCTTTTCCACTGTAAAAGGGAATTGGTCTATTCGTCTTTGTACTTTTGGACTGTTCGCCCTATTTTCCCATTCGAAAATAACAAAAAATTATACTCACAATTGTTTACCATCATGCCTTGTAGGTGGCGACTGAAACCTTGTCAGCGGTGAAGCAGACCTTGCATTGCTTCGTCTCCTGTGACCCTTTCAGCTGGGAACGGGTCAACTCGCCCTCGGGTCATGTCGCCCTCGGGTCAAGTCGGCCCGGGTCAAGTCGCCCCGGGTAAACTCGCCCCGGGTCAAGTCGCCCCCAGTTAAAAAAAACGTAACTCTAGTTATATCAGCAATTTTTTTTTATTTTAATACTATAATCTATTATTTACAACAATATTATGAAGTCCAGCCAGACCAACATTTTTTATTTCAATAATATATATTTTATTATTTTACAATATAAATTACAATATAAAGTTGGTTAGAGCACTCGTACAAAACACGTAAAGACACATTTATACTAATTAAACATGAAAATGTATTGAAATCGCCGAGAAATATATGACGAACAATGGGGAAGTAGATGTAGATCAAGTTCTGAATAATGAAAATACACACGAGTTCAGGAAAATGAATCAAAATTAATAACATATATACATTTATATTTACGCTTGTGAATAAAAAGGCAATCAGCCACACAATCAATCTCAAATAAACACCAACTCGTATGTGATTACTGTAAAAACAAACATCTTGACTGGAGTTAACAATAAAATAATTCATCAAAGATGATTTCATTGTAACTTGGTAGGTTGACTTCATATAATGTCTAGATGAGAACGTCCCCTTTGGACGCAATTTGCAAACTGACGGCTACAGGGGCCTGAAGACCGAAAACCTTTAGCACAGTCTGCAGGCCATATTTATGAAGGGATTTCAATGTAACTTGATAAGATGACTCGTTTTGAAATAATTTCACTGTAACTTGGTAACTTTCGTTAATATACGTTAAATGTGAGGGCCACATACATTAACTGTGAGGTCATATTAACCCACCCCTCAGCTCTTTAGTACAGTGTACACCTCATATTATTTTTATCAAAAACATAGCATACAGGGACCAGAAATGAACATATTCCCAATTATTACAATTCTTGTCTTATTTCATAATCCTTTCATAAACATTGAACATTATCCTTTTCATCAAAGACACTTTCATTTCTATCTTTATTAGTATTAAATCGAAAATGCACATTTTCTCGTTTCAAGCAAAACATTTTGTTTGTTTCTATCGCATGTATGACTGTCTCGACAGGTAGTCTGATTGAAGTGTTTACCCGAAGCGACCTCTGATCTTGGATATCATTAACGTCAAAGATGGCGAATCGGCAATGGGCTTATAGTCTGTGTGTTTCACACAGACTATATAATTATGGAAAGCCGGTATACTGACATTCTTTTTGCGAAATGCTTTTTGCTTATATTGATCTGTCACAAATAGCGTTTCGGGAACAACCAATCAATGCCATCCTTTCGGATATTCTAATTATGGAATTCCGGCTGGAAAATACGATATTGCTTTATGCTTTTTGCTAAAAACGAAATGCGAATAGCAAAATGCAAACGCATTAAAAGTTCTAAATGCTTTTTGCGAAATGCATTTTTCAATTATCCATTTGTATGCATCTCAAACAGTAGCGCAGGCCGTGATTTAATAATCAACAAACGAATAACTCACTTTTTCGTCCAACTTAGAATTAAATTGGTCCAGACCTAAACATGTTTAATGTTACAGAATTCATTCTTTTTATATTAACTTTATCCAAATTAGAACAGAACCTTAGATTATTCCGCTTCTCTTTAAAACAGTAAAATGAATGTTTTAGATTTTGTTGAATTAAAAACATAAAAATAGTTTCAGAATTGGATCTTGCATTGTATAAAATAAAACGTTGTTTAAACTAAAACATTTTCCGTCTACATATTTTCCTGCGTTACAGTCGGCGTCAATCAACACTTTTAGAGATATCTGCATATTCACTTTTTCGTTTTTGGCAAAAAGCAATTCACAATTTACAAAAAGCATTTCGCATTTAGCAAAAAGCATTTCGCATTTAGCACAAAGCATTAGCAGAAAGCATTTCGCAAACAGAAAAATGCATTTGCGTTTTGCTATTTTGGCATAAAGCATTTCGCAAAAAACATGTCACAACTGGCTTTCTATATATAATAACAACAAAGACAATTACTGTGAAAAAACTACGGAAACGTTAGTAGGACATGTGTGAAATGTTTTTCTAAGTCGTTATAACGACTATCGTAACTCATTATAATGACTTAGAAAGTCGTTTTAACTTTTACGTAACTCGTTATAATGACTTAGTAACTCGTTATAGCGACTTATAGTCGTTTTAACGACTTTCGCAACTCATTATAACGACTTAGAAAGTTGTTGTGGTGACTTACGTAACTCGTTATAACTACTTAGTAAACCCATTATAACGAGTTAGTAACTCGTTATGATGACTAATAAACTTGTAACGACTTAAACAGTTGCTAAGATGACTTACATAACTCGTTATAACGACTTAGTAATTCGTTATAACGACTTTCGAAGCTCGTTATAATGACTTAGAAAGTAGCTATAACGACTGTCATAACTCGTTATAACGATTTAGTAACTAGTTATAACGACTTAGAAAGTCATTATAACGACTTACGTAACTCGTTATAATGACTTAGTAAGCTCGTTATAATGAGTTAGTAACTTGTTATAATGACTTAGTAACTCATTATAACTACTTGCGTAACTCGTTATAACCCAGGTTGTGTCCTGGGGCAAGACATTTAATCCCATTTGCCCATGTGGAGGCACGACTGAATTGTGTACTAAAGCATACTGCCTGCACTTGTCTTCAACCGTTGCTCACTCTTCCTGTGCAAAGGTACTAAGTTTAAGAGTCTGGCAGTTGTTCGCAGTTGCTCAGAGGTTCTCCCCGGCCACTCGGGACTTCCTCCACCCACTGGCATAAAACTCTCTGGCAGGATGTTACCCTGGTTGTTGAAAGTGTCGTTAAACCCCAATAATAAACAACTAAAAAAACCACACACACGCAACGAACCATCAAACGTAAAAAAAATTCAATTTAAAAAAAAAAAAATTCTTGAGGGGATGGGGTGGGTTGTGGAATCCGAGGTACATAGGGAGGAGGGCGGTGCAGTGCTATACGTCTGACAATCCCCCCACACACACACCCTTGGAGCAGTCGTTATAACCAGTTACGAAAGTCGTTATAATGACTTTCTAAGTCGTTATAACGAGTCACTAAATCGCTGTAACGAGTTACGTAAGTCCTTATAATGACTTTTAAGTCGTTATAACGAGTTAGCTAAGTCGTTATAACGTCTTACGTAACTCGTTATAACGAGTTAGCTAAGTCGTTATAACGACTTAGAAAAACATTTCACACATGTAAATACGCTTCCGTAAAAAAAACAACTGTTCGGGAAAAGAAAAAGTCAATTAAAAAAGACAATTATGATGAAAAAAAATGTCATGGGGATTTTGTCTATTTTATATTTTTCTGGGTGGGCATTTTGTCCATGGAAAATTTGTCCACGAGTATTTTGTCTTTCGGCATTTTGTCTACGCACCAGAAAACCATTGGATTTGGATATGATTCTTCAGCAGAGGCACCTCTGTTGACAACAAACAACAACAAAGGAATGGTTTTGCGCGCCGAAGGCGCGCAGGGACGGTATGGGGAACAAGCCCCTTTCGACCCTCAGTGACTGTAAATGATTGATTTTCGCAAATCTAGGCGTGTCAAAGGAGGAAAAGGTTCGGGTACTCGGCAGGTGTCTCCGGTTGTGGTGTGATGGCTTCGTTGACATATCTCGGTTGGACTCTCGGGTGAGGACCAGTGTGGGACGTTGGATCCTCTCACAAAAGTACTACCTCTCCCCGAGGGTGCAGTGATTCTAGGGTACCACGGTCGATTGGTACCACGGTCGATTGGTACCATCGGGCGGTCGATTGGTACCATCTCGAAAGTCGATTGGTAACGTCCAAAAAGTCGATTGGTACCGTCCAAAAAGTCGATTGTTTTTGTTTTTTTCAATACAGAAGAATGCGATAAAAACTCAATGACTTCTGCCTAGTGGGCTTTGTTCATCTTATTTGGTGCCGCTAACAGGCCCGGAGGTGTGGGAGGGGCAGTGTAGCCGTTTCATCGATCTCCTAAAAATGTCAGGTTACGTTTATAAATGTGATGAAACTCAATGATAAAATTGCATCAGAAAAATAATGCAATCAACAAGAAGTTTTTATCGCATTTTCCTGTATTGAAAAAACTAACACTCGACATAATTTCTTGGGAAGCTTTCTCCCCGCGTGTTTCCCATGAAATTATGCCAGGTTTTAGTTTTTTCAATACAGAAGAATGCGATAAAAACTCAATGAATTCTGCCTAGTGGGCTTTGTTCATCTTATTTGGTGCCGCTAACAGGCCCGGAGGTGTGGGAGGGGCAGTGTAGCCGTTTCATCGATCTCCGAAAAATGTCAGGTTACGTTTATAAATGTGATGAAACTCAATGTGGGAGAGCCATCAACTGACGCACATAGTCTCTAACTTGTATCTGGTGGACATATGCAGATTGTAGCCCCAGTTCTTTGACTTTCCTGTAGACTGCCTGGCTCCAATGAAACCAACAGCCATGAATAGCAACCTCAGGTAACACAGCACGTATAGAGGCCCACATCGCTTTTTCAAAATCCAATACACATTCCTTCACTTTTACTTCCGAAACTAAATTAACAATTGTTTGTAATACTGCTGTATAGTCTTTTGTTTTACGACGTGACATGTAAATATAGCACAACGGGACTTGTTTCATTGTCTCACCACTCTTAATAAAACTATGAAGACTAAAAAGCTGCACAAATGGCTCACGAGCTACCTTGAATGTGCCATCCATAAACCAAATTTTTGATCTCCCCAAATGTTCTAATTGTAAATCAGTAGCAAGAATTATGTGTCGCTGCCCATCAACAACAATGTCCTTTTCAAGAAACCCATTTGGTATGAATGATTCGTCCAAGATAAAGTTAAGGTCTTTAGGATGTTTTGGTCGGAGCTTTTCCCTAGATCTATTTGCTGATCGAGCAAGCTGATCTAGTTTGGGAAGTGACACAGTTTCATTTGCTACTTTGCTCAAAGCCTGTCTTGCGAGTATACCTGAAGATAAAAAAACGTCACCTCTTGCTGCATCCCTGACAATGGCTCTCGCTGAGCATGTGACTGAAGAAGACAGATTACCTGGATGAATGTGGGGCTTCGGCCCACGACAGAAACTATTAACACCTTGTTGCCTAACTGTAGCATAACACTTTTTAGAAGACCTACTGCTGCATATCCACGTAGCTGCAACAACCGTTTTACGTTTCAATGCATATGTGTAACCCTGAGAATCAATTAAAATGTCTGCTCCTCTCTTTGAACCTCCTTTGACGATTTCGTATGTGGTTGGTCGGTCGTCGATTATATTTTCTGGAATCGTTTCTTCCTCAAGTGACTGCTCTGCTGCTGGTTGTATGTCATCAACGGGAAGCAATACATCAAACGATCCTTCTTCTGGTATAGCATCCGTCTCCATATCCGACTCTACTGTGTTGTTACTAGACTGGTGCCATTCTGGGCAGAGACATGTTATTGTGTCACCATCTCGTTGTTGTTTCATCATTCTCCTGTAGACATCTCTGGTTATTCCAGTGCCACAAAGCCTGTGTCTCCATTGATTACAGGAATCGCATTGCAAAGCATCTTGCCGACGTCGATCCTCTTTGGTACAACCTGAGCGTGAGTATTCAATGAGAATATCCATCTTCAAGTGATGAAATTCCTCGAATGGAATGGTTTAACGCGCCGAAGGCGCGCAGGGACGATATGGGGAACAAGACCCTTTCGACCCTCGTTGACTGTAAGTGACTAATTTCCACATGTCTACTCGTGTTGAAGGAGGAACAGGTTCAGGTACTCGGCAGGTGTCACCGGTTGCGGCGTCGTGATGGTCTCTTTGACTGATGTCGGTTGAACCCTCGGGTGAGGACCAGTGTGAGGGGTTGGGTCCTCTCACAAAGGTACTACCTCTCCCCGAGGGTGCAGTCGGTCTGGGTCTTCAGGCAAGTATAGTCTGCCACTTCGGAGATGATATTGAGTGATGGCCATCACTGGCAAGTATAATCTGCCTCAGGCTGTCTCAGTTAGATAGGATGTCTTTTGAAGGAAACAACAACGACCCCTTTCGGGGACCACCAAGAAGAAGACCCGAACTTCCCTGGTTCGGGGGCAGGCCTGCATTGTAATCCTATTGGGTTGGGACAAAAAGATGCGCAATGCGCTTATAAAAAGGGGCAGAGGCGGGACGCAGAACCAACGCTCGCCTCCCTTAAAGTGGTTGACCACTTTTAGGGATGGAGCGAAGGATGTTCAGGAACCGTGGGGGTGACTGTTTCCATAACGGTTAGACTGTCTGTAGCGGTTATTGGGGTGCTGGTCAAAAAAAAAAAAAAAAAAAAAAAAACATCTTCTGTGTACCTGCTTAAAAGAAGAAGGTAGAATTAGTTTTCGTTAGAATATGTAAACTGTAAAGATAAAAGTAGCACCTCTTTAGTTGCGTGTCCTTGTGGTGTCTGCTGTGTGTGTGTGGAGAGTATGGAATGCACGAATCTTTACATTCGTAAGGGCAGTAACATACTCTCGTGTGGTGTTGTGCTGTGTGTGTGCTTGTCGCTGTGGGGGAGAGTATGAAATGCACGAATCTTTACATTCGTAAGAGCAGTAACATACTCTCTTGCTTGGGACCCCAATCGTTCCCTATTTATTATTTAGTTTTAATGTGTAGGGGATCGCGAGCGTTTTAAGTAAGCTGAACTTCCTAGTTTGCAGCGGGACGGTAACAGGTCTAGCACACTAGACCACACCCGAGGGTGTTTCTTTCCTGTTGTGTCCTTCGCTGGAAGTGGCCTTATTTAGGTTAGTTTAAGTTTATTTGAAGTTGAGGGTGTCGGGGATCGCGATCGTTTAATGCGGGTTGAGTTCCGAGGCTGTCAGCTGGAGGGCAACAGGTCTAGCACACTAGACCACACCCGAGGGTGTTTCTTTCCTGTTGTACCCTTCGCTGGTTGCGGACTTATTTATTTTAGTTTAGTTTAGGGGTATTTGCGGGCGTCGGGGATCGCAGTTCACCTTGTCATTCCCTAGTTTTTATTCGAGCGGTCTTAGTTTAGATTGCAATTTTTGGGCTTTTGTCGGCTTTCGCAAATTACTCCTAGATCGGAGATTAGTTCGCTGTCGGCTAACCGGTCATGATTTTTCGCGGCCAGGGTGGCTAGGCGGTCTTTAATGGTGGGGATATCGGCCCTGTCGTGGAGTGTTTTTATGGGTGTGTCCCATGGGGCGCGGAGGGCAACTCTAAGCGCGTGATTTTGGACCCTCTGGAGTTTTCCCATATTAGTTTGGTTGAGGTCAGTTAGTATTATTGCACCGTATTCGAGTACTGGGCGCACAAAGGATTTGTATAGTTTGAGTAGGGTGGACTGGTTGGCCCCCCATGAAGTTCCCTTGAGCATTTTCAGTAAGTTGATTCGTTTAGTAGCTTTTTTCGCCATGTCGTCGGTATGTTTGTTGAAGGACAGTTTCTGATCAATGGTGATGCCCAGGAATTTCGCTTCTTTGCATTCTGGGAGGGTGTTATCCATAAGTTTTAGGTCAAAATCTCGTTTATTTTTCTTGCGAGTAAAGGTGATTCGTTGGGTTTTATTGGCGTTTAGCTTAATTCTCCATTTGGCACACCATTGTTCTAGGTCATCGAGAGCGCGTTGCAGGGGTTTTTGGAGCAGATTGGCCGTATTGTTAGAGTCCCAAAGGCCCTTGTCATCCGCGAATTGGGAGACTTGTACACGATCTTCGGAGAAGTTAAGGTCATTTACATAGAGGATGTAAAGGATGGGGCTCAGGACGGATCCTTGGGGGGTGCCTGCTTCAAGGGGGACACTGTCAGACATTTCGTTGTTCACTCTGACTTTAATTTCGCGATCATTTAAGAAAGAGGATAGTAATCTGAGCAGTTTCTTGGGGAGTTTCATTTCTGATAATTTGTAGCGCATTCCATTGTGCCAGACGGAGTCAAATGCTTTTTCGACGTCTAACAGGACTGCCGCGCCTATTTGCTGATTATTGATAGCGGCCTTCATTTGGGTAACTAGTCGGTAGACATGTTCGATGCCTTCTTTGCGGTTTCTATAGGCTCTTTGTAATTTATTTAAAAAAATCGTTGTCTTCAAGGTGCCCCCTGAGCCGATTGGTAAGGATTCGTTCGAATGTCTTACCAATGCAGCTGAGTAGGCTGATTGGGCGGTAGCTGGCTGGATCGGAGGGGTCCTTGTCCGGTTTTGGTATCATGACACCGATGGCTTTTTTCCAACATTTTGGAAAATAGCCATGGGTGAGGCATGCGTTGAACAGTTTTTTTAGTTTTTCGATTAGGGAGTATGGGCTTTGTTTTAGAATTTTGTAGCTTACTTCGTCTTCGCCGGGTGAGGAGGAATTTTTGCATTTTTTTATGACGTTGATGATTTCGTCGTTAGTGATGGGGATGACGAGGTCATCGTCATCCCCGTCTTCTGGCTCGTTATCGAATTTGGGGTCACGGAAGATATCAGGGTGTTCATTGATGTAGTCGTCAATGGCGTTTATGGCGGCGTCATCGTTACCCGCGCCTTGATGCGGGCGATGCGTTTTTCTTAGGAGGTCAGCAAAGGTGTCGGCCTTGTCTTTGCCGGTGTGCGTGAAGGAACCGTCTTCCTTCTTAAAAGGTTTGACTGCGGCTTTGCGGCTTTTGTTTTTTTGCCCAGTTAGGGTTTTGAAGGAGTCCCAGAATTTTTTGGCATCCTGGACTCCGTTTAGATCGGCTGTTGCATTTTCCCAGTTTGCTTGTTTTTCAGCTTGGAGGGCTTTCTTGACCTCCCCATGAAGGCGGTTATAAGTTTTTTTGAGGTCAGCTTTCTTACCGGGGTCAGTTTCGGTTTTAAGAGCGCGAAGAGCTTTCCGTTTAGTTTTGATTAGTGAGAGTGTGTCGCCCGAGATAGTATTTCCCCAGGGGCGTACTTCTTCTTTTGGGCATATTTCGTTTAGGGTTGAGTTAATGATTTTCTCTATGCCCTCGCATTGGGTTTCGAGTTCCGTTGCATTGGATGGGAGGGTGTTTGTGAGTTTGACATCGATGATGTCACGATAGAGGTTCCAATTAATTTTTCTAAAATTTCTGCGGAGAGTGGGGGGGGGGGGGGGTCCTGAGTGGGCCATTTCCTAGCAGCAGTGAGGCATGGACCGGGAGGTGATCGCTGCCTAAGTCGTCATCGCCGACCCAGTGGTCATCTATGTGATTTATCAGAGAGTCACTGGCGATAATTAGATCGAGGATCTCGGATGAAAATAATGGGTTATTACTGATATAAGTTGCAGAGCTGTCATTCATAACCACATGAAGGTTATATTTTTTAGTGATTTCAAGGAGGGCTTCACCGTTAGGGGAGGTTTTGTTACAGCCAAAGTACAAGTGTTTGGCATTGAAGTCGCCGAGGAAGATGCAGTGTTTGTATTTCCTCGTAAAGAATTCAAAGACAGTGTCAGAAACAATTTTGCTTGGGTCGTTATAATAACAAACAATCGCGATGTTTTTGTTTGATTTCAGTTGCGATCACCTCTGCATCGAGGTGATTGGTTTTTATTGTTTTAGTTTTCATGTTCTGCTTTATTAGAAGAGCGACGCCGCCACCTTTGGTGGTTTGTCGGTCTCTTCTTATAGTGCTGAACCCACGGACTGAAAAATTCTTGCTGGGTTGAAGCCATCTTTCGCAGATACAGACAATGTCTGTACCTTCGAAGTATCGGCTCATTTGAAGTTTTTTATTATTAACGCTTCTAGCGTTCCACACGGCTATTTGTAACTTATTCATGATGGGGTTGATATTTAGTTACGGTGTTCCGATACGGATAGTCGGTGGTTTTAATTAGTGTTGATAGCAGCTTTTACTAAGGATTCGGAGATTTGGGTCTTGAAGAGTCTGGACGCGGATCGGCTGACATCTTGGCAGATGTCACCCAAATTGGTGTTGACATGTTTTTGTAAAACTGAGTTGAGTGCGCCCGCGATAAGGGAGCAGACGGCATGAGGAGATGAGGTGTTTTCAGGCTTGGTTAGGTGTAGGTTTTTTAGTTCTATGCTTGTTTTAACCTTCTTATAATGGGGACATCCTCGGTAGCTGCTTGGGTGGTTTCCTTTACAATTGGGGCAGGAGGGGGATTCTAATCTGCATGATTTGCTGAGATGATTACCTCCACATTTCATGCAGGTTAGGATCCCTCTGCATTTGTTGGCCATGTGTCCGAACTTCTGACATTTGTGGCACTGAATCGGGGGAGGAGTATATCTGTATTCTTCCACAACGTGCCGTCTATTATTAATGATTATTCCGTTGGCTAGCATTCCTGATTTGGTTTCCTGATTGGGGCATACGGCTTTTAATTTCCACGTCGTCTTGCCTGTGGCCTTTGAAGTAAATCTTTCCCATTTGCAATTCTGCAGCCCCTGATTGATGAAGTTCCCTGGGCGTGTCGGGGTGAACCCTGGTGACTACAACTACAAATCTAGGGGAACTGTGATCTTTGTTGTCTCTTTGGCTATTCCTACCTCCGTTTTTGCTTACGTCACTGGTGGAAGCGGGTAGAGTCCGTTTCCCCCTATTGATGTTAGAGTTTTGATTAAGATTCATTGTATTACTGGCTACAACTTTATTCCAGGGTCTCTCCATGAGCGGTGGTATATTAGGAGCGGTTAATAACTTTGAGGCTGAGATTGGATCAGATCCTGAGCCGGAGGTGGAGGTGGAGGCAGAGGAGTCAGAGGGTGAGGAGGGGCAGTTCCTCACTTTTTTCGGCTGTCTATCAACAGTGTGAATGAACTCCTCCTCATCCGCTACTTCCTGTGTTTCCACCTCAGGCTCTAGACTTATTTTCTTTCTTTTGTTGGGTGTTTTAGTAGTTGTGGTGGTGCTGGCCAAGTGGTCTGAAGACTGGGGCAGGCTATCACCCAGACCTGTCGGCGTGGCCAACATTTCCGCTATATCCTTGTCAGGGCAGAAGACCTTGCTGTTCAGTGGATCAGAGGGATCCAGTAAATCAGAGTCTGCCGAAACTACTGGGAACTCAGCACTCAGCGTGCCCATTGCAGACACCTCATGTGCATTGACACCCCCCGCCGCCTCAGCGTAAGTTTTGTGCACAGAGGCACCTTTAACCTGAGTATCTGACTCTTTCTGCTCAGTTTGTTCTGTAGGCGTGATCAGAGTTTCAGGGACTTTATGAACCTCTGCCACTACCTGGATCTCCCTGATGGGAGAGACAGGTGAGACAGGTGAAGCTATGGACTGAGTAAGGCTTCCCTTAAACAAGTCCCTAATAAAGGCCTCATTTTCCTCAATTTTGGCCTCCTTCTCTTCTAGTTTTTTTGTCAGATGGGCAATCTGTTCTCTAAGCCCTCTGAGTTCCTCCAGGAACTGAGCTGGAATATACCCCCACAGTCTGGACTTGCCCTATCATCACCCCCAACACTAGAATTGGTAGAAAGACTCTCACTTACCTTGTTTCCCCTTCTAACTGCGTTCTCTCTGTCCCTTCTCTCTTGTTTCCTTTTTTGTTCTCCCCGACTCCTCTCTTGTATGTTAAAAGTGGATTTTTTCATATAAGCTGCCATGATGAATCAGTATTAGAAGTGTTAAAATGTGTTAATAAGGTTTATACTCTTTTAATATTAAGAATATGATAAAAATCACTTTTCTTAATTGTCTTGATGTCTGGTGAATGAGCAATCAATGAATGACAAGGAAATGGTGGATGAAATGAATGCTGGTCGTTTCGGCACCGAGTCGTTTCGGCACCGGCAGTCAAGTCGATTCGGCACCTGGGAAAGGTTGTTTCGGCACCCAGACCAGGTCGTTTCGGCACCTGCTATAAGTCAGTTCGGCACCTGCTAAATAGTTTTAAGAACTCATTTCTAACATTGTTGTGCAGTATTTTTTGAAGTATATTATGAAAAATTTGTTATATGCTATAAATATTGTTTCTGTTTTGTGTTTTGTTTATCGTTGGTTTGAAGTAGTTTGAAGTATTGTGTGGTATAAAATTTTAATAAAGTTCAAAGGGTAATGATTTCAATGTTTTGTATGGCTTTGTTTTCAAAGTGATCACATTGTCGGCCCATTTATGATCAATCCTATGCAGCTGTTGTTTCAGTTGTTAAACATAACAGGATGGTCGGGGTAGTTGTTTTTGTAGTGATTAGACATAAGAGGTGTGACCAACAGTATTCAGTCAACAAAGAAAAAACGGCCCATTAGATGTTTGTTGTTAGAAGGGAAAAATTTCCTATAAAGATGGGTCTAGGTTCAAATCATGTCATTATTCAAAATGTCTGGAGATATATGTATAAAGTGTAACACTGCAGTCCGACCCCGTCAACATGGTTTTCAATGCGATGGGTGCGCAAGGTGGCAACATAGAAAGTGTGATACTGGAATTAGTCAGAGTGAATATAGAGAAGCAATAAGACAGCACAGAAATGTAGAATGGTCGTGCACGGAATGCTCACAACAAAATAATAATGGCACTAGTGACAATAGTAATGACGCTGACAGTATTTTGGGGAATAATGCTACTTTCGTGGTTCAACATTCATTCAACACTGTAGATGATGAAGCAGCCGCTGGGAGTGAACAAACACAATCTTTTAATATAGATTCATCCCTTCGAACACGTGAAAGTATAAATGAAAAAGAGACAGGGACTATTGCACAGACACAAATTTCCGATGAAGAGAAAACATATCATGTCATAGATTCCGGCACAAAACGTGGAAAACGCATGTTAGTAGATGACAGTGGCCATAGTTTTACCGTAAAAAAGCAGAAAAATGACCACATCCTATGGCGGTGTACAAAGCGGGAACGAGGAGCAAACTGTCCAGCAACCGTTATTCAAGATGGCGAGACGTACAAGAAAGGCATGAAGGAACACGCTCATCCAGCTGAGCCTGGCAAACATATAGCAGTGACCATAAGAGCTGAGGTAATTAAACAAATTATATACATATATATATATTTTAAATATGGGAAGTGTGTATTTCCTGACTTTCTCGATTTATACCTAGAATAGATAGAAAAAAAAAAACAATTCGACGTTTTTGAAATGTTTTTCTTTTTTCATTTATTATTATTTACAAACGCCTGGAATAGAAAGGATATTTTTCACAATATTTGCAATAAAACCACACAAATACGGATGTCTATAGTCACATCGGTTTGGTTGGTTTTCTTACAATATATATGTGAAGTGCGCATTTCCCGAGTTTCTCTTGATTTATATCTAGAAATTTATATCTAGAAATTAGAATAGAAAGAAAGAAAAAATCACAGTTGCGTTACTCTCTTATTGCAGGCAAAATTGAAAGCTCACAAGTCCATATTTGAAAAATCTGCACCTCAAATAGTTGAAGAAGTTTTCAGACAGCATGCAGACATCAACGCTCCTGGCCCAAGTCGTCCTAACCCTTCATATGTGGTGAGATCTGTGAACAGAGTAAGACTAAATCTTCGACCAAATGACCCAGTCGACTTGGATTTTGAACTTGATACTGACTTTCTCAACGAGAATGCTCCTGATTTTTTTTTTGAACTCTAGAGTTAACACCAACGGTTCTGTTCCTTTTTATCTCTTGGTGGGGGAACTTTTTCAAGAGGCTCAGGGCATACCATTTTTAATAAAATTACTTTCAGAACATAAGCTGCAGAGAAAACAAAGGAAAAATGCGACTAAGGTACAGGCGCAGTTATTTGAACTTCGGGACGCTTACAACAAAGGTGAAATCAGTACAAGTAGGTTACTGAAGAGATGTGCCGGAATTTACGGGCCATAAAAATGTAATTATTCTGCTGTGTTTATGTTTGGGTTTATATGTTTTAGTAAAAAATGCCGTCTATTTCGGGAGATTACGCCCTTCTACGGGGTTCTCGTTTTTGGGCTACTTCTGTTCCATGAAGGTACCAACACCCCTAACCTTGGATTTTGATTGGGTGGGGGGGGGGGGGGGGGGGCTGGGGGTGAGGTGTAAATACTAGTACCCACCCCTTTACCCCCGGTTCATATGCCACTGATTCTACTAGAGCATCGTATCACTGTATGACGCGCAAGAGGAACGTAATAAAAAAGTGTCACAATATTTCCCCCTTATTTAATAATATTGTGACACGTTTGTTACGTTCTTCTTGCACGCCATACACTGGCACGATGCTCCAACAGAGTAAACTCCCGAACTTATTTATGATTATTGTGACACGTTTTCGTTACGTTCGTCTTGCACGCCATATACTGACCCGACGCTCCAACAGAGTAACCTCCCGAACTAGACGTCATTTTAAAAAAATGTTTATATGTTTATTTTAATGTTTTGGTTGCTTGAAAACAGTACTATCTTTTATATATGTTATATGCTATAAATATGATGGCAACAGACTGTTTATATGTTTATTTTAATGTTTTGGTTGCTTGAAAACAGTACTATCTTTTATATATGTTATATGCTATAAATATTGTTGCTATTTTCTATTAAAAATGTTAAAAATGTTGTTAGGTTCATTGATATAATAAATAAAAAAGTTCCTTTAAATTGATGTTAATTTTTTTTTATTGTTCCCGAGTAGAAAATCCCTTGGTGCCGAAACGACCTGACCTAGGTGCCGAAACGACCCGATGCCAAAAGCGTCGGTGCCGAAACGACTTGGCTAGTGCCGAAACGACCTGACCTGGGTGCCGAAACGACCGGGTGCCGAAACGACCCGATGCCGAAACGACCCGACACCGATGAAATTCGTGAATGAATGAAAGGTTTTAGCGCGCCGAAGGTGCGCAGGGACGATGTGGGATTTACAAATCCTTTGCAACCCGGTTAACCTTATTTTATTTCACTTGGATGCGACCCGGGTTAACCTTATTTTATTTCACTTGGATGAAATTCCAGAAAATTTGACGTCTTATATAGAATATTGTTGGCTTGGTTCGGCGGTAGTCTTTGAAGGAGATTAGAAATTACTGGAAACATACTCGGCTTTAGAGCACAGGTAGATGTGATTTTACCAATGAACACAAATTGACGTCGGCAAGAACATAAAAGCCGTTATAACGATATGCGGTAGTCTTTGAAGGAGATCAATAATTACTGGAAACTTACTCTGACAATTGCAGTGTCTTTAGAGTACAGGTAGATGTGATTTTACCAATGCACACATAGTGACGTCGGCAAGAAGAAAAAAAACCCTTGTAATAATAATGATTTCCATAGGTTGTTGTCAACACAAATCCTATTAGTTTCAATTAATAAGGCTCTTCGGGAGTGAGTGATGTCAACTACAAACGTCGCTGTTTTCATAATAATAATACTTTCCAAGAGAAAAGAACCTTTGATTATATTTTCTACATTTATTGACAATCTATCACTCGAACGTAAACTACCAGGAAATTCTAACCGCGTGAATACCCTCTCAGACCCCATTTGAGGCAATAGGAGGTGACGGGTCGTTTCGTTCCTTTTCCCTTTCGTCCCCCGGGTCGTTTCGTACCTTTACCTTTCGTACTGGGTCGTTTCGTACCCCCTTTAGGTACGAAACGACTCACCTAAATAAAAAGGAACGAATCGACTCACATAAAAAGGGGGACGAAACGACTCAGTTTTTGAGGGAAGAAGCGAGCGGACCTAAATGACAACTAAAAAGGAATAGGGGGCGCGGTGGCGTCGAGGTAACCAGTTCTCGTCAGATCACCGAAGTTAAGCAACGTCGAGCGCGGTTAGTAGCTGGATGGGTGACCATTTCAGTGACAGATTCGCGCTCCCGAGTTGTGTCCTTGGGCAAGGCACTTAACCCCAATTGCCCACATGTGGGCACGATGACGCTGTGTACTAAGGCGTACTGCACGTCGATGGTGCGCATGTAATCATCATGGGTGTTTAAAGTCTTCTGGGGACGATGCATATGGACTATCCTAAGCTTGGTAACTGGCTTTTGAAATCGTTTGATGTTTATTTAACTTGTGAAGAATTGTGGCGCTACAGTGTCGATTTTCGTTTTCTTGATAATCTTTCTTGATGAGCTTTTCGATGTTGAGCATCCCAAGAAATGACGCCGAGTGTTGGAATCATCAAGAACGGAAAACTGCAGTGGGAGATACAAAGGGGGGGGGGGGGGGGGGCACTTGGGCGATAAAGGAGAAAGATAGCACCGTGAAACTATTGTATGTTTTCAGTGTGCTTCCTGTGATAGAAATTGCATTTGTATCGAAAATTAAGGAATCCGGTACATCATGTTTTTTTTACAATAATAATAGTTATAATACCTAGCATGCAATAAGCAGGGTTATGTGTTTAAAAACTTGTCATCGTACTAATTACGACACCCCCGAAGAATCATATGTTACTAAACCGTAGGGGTTGTTTACATAAAACCCTCACGGAAAATTTCTTTTCTCATTACATCGGTCCCCCCCACCCCCACCCCCACCCACCCTAGAAAATAACCTGGATCCGCCACTGGAAAACTGTGAAGAAAATTTCATTCCGAGTATCCTACAATGAAATTGCCGTTTTAGGCATAATGTTCTTTAAAAAATCTATACGCTGTACTGATTTTTTTAAAGTTAAAAACTATGCCTAAAATTTTCGAATAAAAATTTAGAAAAATAGAGGTGAAAATTACCTGAGTCGTTTCGTTCCTTTTTAGGTACGAAACGACTCAGTACGAAACGACCCAGTACGAAAGGGAAAAGGTACGAAACGACCCGTAACCCAATAGGAAAGCTAGTGTGATCCAAGTGAAATAAAATAAGGTTAACCGGGTCGCAGGGGATTTATAAATCCCACATCGTCCCTGCGCGTCTTTGGCGCGCTAAAACCTTTCATTTCATTCATTCACATAATAATCACAGAGAAAACAACCTTTGAAAATATTTTCTACATTTCAAACGCAACATTTTGGGGGAAAATTGTCATACATTTGTAGTGGTACCAATCGACTTACGGTTGGTGCGAATCGACCGAACCGACGGTACCAATCGACTTTTTGGACGGTACCAATCGACTTTCGAGATGGTACCAATCGACCGCCCGATGGTACCAATCGACCGTGGTACCAATCGTCCGTTCCCCATTCTAGGTTTTCAGGCGAGTTGATCGATGCCTCTGTTAACATTTTGCTTGTACGTCATATATACATGTTCAAATCCAAGAATGAGCTGTCATTGTGCTTCGAATTACCGAGATAATCGAATGTGCAGATTCCACGAAGGACAGTTCTTCTTACGAATGCCAATAAGATGACTTATTCTGATGTCCTGATGTTTGGGTAGATGGTAAAATGAGTAATTTATAAAGTTGTACTATAACGCAAAAATCAGAACACTGAACAGACGAGTTGCTGTATCATGGCCATGGGTAATCATATTTCAGTCAAGACTTCAGCACAATTTGGTAATAGGAGGTTACAATGCACTAAATAATTTGCAATTACATTGGCGACAGGTTTCATTTTCGGGTCCTCCTAAATAGCAGAACCGCACAGAACCCCCTTCTAAATTGCATTTGCGCAGTGTTTTACTATTTAATATGTTTATTTTATGTAATAATTGGTACAAGGAAGAACCAAGAAGAATAGAACTTAGACGTAAATTCATTCTTATGGGTGCTGGTCAAAACGTCACACGACCAAAACGTCACATTTCAAAATGGTCAAAACGTCACATATTTTGGTCAAAACGTCACATCCCTTTGGTCAAAACGTCACATATTTTTGGTCAAAACGTCACACACTTTTTGGTCAAAACGTCACATACTTTTGGTCAATAGTCACACACATAGACAGCAAGATAACTATTCCTTGTTCTGTGCCCAATCAACAAATTGAATGAATGAAAGGCGCTCACGGACAATGAGCAACAGATGAGTTCGGCCTCGAATGAATAAATGAAGTTTCAGTTCAACCGCTTTCGACCCAACTGAGCTTGTCCCTTTTTCTTCTTTTTCCTTGGTGGTGCTCCCGATTGTGAATTTGATTTTGTTTCCTTTGCCGAAAGATTTCTCTGAATTCGAGACCCTTTGCAATCCGAATAACTTTATTTGCTTATAGATCCATGAGAGTTGGAAGCGAAAGCCAACAGAAGAATGAAATGAAAAATTGGCTCAATAGCCCCCTCCCTTTTTCTATGATATGGTTGATTGGCCCGCCCAACTGTGTTTTTCATAGGTCACCATCCACCAAACGCCGGGATGCCAGGTGAGAGAGGAGAAGAGCAGAGACAGAAAAACAGAAAGAAGCCTGGGCTCTGACAAGGAAGATGAAGGCAACCAGGAGGAGATACCATCGGCCGAATAAATTCATAGAATTCCTGGATGAGGAATTTGAGAATTAACTATTCGAAATCCACGAGGCAAGGCATTGACAAATTGATCACAAATTTACACTGAACAGCGAGGTAATTTTGTACATGGTCAGTTTGTTTCATTACCTCGTGGATTTCTAACAGTTCTGATTCAATTCTTTGACCTCTCTTGGCTCCATCCACTTAGCAGTTTTTGAGACCACCCACCGAAGAAAATGTTTCTCGTGTTCAATATATACAGAAAAATATTCATGCATTCATCGGTGGCCATTGTTGATACATTTTACTGAAAAAAATAATGTATATTTTTGATCGATTTTACTCCAATTTATTCCATTCTCACCAGGCATATCATTAGTAACCTTGCCGAAAAAATTTTTTCCAGCATATTGGACGATTAATTTTTTTAATGAATAATACATTCTCATTTTAGTTCATCTAAACTATTTCGGTAAAAAGCTCACACTACAATAAAAATTAAATCACCGGGTTTTAACTTTGAAGTGTTCAGGCACTCGGCACAGTATAGAATCCATAATCCCATGTCGGAAAAGCTATTGCCGCAGCGAAACGCCAGGATGTATCGCCAAGACTGTCACATTGTTGTTTCAAAAACACCGTACACCCAGAACACATTTTATTCACTGAAATACTCGTTCTATTCCATAATTTCATTTACGAGAATGAATGAAGACAAGATCATTTCGGTGGAGACAATCCGACCTTCAATTATATGGGGGAGGGTGTGGGGGGGGGAATCCAAATCATATATCAGCGAAAACGACGGGGTATTAGCAAGTGTGGTTTTGTATGCAACGTACACATAATGATGACATTTTTCTCCGCCTATAAACTCTGAGAGGCATGAATCGTTGCGGCTAATCTGCGTACTTCACAACATCCAAATGGTCCCGACCAACACATTTGTAATTTCAAGCCCACCCCCGCCATTAGTAAGTTGGCCACTTATAATATTAAATATAAAATGTGTGACGTTTTAACCAAAAGTATGTGATGTTTTGACCAAAAAGTGTGTGATGTTTTGACCAAAAGCATGTGACATTTTGACCAAAATATGTGATGTTTTGACCATTTTGAAATGTGACGTTTTGGTCGTGTGACGTTTTGACCTGTTCCCATTGTTATAGTTGCTTTCGTCTAGGCGATTCTGGGGGGTTCTGGTATTTAGTATTTTTCTCCTAAATACCAGAACCGCACAGAATTAGGTCCGAGTCTTTAGCGAGATCCAGATCTACTTTACGGGGCGCATTTCGTAAATTTCAATATAAACTGTGAAAGATTTTCGTAATTTATTTATCCATCAATCCTAGTCTTTGTAAGACTGTGACCCGGGGGCCCTCCTGGCCCTCACAGTCTTTGAGCAACACGTTCAAATTTCATCTGACTAAAACTGAAAGAAACTGGCCGCATTTGGGTCGACTCAGTTCACGCTTCATATTGAAGACAAAAATCACATAATCAACATACTACTTGTCGTACTCAGCTCAAATATAATTTATTTACGTGTCTGCATCATTATTTAAAGCAAACACAGCATCAAATTCAAGAAATGTTGAAAAATATCCAACTTCACCACGTTAAAAAACATCGATTTCAAAGATAAACAAATTTTGTGTGCATGCGTAGTAAAATTTGTTTATCTTTGAAGTCGATGTTTTTTAACTCCTTTGACTAAATTAAAAATTTCGTTGTTCAGCTGAAATGAGAAAGAATTTGATAATAAATCATTTACTTATATTCTTCTTTCATGTAATGATTATTGCATAAAATAAACATATTTCATCGTAAAATCCTGCACAAATGTAATTTAGAGGGGGGGGGGGGGGGGGGTTCTGTTCAGTTCTGGATGGTTCTGTGCGGTTCTGGCGGGTTCTGGTATTTAGGAGAACCGTCATTTTCTGGTCACCTTAGTTCAACAAGCTCATTTGGGGGAAAACAGTCATGGTACGCGGACAAAATGGCTGTTAAGGTGCTATATAAGTAATGAAATTTTGTTTATTTTCAAATTCCCATCTCGATATCCTTTAACTTAAGGGGCTATATAAGTAACAGAATTTCGTTTATTTTGAAATTCTCACCTCTGATATTCCTTAAATTCAGATTAAATATACACAAATTATACATCAAATTGAAGGTTGGGATGTATAGAACATGAAACACATATGTAATCAACTCATAGAGTTGACAGCAGACACCACTGGTTCCTGGAAGTCTGCTATTGTACAGTTGTTACGGCGGTATCGGATCACCTTTTAAAAATTGGCCGCCGCCAATTCAATCAATGTATTTTCCTATTAAATATATACGTGTGTGTGAAGACAATTGTCTCCTTGAAAAATGCAAACAAGTTTCAAACCAATATTGTATGTGAAAGTGACAAAATAATGCACACCTTTAGGTGACCTGATAGCAGCGGTACTAGATCAATTTTGGCGATATCGGATCATGCATCCCATTGTACACATGCGCTTGAGATATCGTACCCAGATGGGGGAAAGCCTTGTCTGCAGACTGGGGGTAATAATGAAAGTATTCCCATTGGAAGCATTCAAAGGAACTACGTATTTTTTCTTTCTTGGGTAACTCTAAATCTCAACCAAAAACATGTAATAAAAATAAAAGTGATATAAATTTTAATGGCCACAACAAAAAAACGGTTTCTCGAAGAAATTACAATAAATCCCATAAAAATCATTTTCAAAATATCCCAGGATTGTTAAGTGAATTGGCTCATATCTTTGTTGTATAATATAAGAAGCAGTTTTTGTTCCCCCCCCCCCCCCCCCCGCACCCTCCCACCCTCCTGGAAATGCCAGATTAGTTTACAGATACATGTAGCTGTCGATTTACTTGCTCACTGTTGTCTGTGTAGAAATTGTCAGGGTATAACCCTTTACCTAACGTCAGTAGCAGACGACACTTGTAAAAAGTGAAAAAATTAAAAAGTAACTAAAAATTTTTGTTTTTTGCTTCCAAAACATAGGTTATGACCCCTCATATGATGGGGCTCAGCATCTATGTTTTGGAAGCAAAAAATGAAAATATAAAAAAAGATTGAATAGCGATTTTCGTGTATAGTGCTGGCCGAATTTGGCTGTTACATTGGGTAAAGGGTTAAAACTTGTTTACTGATATTTATTTGTGTATTGGTTTTGGGGTTTAGCAACTTTTTCGACAGCCAGGGTCATATCGTGCTGGAGACAGTTTTATATGTGAAGAAAGTCAGAGTCATCGATGAGAACTGCCAAGCAGAGACGAGTAATTGTCAACTCCACAATATTCTTACTCCAGTCCACCCATGTTCGTATCAATTGGTGTTTGAGGGTTCATTGGTGAATTGTAACCGTGAAAGCCTACATGTACAGTGTATGTATGGAATTTAGAGTGCCGGGAGAAAATAAATCAACAAAGATGAACAACTGGCAGCTATAGGATAATACATTGCCTCCGGTAGTTTAATAGTACCAAGGGCTACATGGGCCTTACATGGTACAGTCGACCCATGCTATACCACCATACTAAACTACCAGGCATTACTACCCCTTCACAATACACCCTTATATTACCAATTACCTATACCAGTTATAGAATAATACCCCGCAGTTGATAAGGTATTATTATCAGGGGCATTTCAGGATTATAGCCCACCCATACAATACCACTGTTCTAAACTACCAGGGATTGCTCATCCCCCCCGCCCCACCCCCCACCCCTTGAATACGGCTTGGCCCAACATTACCGACTATATACTATAGTTATATTACAAAGCATTAAAGGAAATTAACAGTACTAAATACTAACACTAAACCCCCATCCATTACCCCCGACCACAGTATCACCTGGCCTAACTGTCTATATTACCTATATAAGACATATGAAAACATAACCCATTAAGTTAATACCAGTTACGGGTGACTTACAAGGGTACATACCACTACTACAATTGCCACCCCATACAGGTAATCCCCACCCTCTGACCAAAACAACATTATGTCAGTGTCTATAGTGGACATCAATAGCGGTCAGCGTCTCTATGAAGTGGCATGCACATCATGACGTCACTACGTCAATAGCAAAGTCAACTGTTTCGTGGGGAAAAATTTAAAGAAAACCCAACATCTCTATCAGTTTTCCATCACATTCTCAAACATTATTTCCATTGCCCAAGTGTACATTTATCATTATACTTATCCTATCATACTATATATGCAGTACATAAACCACTTTCCGGATCTGGCTATCTTGAACCATGGTTTTCACACGAAAGGTGCCCCCCTTGGCCCCCACAAAAGTAGTCTTCTTCTAAGGGAAGTAGTCCCCTTCTATGGGAATTTAGCACTAGCTTCCCCGAAAAATCCCCCAAATAGGGCCTGATTCATATGACCTATACTACTCATGCTCATACCCTGCAGTGGTGGGGGCAGGGCTTAATTTAATCGCCTATATTTCGATAACAAGTTTCTGTTTGTGTCATAGGGTAAAGCATTTCACTCCGCTTGCCAATGCAGGGGGGAGGGAGGAGCGATGACATTGTGTACTAGTTTAAGAGGTACTGCACGTCGATTGGGTGCACATCTTCTGCAACTGTAACCTTGCTTGTGAAGACTGAAAGAGTTAGAATGTTGAGGAGCTGACAGACTCAAGAACAGTGTATTTGCTATTATGCAATATGCATAATAATAATACGATTAGAATATTGTGGATTTTTTTTCTAGGAGGGGGGTGGGGGGGGAGGTGTGTACAAAAATTCTCATAATGTTTCCACATTTTTACTTTACTGAAAAGGCTGGTAAGGTTAGAAATGTTTTACAAGGGTTATCGGTTTACAACTTGTATTAAAGTTTCTTCTTAGCCCACTGGCACAGATAACTGTGGCGAACTACGCAGGGGGTGGGGCAGTTTCATGTCCTTACTGTTCTCAAATACTCTGGGAGAATCTTTATCTTGTACACCAGTCTCTCTCTGCATACAGGAGACAGCCACTTTGCACCCCCATCCATTGGGATAGTACGCCATGGCAGAACCAACTTCACCAATGGCACAGTTGATGCTGTCAGCGCCTGTTCTGAAACCTCACTAAGTTTTCTCAACCAGAGATCCAATGCAGGACTTCTGCCATAATAGAGCAGCGTACCAATTTTTCGAAATTAGAGGGGGCTACTCAAGCGCCGATGGGGGCTACGCTTTGACATGTTGAATCTGTGATCAAACATGTCGAAGCGTAGCCCCCTGTCCGTGCCAGCATGGCCTAGAGCCCCCCCCCCCCCCATTTGTGTTTGCCAGTGTTGCCCCCTGTTAACCCTCTGTCTGGGTGTTAGTGTTAGTCCAACCAAGGCCCAAAAGAACCCAGTGACATCTCCAATACATTTGAATGCAAAGGTTCGGAATGCACATTTCCCATTTGTCAAATGTGCCCACAAGATGAGTAAAGTCATCCAACGAAAATGCCGGAGTTCTCCAACGTAAGGGAGGGGGAGGGGGGAGACAGGGGGTCATAGCCCCCACCTCCCCCATTAGTGCCATTTCTGTAATCTATCAGTTTCCCGAATTTCGTTCACTTTTTGCTCAAAATGTCCGAGATTTGACATTTTTCAAGTTTTCAACCTCCCCAACCCCTTCCCAGTCCACACAGCTGTAGTGCTATTTTAAGGGCAGTACCGATGGGATTAAAACCCTGGTAATGGATTTAATATGACATCCCATCCCTGCCATCTTTGCAGTTAATATCATTTGTGGGGTGGGAAGTGGTTTATCCTCGTTAACATTTTGTGCGATCGCGTGTGTCCATATCGATGAACAGCATGGAAATGGGTGGCATGTGGATGTATCACCATGAGCCGGTGTGTCGCATTTCATAGTGACCTTCATGTGACCTTGACCTTTGACCTGAAGGTCAGATTTATGTGCTTTTTAAGGGAAACTTTGTCCAGGGCATAACTTTTACGTCTTTTGACCTAGACCTTAGATATTTGGCATGTGGATGTATCATCATGAGCCGGTGTGTCGCGTACCATAGTCACCTTCATGTGACCTTGACCTTTGAGCTGAAGGTCAGATTTATGTGCTTTTTTAAGGGAAACTTCGTCCGGACCAGAACTTTTTTGCCTTTCGACCTAGACCTTAGATATTTGGCATGATTGTCAATATTATTCATGTATATATAATTTGCAGTGCATTAAATAGAAAGGAAGGGGAGACATATGTTTTAGTGTAATAAAAACAGTTTTCTAGTTTATTGTTTACGAGTACCCCTATATTTAATGAGAAGCTAATATATGGTATTTGGTGCAAGAAATAAATTGACTTAAAAAATATGGCCTCCTAGTTCACAGAATAACTTTATTGTTATTCAAAATAAAATTTCAAAGTGATCCGTTACCGCCAATGATCCAATACCGCCACATCAACTGTATTCGTACCAGAACTGATACCGGTAATAAAATAATATTTCGCAAGAACAACTCATGGTCGAATGTGCTTCAGATATTCAATAACAAAGCTAGGCATTCAAATTACTTTCTAGTGCAGCGATAGGACTGCATTTTGGAAAAGGACAACACTGTCTGCATTTTTTTTTTTTTATTGAAGATGGTGGGGGCGCGGTGGCATTGCGGTAACCTGTTCTCATCAGATCATCGAGCAACGTCGAGCCCGGTTAGTCCTCGGATGGGTGACCGTCTGAGCGATCGATTCAGACTCCTGCGTTGTGTCCTTGGGCAAGGCACTTAACCCCGATTGTCCACATGGGGGCATGATGACGCCATGTACTAATGCGTACTGCACATCGATGGTGTGCATGTCTTCAACCAATCTAACCCAGCCTGTGCTGCAGTGCGGAGTTAACGATGTTGGGGAGCTGGCAGCTGCTTGTCGTTGCTCGGTGGTTCTCTCTGGGTACTCCAGCTTCCTGCCTTCCTCCACCCGTAAAACTGTCACGGTCATGATTAGCCATTATGCATAAGTATGTGACTTTAAACACCATTAAATAAATAAATAAATTGAAGATGGTTTCCATGCTCGGCAGACGTGCGCAAATCACAAATTTCCATCGAAAAACAAAATTGTAATTCTAAGAAATTTCAACAGGTATCATAATACCTTGCATTGAATATGGCAACTGTGCAGTGTCTATCTAATAATAGTATACTGTATTAAGGCGATCTTTCTTATTATTTGATTTTAGGCGGCGTTGTATATAAATGCTTTTTCTGTCCGATGACGTTGAACAGAAATCGAAAGTAAATTCATATGTAAACAAAAGCAAAGGTTTTGGAATTTACCCCCATGCAGCTCTGTCGCTGTGTTTTGAAGAATTCTGATACCCTAGCTTTGTTCTTGGATATGTAAAGCAAATTTGGCCACAAGTTGTTCTCGTGAAATATTATTAAATTATCAGTTCTGGTACGAATACTGCAGCAGACTTCCAGGAACCAGTGGTGCCTACGGTTGACTCTATGAGTTGATTATACATGTGTTTTGTGCTCTATACATCTCAATCTTCATTTTGATGTATATTTAATTTGAACTGAAGGAATATCAGAGGTGAGAATTTTCAAAACAAACAAAACTCCATTACTTAAATAGCCCCTTAAATTCAAATTCTATATACACAAAGAATACATCAAAATGAAGGTTGGGAGGCATAGAATACAAAAAATATATGAAATCAACTTATAGAGTTGACAGCAGGCACCACTAGTTCCTGAAAGTCTGCTACCGTATTTGTACCAGAACTGATAATACAATTACAATAATATTTCCTGAGAACAACTTGTGGCCAAATGTGCTTCACATATCCAAGAACAAAGCTAGACATTCAAAACACTTTGGGTCGCAGCGATTGAACTGCATTTAGGAAAAGGACAACACTGTCTGCATTTTTTATTGAAGATGCATTCCATGTTCGACAGACATGTGCAAATCACTTGATACCACAAATTTCCATCAAAAAAAAAAAATCGTAATTCCAATACATTTCACCAGGTGTCATGATATCTTGCATAGAATATGGCAACTGTACAGTCTCTATATAATAATAGTATGCTGTATTAATGTGATCTTTCTCATTATTTGATTTTAGACAGCGTTGTTTTTCGATGCTTTTTCCGTCCGATGACGTTGACCGGAAATCAAAAGTAAGAATATATGTGAACAAAGTCGTCACCTTTGGAATTTACCCCCATGCAGCTCTGTCGCTGTGTTTTGAAGGATTTTGATGCCCAAGCTTTGTTCTTGGATATGTAAAGCACATTTGGCCACAAGTTTCTCAGGAAGTATTATTGTATTATCAGTTCTGGTATGAATATGGTAGCAGACTTCCAGGAGCCAGTGGTGCCTGCAGTCAACTCTATGAGTTGATTTCATATATTTTACGTGTTCTGTACCTCCCAACCTTCATTAGCTTAACTTGACATAGTCAAGATAAGCTATTGCCATCACGCGTGTGGAAGTATGTTAGTTTGTGAGTCTGTGAGGTGAGTCTGTGACGTCTGTTCACATTTTCCTTTAGCACGGGCTACACCCCGCAGTTCTTGTCTGATCATCACGAAATTTCATATGCAGGTTTGGGGTCATGTCTAGATGAGAACGTCCCCTTTTGGTCGCGATCGGGCAACCGGTATGGCTGCCCGAGCCCAAAACCCGAAAACCATTAGCACAGTGTACAGGTCATATTTATGAAGGGATTTCATTGTAAATTGGTAGGATGCCTCTGCATAATGCCTAGATGAGAACGTCCCCTTTTGGGCATGATCTATCAACCGTGATGGCTGCCCAAGCCCGAAACCCAAAAACTGTTAGCACAGTCTGCAGGTCATGTTTAATGTGGAGGGATTTCATTGTAACTTGGTAGGATGACTCCTTATGATGTCTAGATGAGAATTTCCCCATTTGGGCATGATCTGCCAACCATGACGACTGCCCGAGCCCAAAACCCGAAAACCTTTAGCACAGTCTACATATTTATTGAGGAATTTCATTGTAACTTGGTGGGTTGACTAAACTTGACTTCATACAATGTCTAGATGAGAAAGTCCCCTTTTGGACGTGATTGGGCAACTGTGACGGCTACAGGGGCCCAAAGCCCGAAAACCTTTAGCACAGCCTAGAGGTCATATTTATGAAGGGATTTCATTGTAACTTGGTAGGATGACTCCAAATAATGTCTAGATGAGAACGTCCCATTTTGATTGCGATCATGCAGCCTTGATGGGTGCCCGAGCCCAAAAACCTTTAGCATAGGCAAAAAGTCATATTTATGGAAGGATTTCATTGTAACCTGTTAGGTTGACTCCATTTAATGCCTGGATGATGACATCCCCTTTTGGTCGTGATTGGTCAGTTGTGATGGCTGCAAGTGCCTGAAGCCCGAAAACCTTGAGCACAGTCTACAGGTCATATTTATGAAGGGATTTCATTGTAACTTCTTGGGATCACTCCAGATGAGATTGTTGCGATCATTCAGCCATGATGGCTGCCCGAGCCTGAAGCCCAAAAAACCTTTAGCACAGTCTACAGGTCATATTTATGAAGGGATTTCATTGTAACTTGGTAGGTTAACTTCATATAATGTCGAGATGAGAACATCCCATTTTGGACATGATTGGGCAACTGTGACGGCTAAAGGTGCCCGAAGCCCGAAAACCCTTAGCAAAGTGTACAGGTCATATTTATGAGGGGATTTCATTGTAACTTAGTAGGATGACTCCAAATAATGTCTAGATGAGATCGCGATGGAAGGATTTCATTGTAACCTATTAGGTTGACTCCATATAATGCCTAGATGACATCCCCTTTTGGTCGTGATTGGTCAGCTGTGATGGCTACAAGTGCCCGAAGCCTGAAAACCATGAGCACAGTCTGCAGGTCATATTTATGAAGGGATTTTATTGTAACTTCGTAGGATCACTCCAGATGATGCCCAGATGAGATTGTCCCCTTTGGTTGCAATCATTCAACTATGATGGCTGCCCGAGCCCGAAGCCCGAAAACCTTAAGCACAGTCTACAGGTCGTATTTATGAAGGGATTTCATTGTAACTTGGTAGGTTGACTTCATATAATGTCTAGATGAGAATGTCTCCTTTTGGACATGATTGGGCAACTTTGACGGCTAAAGGTGCCCGAAGCCCGAAAACCTTTAGCACAGTCTACAGGTCATATTTATGAAGGGATTTCATTGTAACTTGGTAGGATGACTCCAAATAATGTCTAGATGGTCGTGACCATTCAGCCTTGATGGGTGCCCGAGCCCAAAAACCTTTAGCATAGGCAAAAGGTTATATTTATAGAAGGATTTCATTGTAACCTGTTAGGTTGACTCCATATAATGCCTAGATGATGACATCCCCTTTTGGTCGTGATTGGTCAACTGTGATGGCTATAGGTGCCCGAAGCCCGAAAACCTTGAGCACAGTCTACAGGTCTTATGTATGAAGGGATTTCATTGCAACTTCGCAGGATCACTCCAGATGGTGCCCAGATGAGATTGTCCCCTTTGGTTGCGATCATTCAACCATGATGGCTGCCAGAGCCTGAAGCCTGAAAACCTTTAGCACAGTCCACAGGTCATATTTATGAAGGGATTTCATTGTAACTTGGTAGGTTGACTTCATATAATGTCTAGATGAGAACGTCCCCTTTTGGACACGATTGGGCAACTGTGCCGGCTTCAGGGGCCCAAAGCCCGAAAACCTTTAGAACAGTCTACAGGTCATAATTATGAAGTGATTTCATTATAGCTTGGTAGGATGACTCCAAATAGTGTCCAGATGAGAACATCCCCTTTTGGTCACAATCCCTCAGCCTTGATGGCTGCCCAAGCCCAAAAACCTTTAGCATGTCTGTAGGTCGTATTTATGGAAGGATTTCATTGTAACTTGTTAGGTTGACTCCATATAATGCCTAGATGATGACATCCCCTTTTGGTTGTGGTTGGTCAACTGTGATGGTTATAGGTGCCCGAAGCCCGAAAACCTTGAGCACAGTCTACAGGTCATATGTATGAAGGGATTTCATTGCAACTTCGCAGGATCACTCCAGATGATGCCCAGATGAGATTGTCCCCTTTGGTTGCGATCATTCAACCATGATGGCTGCCAGAGCCTGAAGCCCGAAAACCTTTAGCACAGTCCACAGGTCATATTTATGAAGGGATTTCATTGTAACTTTGTAGGTTGACTTCATATAATGTCTAGATGAGAACGTCCCCTTTTGGACACGATTGGGCAACTGTGACGGCTTCAGGGGCCCAAAGCCTGAAAACCTTTAGAACAGTCTACAGGTCATAATTATGAAGTGATTTCATTGTAGCTTGGTAGGATGACTCCAAATAGTGTCCAGATGAGAACATCCCCTTTTGGTCACGATCCTTCAGCCTTGATGGCTGCCCAAGCCCAAAAACCTTTAGCATGTCTGTAGGTCGTATTTATGGAAGGATTTCATTGTAACTTGTTAGGTTGACTCCATATAATGCCTAGATGATGACATCCCCTTTTGGTCGTGGTTGGTCAACTGTGATGGCTACAGGTGCCTGAATCCCGAAAATCTTGAGCACAGTCTACAGGTCATATTTATGAAGGGATTTCATTGTAACTTCATAGGAACACTCCAGATGATGTCCAGATGAGAATGTCCCCTTTTGGTTGCAATCATTCAACCATGATGGCTGCCCAAACCTAAAGCCCGAAAACCTTTAGCACAGTCTTCGGATCATATTTATGAAGGGATTTCATTGTAACTTGGTAGGTTGACTTCATGTAATGTCTAGAGGAGAACAGCCCCATTTGGACACCATTAGGCAACTTTGTTGGCTACAGGGGCCCAAAGCCCGAAAATCTTTAGCACAGTCTACAGGTGATATTTATGTACCTTGGTAGGATGACTCTAAATAATGTCTAGATGAGAATGTCCCCTTTTGGTCGCGATCATTCAGCCTTGATGGCTGCCCGAACCCAAAATCCCAAAACCTTTAGCATAGTCTATTGGTCATGTTTATGGAAAGACTTCATTGTAACCCCTAAGTTTGGCTCCATATAATGCCTAGATGATGACATCCCTTTTGGTCGTGATTGGTCAACTGTGACGGCTTCAGGCGCCCGAAGCCCCAAAACCTTGAGCACAGTCTACAGGTCATATTTCATTGTAACTTTGTAGGATCACTCCAGATGATGCCCAGATGAGAATGTCCCCTTTTGGTTGCGATCATTCAACCATGATGGCTTCCAGAGCCCAAAGCCCAAAAACCTTTAGCACAGTCTACAGGTCATATTTATTAAGGGATTTCATTGTAACTTGGTAGGTTGACTTCATATAATGTCTAGATGAGAACGTCCCCTTTGGACGCAATTGGGAAACTGCACAGTCTACAGGCCATATTTATGAAGGGATTTTAATGTAACTTGATAGGATGACTCGTTTTGGAATAATTTCACTGTAACTTGGTAACTTTTGTTGATATACATTAACTGCGAGGGCCACATACATTAACTGTGAGGTCATATTAACCCACCCCTCATCTCTTTAGTACAGTGTACACCTCATATTATTTTTATCATAAACATAGCATACAGGCAACAGAAATGAACATATTCCCAATTATCACAATTCTTGTCTTATTTCATAATCCTTTCATAAATATTGAACATTATCCTTTTCACCAAACACAACACACAACTTAAGCTACAGTGTCATTGACACTTTCATTTTGATGTATAATTTGTGTATATTGAATTTGAATTTAAGGAATATCAGAGGTGGGAATTTCAAAATAAACAAAATTCCACTACTTATATAGCACCTTAACTTTTGGTTTCCATCCAATAACTAAAGAACTGCTTATTTGATCAAATCATAATTTTAGGCCAATTAGCGATTACTTGTGGATGAGTAGACAATGCTTCCTTTTGATTTTGGTCCAGCTCGCCAATTCAGTATGGCAGCCATGGTGGCCATATTGAATTTTGTTTCCATCCAATAATTAATGAATGCTTACTCGAATCATTTTTATTTTTTAATTATGCATTGTTGCAGTGTTGGTGTCGAGAGGAAGCTTTCTTTCAATGTTGGACCGGTCAGCTGAACCAAGATGGCCACCAGTGTAGGCTAAATTATTTTGTGAAGTAAGAACTGGCATAACCTATTCAAAATCTACAAAACAAAATCCACTCACCACATTGAATGAACCCTTGGCAAGTCTTTGTTTGTTCTCCACCTTGTTAGAAATGGTAAATAAAACAAATACAGTTTAATTTTCTGAGAAATACCATGTAAGTAAATTTAACACTCTCCAGGGAAACGGTTTCCCTACTGAATCACAAAGAATGTCACTCTCTAGTATGAATACAAAAACTGTGGTGTAGCTACATTGGGGGGTCGGGCTCGTCTCCCGTATACTTTTCCTGAAGAAAGTCAAGCTTATAAACATTCATGCCGGAAACCAATAAAACTGATTCATGTTCTCTCACACTGATATTCCTTAGACCATTTTTAGCTCAACTTTGACGTAAGTCAAATTTGAGCTTATGCCATGGCCAGTCGTCAGTCTGGCCATCTGTCTGCCTGTCCTTCAACAATTCAATACGGCTCGTGCTAGAGGCCGTATTTATGAACCGATCTTTACGAAACTTCTTGGGTACCTTTGTTATCACCGTGGGACGAGAACGAGTGTTTTTGGGTCCGGTCCGAAATTCAAGACAGCTGCTGCCAGCCATTTTGTACAAAATTATGTGCAATCAGATTTTTCCACAGAACTTCCATATAAAAGCCCTGATTTGAATAATTTTTTGTATGAATGTTTAGTACCATGGGATACATCACATATAATACAGGTTTTTTTCTTGTGCGTAAATTATGCAAATTAGACTAACTTTGATCAATTTAGTGTTACTTTCAGCAATGTAACTGCAAATGCCAATATGGCTCGGGCTAGAGGCCATATTTATGAATCAATCTTTACGAAACTTCTTGAGTACCTTTGTTATCACCGTGGGACGAGAACGAGTGGTTTTTGGTGTGGTCAGAAATTCAAGATGGCCACCAGTAGGCATTTTATACTTTAGTTCGTGCAATCAGTTTTTTGTACAGAACTTCTGTTTGAAAGTTCTGATTTGAATATATTTTTGTATGAATGTTTAGTAACATGGAATACATCACATATAATACAGGTTTTTTTCTCGTGCAGAAATTATGCAAATTAGATGAACTTTGATTTATTCAGTGCTACTTATACACAGTAAGTGCACATGTCAATACGGCTCGGGCTAGAGTCTGTATTTATGAACTGATCTTCACAAAACTTCTTGGGTACCTTTGTTATCACCTTGGGACGAGAACAAGTGTTTCTGGGTGCGGTCCAAAATTCAAGATGGCTGTCAGTGGCCATTTTGTACCAAAATTAGGTCCAATCAGTTTTTTGTACACAACTTCTATACGGCTCAGGCTAGAGGCTGCATTTATGAACCGATCTTTACAAAACTTCTTGGGTACCTTTGTTATCACCGTGGGACGAGAGCAAGTGTTTTTGGGTGCAGTCCAAAATTCAAGATGGCCACCTGCAGCCATTTTGTACCAAAATTAGTGCAATCTGTTTTTTGTACAGAACTTCTGTATGAAAGTTCTGATTTGATTAAATTTTTGTAGGAATGTTTAGTAACATCGAATACATCACATATAATACAAGATTTTTCTCGTGCAGAAATTATGCAAATTAGATGAACTTTGATTTATTCAGTGCTACTTATACACAGTAAGTGCACATGTCGGTACGGCTCAGGCTAGAGTCTGTATTTATGAAGCGATCTTCACGAAACTTCTAGGGGCACCTTTGTTATCACCTTGTGACAGGAACGAGTGTTTTATGGTTCCTTTGTTATCACTGTGCTATATTTTTGTGTTCAGTCAGACCCATTCTGGGACTCAAAGATTTCTTTTCTGGTTTAGCATCTAACTGTCACCCCACCTTTACAATACTTTACCTATATATTTGTTACAGGTTACAGTCAGCATTTATGTACAGACCGTTACAATACTTTACATGTACCTTTGTTATCAGGTCATTACCTAGATGTTTGTCATTGCTGTGTCATATACTATACATGTACATGTCTTAAACAAGTTGAGCTACAGTGTTATTGACACTTTCATTTTCTCTTGGGGAGATCCTGGACCTTCACTTACAGGGAATACACAATCTCAACCCAGCATGAGGTGAAATGAAGTGGGGAAGAATATTTTTATGTTGCCATCCCCACCCTCTTCATTTAGGCTGGTTCCTCCCATGAAAATACCCATTATTTCACCAAAGGTTTCTGGTAGTTTACTAAAAACTCCACTACTTTAACAATCTGGTTGCCAATTTGTTTCATGTTCAAGTGAAGATTCTTCCAATGATTTAGATTGTTTTCACACTGTCAATTACCCTCTCATGCTATCCATTTTGTATGGATTTTTTCCTTAGTGGTTAAACGACTTCTGCCCAGGAGGAAAGGGGAGATGTTCAACTAGACCCTCTTCACCAATAAGGTTGCCCCTGTCAGCAATTACTAAGCCTCCAGACTTAAATAAATCAGTAAGACCTGATATTTGTGATATGCCTTTGTCTGCTGGACTCCCCCCAAATACATACAATAAAAAACTCCCCACCTACGTAGGGCCAGTACCAAATAAACACTTCACAGTGAAGTAAATGCAGTTGCTTTTATAGCTGGAATACATGTTCCTTGGCTCTGAAAAATTTCTTGGTTATTGAACCATTATTTCGAAACAGTCAATAATCATGTGAATACTGGTCCCATTTATTTCCTCTATTGTATATGTAGCCAGAATAATATTATGATGTTCGTATGATGATTGATGGGCATCTTCGTAATCCTTGCTACAAACATAAATCCACTTCCTGAGTGTTGGTCCTGTCAACAGTGAAGGCATTTTTACATGCCTGAACCTACGCCTGACATTTTTCTGGTTATGTTTAAACTTTTGGAAATGCTGTCCAAACGTATCTTCTATGTAATCACTTTCTTTGTATCTACTATTACTGTACATGTATATGCCACAGCAGCAATGCGGGTAGAGCTGGCTCGATTATGAAATTTCCTAATCGACTTGTGAAGAAAAATAATCATTTAAAATTACACTTTAATCATACTCTGTGACCTCTACAACAATAATTAAGGAAATGTTTTTCATCATTAGTTCCTTGTCCTAGGGAGGCCCAGAGGGGGTATGTTAGAATGCATCTCATTTACAAAACTACTCTAAAACAAGTAATTTGGTGCTGTTTTGTGCTTCTTGTCACCTTTGTGATTTCTATGTGCATTAGGACAGATAAACTTAGTGTTGAAAGAAACAATAAACTGTTTAACTTCAAGAGATCAGTGGCATGGGAAACGGGTGGACTGAACAGTTTTTTTATTTGCTCACCTGATTGAAGCTCAGGGGTGCTTTAGTGATCACTTTCCATCTGTCCATTCATCCTTGCTCCATCCATCCATCTGGCATGAACTTTACATTATCGATTTCTTATAGACTACTGGGCTGAATTGAACCCACAAAATTATTTTACAAAAATTAAAAAATCCTCTTCTCCAGAACTACCAATCAGAACCTTTTGATACTTGGTATACAACATCCTTAGAGGGGTCAGATTCAGGTTTAAATGAAACAAGTCTCTGGGTTCATATTTGGGCTCCCTATGGGAACCTGAATTTTAACTCAGTCCAATATGAGGAATTTTTTTTAAAATCTTGTTCTTCAGATACACCAGAGTCTTTTGAGGATTGGCTTGCAGTATCCTTATTGGTGTCAGATTCCAGTTTTCTTCAAATCAAGTCCATGGGGTCATATTTGGGCTCTCTATGGCAACCTAACTTTTGACTTAGTGTAATATGGGGAAATTCCACTGATCAGAATCTTTTGATATTTGATATGCAGTAACTTTGGTGGTTCAGATTCCAGTTTGTTCAAATGAAGTCCCTTGGGTCATAGTTGGGCTTCCTGCGGGATTCCAAATTTTAACTTAGTGCAATATAAGGCCTACTTTCTTTAAAAAAAAATTTTCACATCCACATGTCAGATTTTTTTGTTACATAGTACATGTATTGACATCCTTAGTGAGATTGAAGTTTGTTCAAATCAAATCCCTGGGCACATATTTTGGGCTCCATGTTGGGGCCCAAATTTTGTCTCAGTGCAGTTTGAAGAATATTCTTCAAAAATCTTATTCAGACACACAAGGCAGAATCTTTTGATATTTGGTATATAGCATTACTATGACTCCTAGATTAAAGTTTGTTCAAAGTCTTTTGCTCGACTGATTCTGGTGTGCCCCAGAGGGCTTTGAAATTCAACACAGAACCCAATGGAGAATTTACTGTTTGTTTACATGAAGTGTGTCCATGCTTAACATGGCTGACTGGTGAACTTTAGTTAGATGTAAATGTGAGTACATAAGATTAATGTTTGTTCAAATGGGTCACTTTTCAAATCCACTTGAGGTCTTAGGTGGTGGGTCCTTTGTACAAAATTATTTTTATCTCCTGCCAAAACGAAGTATGCGGGGGATATAGAAATGGGGTCGGTCCGTTCATCCATCCATCTGTCCATACATCCTTCCATCCATTTGTCTGTCCATCCGTAACAACTTTGGACTTTCATATCAAGCAGTGGATGTTAGATTTAAATGATCTTTGGTATGCTGATAGACCACCATGGGGGAAAGGATATTCACAAGTAACAGGTTTTGTCCATTTTTATACGCCCGTTTAAAAAACGGTCGTATTTTGTTATCAGTCTGTTCGTCTGTAAACAATTTGGTTTCTGTTCATTTAAAGTCGAACGCCTTGACGGATCGACATCAAACTTTCAGAAGTTGTTTTTAGCATTAAAATACAGGTCAAGTTCGATATTGGTGTTTCTCAGTCCATCTGCTGCAGAGATATGGCCCTTTGAAAACACAATTTTTCTAAAAAAAATTGGTTTCCGTTCATTTAAAGCTGAAAGCCTTGATGGATTGACACCAAATTTTTCAGATGCTGTTTTTAGCAATGAAATGCAGGTCAAGATCGATATTGGTGTTTCTCAGTCCATCCACTGCAGAGTTATGGCTCTTTGAAAACACAATCTTTTGGAAAAAATTGGTTTCCCTTCATTTAAAGTCGAACGCCTTGACAGATCGACATCAAACTTTCAGATGTTGTTTGTAGCAATAAAATACAGGTCAAGTTCGATATTGGTGTTCCTTATTCCATCTGCTGCAGAGTTATGGCTCTTTGAAAACACAATTTTTGAAAAAAAAATGGTTTCCGTTCATTTAAAGCCGAACGCCTTGACGGATTGACACCAAATTTTTCAGATGTTGATTTTATACACCCATTTGAAAAAACGGAACATATTATGTGAATGATCTCTCCACCCGTCTGTCTGTCTGTCCGTCCATAGACAGATTTCGTTTCCAGACGATAACTTTAGTTGTAATGGATTGAGCCAAGTTAAATTTGGCATGTGGATTTAGTATGACAAAATACAGGATGGGTTCGATTTCTGTTTCTAGTGGCCCATTTGCAGTAGAGTTTTGGCCCTTTATTTATGGGAATTTAGCCCAACTTTTCGTTTCCGAATGATAACTTTAGTTTGCCTTGACCGATTTATTTCAGATTTTCAGTTTTTTGTTTTTGACCACAAAATACAGCTCAAGTTCACTTTTGACCACAATCGCATATACCTTTCCAGAGTTATTCCCCTTGAATGATTGCAAATTTGTGGATTTTGTGCTTTCTGGATGATAACTTTAGTTTGCCTTGACCGATTTTTTTCAAATTCTCAGATTTTGTTTTTGACCACAAAGCGCAGCTCAAGTTCACCTTTGGCTATAATCGCATGTACCGTTTCATAGTTATTCCCCTTGAATGATTGCAAATTTGTGAATTATGTGGTTTCCGGATGATAACTTCAGTTTGCCTTGACTAATTTGTTTCAAATTCTCAGATTTTGTTTATGACCACAAAGCACAGCTCAAGTTCACTTTCGGCCTAAATCTCATGTACCTTTCCAGAGTTATTCCTCTTGAATTAGTGCATTTTGGGTTTTCCGGATTATAACTTTAGTATGGCCTAACTGATTTTTTATACACCTGTTGAAAAACCGTCGAATTATGGAATCAGTCTGTCTGTCTGTCCATTTTCCCATTCATTTGTCTATCCATCGGTCTGTCCGTTCGTCAACATTTGGTTTCCAGATGATAACTTCAGTATTTTTTTTTCGATTGACTCCTAAACTTGGTATGTTGTTTAATCAAAACAAAAGACAGGTCAAGTTCGAATATGGGGTCAGTTCGAACTTCGAAGTTTCCCTGAATTATGGACCTTGTTGGACATAGAATGCATCAGATATTTGGTTTCCGGATGATAACTTTTATTATTTGTTTTCCGATTGGTTCCAAACTGGGTATGTTGTTTAATCGCAACAAAATACATGTCAAGTTCGGATATGGGGTTGGTCCAAACAATTTTCACCTTCACCCCCCATCCTTACCCCAACCCTTCAAAAATACAAAACGGGCATATATTGTCCCGCTACATGGTGCTCTTCTAGAGTTATAGGCCTTTTTCCACTTTTTTCAACTTTGAAACCTTTCTACTTAGAAACCCTTGACGGGGATACCTGTGGTGTTGCACCTTATTTTTTCTTGAAAAGAAGAGTTGGAGGATTTTAAGTGATTCTATGCGTAAAAAATTATCTTTCACCCTGTTGGGGGTGGGAAGTTTGAGGGGTCCACTGAGTGATTTTCTTCCCTTTGCTTCAAAACAAAAAATCACTCACCAGACCCTTCTCACCCCCTCTAGTTAAATTAAATTAACTATATTTATTAACATTTAGATGCTGAATGTGAACTTAAATACTTCTTTAGCCAATTTTATCAGGTGAGTGATTAAGGCCCCCTTGAGGTCTCATGTTCACTAATAAAGCTGAATCAAGATGAATTGACCTATTACACACATAGAGCAAATAAATTATGAAGAAACATCATAAATGAGGATTAAGTCAGTGGGTGGGGATGTGGGAGCAGAGAGTATGGTGAGGATGTGATTTCTACCAGTGAAGACAAATAGGGGACAGAAGATTTATTTTTTTAAAATTTGTTTTATTTGGATTGTTTTGATGAAAAGACATATCTAGGATGACTTGACACAGAACCAAGTGCAGAGGCTCATTGTTATATAAATAATTATGATTAATAGCACTGATTGAACGCACACCGTTTTGACACACACAGCATGTTGGGTAGCTCTAATTTTCCCCCAAAGCCTCAAACTGATTTGTCTACAAAATCTGGCATATCCCCAAGTGACACATCCCACTTCATTCCCATGCTCTTGATCACTCGTATCGATAATTGTAGACACATTTTACCTACAATATCCACATTAAGGTTATGAAAAACTTTTTTTTATAGGGTTGCAAGCTTAAAATAGAGTTGGTTGGGTAACCAGAATAAATTTGCACATGCACTTGAGATTATTATATATTCACTGTCAGCTGACAAAACAAAAATTTCTTTTCACTATATGCAATCTAAGATTTGATGTCACTTCATTCAGTGTGCAGAATTGACAAAGGAGATGAACATCATGGCGATTAGATACACAGAAATATATGTGTGTAGGGTTAAACTTTAGTCCTCTTCAGACTTAGGCATGGTGCTTTAAGCATGCACCACAAATTCGAGGAATGCAGATGTAATAAGAGAAGTGATGTGAACCCATAAACACTTTCCTTATTGTTGTTTCCAGATGTCACAGAGAAGGATTAAAGTAGACTTTTGGAAATTGAAATCGATTAATCATTCCATCCCTAAATGCCGGGTGGCACCCTTTTTAGTTAATTTTTTAGCTCACCTTGACAAAATCAAGCTGAGCTAATCTCATCGCTCTCCATCCGTCAGTCCGTTGTCCGTTGTCCGTCAACACCATGTTTTGGTCTTCTCCACCAAAGCCACTGGGCCAATTCAAGTGAAAGTTTGTGTGAGTGATGGTCCCAAAGGGGCATTGCTTTTTTGTTCAACTCAACATGCCCAGCCCCATAGGGAGGGAGTGGGGGAAAATGCTCCAAAATATTTTTAAAATCTTCTTCTCAAGAACCAGTGTGTACAATGACTTGATATTTGCTATGGAGCTTCCTTTTGAGGTGTAGAATCAAGTTGTTCAAACGAAGTTCGTGAAGCAATATTTGGTTTTGTAATGGGAGGGGTAAGATTTTTGGCCCCGCCCAAAATTTCTATTTTTTGAACCGATGGTCCGGTATGAACCAAATTTGGTATGTGGTATTATTGTGTCATAAGTACTTGACCCATGCAAAAAAAAAAAATATTCCTGCATCCCCATGGGAACCCTGGGAGCTAAAAATAGAAATATTTTCAAATGCCCATATTTCCCAAACCACACGGAACAGAGAGCTGTTATTTGGTATGAAGTATCCTTAGGACCAGTAGAATTGAATGGTAAAAAAAAATTGCCATCGGTTATGTTTGCGTGTTCTGTAATGGGCATTGAAAAAATGCTGAGTCAGCATATTTGCAAAAATTTAACAAAATCTTTTCTCCATAACCAGTCATCAGAATCTTTTGATATTTGGTATACAGCATTCATCCCCCTATGAATGCTGTCAGATACAAGTTTGTTGAAATAAAGCTCATTGGTTCATATTTGGGCTCACTGCAGGAGCCCAAATTTTTAACATAGGGTAATATGGGGAATTTTCTTTAAAAATCTTCTTCTTCAGAACCACCAGTCAGAATCTTTTAATGTTTGGTATATACATCATTGTTATGAGGGTCAGATTCAAGATTGTTCAAACAAAGTCCCTACGTTAATATTTGGGCTTCCTACAAAAGCCCAAATTTTAACTTTGTTCAATATGGGGGTAATTTAAAAAAATCTTCTTCTACAGATCCACCAGTCAGAATGCTTTCATATTTGGTATGCAGCATCTCTAGGGGGTCAGATTCAAGTTTGTTCCAATGAGATCCCTAGGTATATATTTGGTCTTGCTATGGTAGCCCAAATTTTTACTTAGTGAAATATGAGGAAATTTCTTTAAAAATCTTCTTCAGATCCACCAGTCGGAATGCTTTCATATTTGGTATACAACATCTCTAGGGGGGGGGGGGGGGGGGGGGGGGGGGGGGGGTCAGATTCCAGTTTGTTCAATTCGAGTGTCTGGGTTAATATTTGGTCTCCATATGGGAACCTGAAATTTAACTTTGTACAATATGAGGGAATTTCTTCAAAAATCTTCTTCTTCAGATCCACTAGTCAGAATGCTTTCATATTTGGTATACAACATCTCTAGGGGGGTCAGATTCAAAGATTGTTCAAATCAGATCCATAAGTTAATATTTGGTCTCGCTATGGTAGCCCAAATTTTAACTTAGTGCAATATGAAGAAATTTCTTTAAAATTTCTCTTCTTCAGATCCAAAAGTCAGAATGCTTTCATATTTGGTACACAACATCTCTAGGGAAGTCAGATTCAACTGTGTTCAAATCGAGAGCCTTGGTTAATATTTGTTCTCCCTATGGGAGCTGGAATTGGCCATTTTGCTAAAGAATTAAAAATTTTGTATTCAGTACCCTCTAGAGGTGTGTAGCTAAGATTAATCCACATAGGTTGTATCAAGGGGCTTCATAGGGGAGCTCTACATTTTACTTTATGATCAACTGAAGAAAAGGCATGATGCCCAGATTATTTTTCTCACTCCTGAGGGACTCAAGGATTGACAGTGTATCCTATGGAGATGGATTGCTTAATGTAGACTCATTCTTGGACTCTGTTTATATTGTGTTCTGTTCAAGATGAGTGCTTATGCCCCGTGGGGCCTCTTGTTTATGTTTTCTGGTGTCATGTACCGTATTATATATGTGTGTTTTCAGTACAGTACACAAACAAGCAAGTGATCAATGTTTGTCTTACCTTCGATAACACATGCTGCTCTTTTTCTATAAATAATATTTTTTGAGCAGGCAGAAGATATCTATTGTAAACAAATCTCTGGGATGCTATGATCAGATGAATGTCCTAACCAACCTGGCCACTCTAGTTTGAATTTTCCATAATTTTTTATAGCACTGGGGGACTGAGACTAGATGGCATTTTCTTGTTCGGTGGTAATTCCATTGCCATCCAATCACAACAAACTTTTATTTGTGACTTGGAGATGACAACATTCCTTGAGCTATAGAATTTGCTGGCATGACTTGAAAGACATGCTTACATGTATACCTGTTTGGCTCGAAGATATAACAGAATAATAACACAATTTATTTTCTGCTGCCTTATAATATAGAGGCAAATGTCTAACAAATATTTTTTGCGATATCTGTTGTCATGATAGATATAAGAGAATATCTCTTGAAGTCTACATTAAAATCACCATCATTGACTATTTTCAGCATTTGGGTATTTTAACGCCGTACATAATGCTCGCTGATATTCCTGCTCAGAACACAAAACAGGGTTCATACGTCATACTGGAAAACTGGAAAAATTTTCCTGGAGAAATGATATCAATTTGGTGAATGCATGAAATATACTTCAGTTTTAATATTTGCTACCCCTACACTAATTTACTACTCCAAACAAACTCTTGCCAATGTGATAAATTGAAGTTGTTTGATATAGATAATGCTTGGTACTAGCTGTCACACAGGTGCCTTCAATTTTTCAGAAAATTTTGAAGACCTGTTCATTACTTCTGCATCTTCTGAAATATGGTATATGCCTTTGTTATCACAAATTTACATAGCTGTATACTCAAGAACTTTGAATATGGTACTGGATAATTCTCAATGGACACTAGAAATATACTGGAAAAGTACTGGAATTTCACAATCTCTCACTGAAATAAGTAAAATTTCATTAATTTGGGCACATTTAACCAAATTTTTTTCTCCTGTAAGTTGAAAGGACTTTTTGTCCAAGGACTCTTAAGTTAAAGTCGGATGTATATTTCATCACATCTGGCCATGGCTGCTTCCATGGCTGCTCTGAAGTAGCCATGACTGGAGTTGATGAAAAATATTTTGAAAATACTCAGCGGGTTAAGAGTTAATTACAATTGAGACATCAACACACATATAATAAAAGAATGCTTTCTTTTTTGAGTAGGTACCATAATTTTCTGATTCATACTGCACAGAAATCTAAACTGGTCAGAGAGGGGGTCTGTGCAGCCAAAGAGTAGAGTCCAAATTATCAAAGGTCCAAATTGGCCAAGGTTCAGACTGGATGAGAGCTGAATTATTCATAGTATAAATCAGCCAGATATTCACTACTCCACTGCTGCACATAAAGGTTAACCTTGTTTGGCTTTCTAGCTGAGTAAGTGTAGGAAACGTTAAAATAATCTTTTTTTTCACACACCTCTGGCCCAAATACCTTCAGATTTGGGCAAATAATATCTCTGTAATGACTGTTGACCAGTTTGTTTGAAACAAGTTGGGGGGGGGGGGGGGGGGGGGGGGCGGCTCCCACATTTTAATAATCTGAGTACATCTAATTAAGAAAGCATTAAATAAAATCTTGAAGACCACTGGTTCAACTGCTTTCTAATTTGGCATCCATGTAATAAAGATTCATAAGTTGTTCACAGCAAGACCCTTTGGTCAGGGGCTCCGCAAGGGGAAAAACTCTCTTAGCACCTAAAAAAGTTTTTAAAAATTTTTTAAAAATCTTCTCCAGAACTACCAATCAGAATCTTTTTATATTTGACAAACAACATTCGCAGGTGGGGAGAGGGCGGTGGTAGGGTTCAGATTCAAATTTATTCGAATCAAATCCCTGGGTTTATATTTGGGCTTCTCTCAGTTCCTCCAGGTAGAACCTTTTGATATTTGATTTTATGTATCCTTATGACGGTCAGGTTCCAAGTTCGTCCAATTCAAAACCATGGATTCATATTTGGGCTCAAATTTTAACTTAATGTAATATGAGGAATATTCTTTGAATATCTTCTTCTTCAGATCCACCTGTCATGATATTTTGATATTTGGTAAAGAGCATCCCTAGGGGGGCACATTCTCGTTCATTAAAAATCAAGTCCCTGGGTTCATATTTGTGCTCCCTATGGAATCCCACGTGTTAACTGTGTGCTAAATAAGGAATATTTATGTAACACCATTAGGGGGCCAGATTCAAATCAAGTCCCTGGTCCATATTTGGGCTTTTTATGCAAGCCCAACTTTTAACTTCATGCAGTATGAGGAATATTCTTTTAAAATTTTCTGCTTCAGATCCACCAGTGAGAATCTTGATAGTTGGTATACAGCATCCTTAGAAGGGTAAGGTTCAAGTTTATTGAAATCAAAGCCCTGGAGTTGATTAGCTTAACTTGACATAGTCAAGATAAGCTATTGCCATCACCCATGCGGAAGTCTGTTAGTCTGTGACGTCTGTTCACATTTTCCTTTAGCATGGACTACACCCCGCAGTTCTTGTCTGATCGTCACAAAATTTCATATGCAGGTTTGGGGTCATGTCTAGATGAGAACGTCCCCTTTTGGTCGCGATCGGGCAACCGGTATGGCTGCCTGAGCCCAAAACCCAAAAACCATTAGCACAGTCTACAGGTCGTATTTATGAAGGGATTTCATTGTAACTTGGTAGGATGCCTCTGTATAATGCCTAGATGAGAACGTCCCCTTTTGGGCATGATCTATCAACCTTGATGGCTGCCCAAGCCCGAAACCCAAAAACTTTTAGCACAGTCTGCAGGTCATGTTTAATGTGGAGGGATTTCATTGTAACTTGGTAGGATGACTCCTTATGATGTCTAGATGAGAATTTCCCCATTTGGGCATGATCTACCAACCGTGACGACTGCCCAAGCTCAAAACCCGAAAACCTTTAGCACAGTCTACAGGTCATATTTATTGAGGAATTTCATTGTAACTTGGTGGGTTGACTTCATACAATGTCTAGATGAGAAAGTCCCCTTTTGGACATGATTGGGCAACTGTGACGGCTACAGGGGCCCGAAGCCCAAAAACCTTTAGCACAGTCTACAGGTCATATTTATGAAGGGATTTCATTGTAACTTGGTAGGATGACTCCAAATAATGTCTAGATGAGAATGTCCCATTTTGATCGCAATCATTCCGCCTTGATGGGTGCCCGGCCCAAAAACCTTTAGCATAGGCAAAAGGTCATATTTATGGAAGGATTTCATTGTAACCTGTTATGTTGACTCCATATAATGCCTAGATGATGACATCCCCTTTTGGTCGTGATTGGTCAGTTGTGATGGCTACAAGTGCCCGAAGCCCAAAAACCTTGAGCACAGTCTACAGGTCATATTTATGAAGGGATTTCATTGTAACTTCGTAGGATCACTCCAGATGATGCCCAGATGAGATTGTCCCCTTTGGTTGCGATCATTCAACCATGATGGCTGCCCGAGCCTGAAGCCCGAAAACTTTAGCACAGTCTACAGGTCATATTTATGAAGGGATTTCATTGTAACTTGGTAGGTTAATTTCATATAATGTCTAGATGGGAATTTCCCCATTTGGGCATGATCTACCAACCGTGACGACTGCCCAAGCCCGAAACCCAAAAACTTTTAGCACAGTCTGCAGGTCATGTTTAATGTGGAGGGATTTCATTGTAACTTGGTAGGATGACTCCTTATGATGTCTAGATGAGAATTTCCCCATTTGGGCATGATCTACCAACCGTGACGACTGCCCAAGCCCAAAACCCGAAAACCTTTAGCACAGTCTACAGGTCATATTTATTGAGGAATTTCATTGTAACTTGGTGGGTTGACTTCATACAATCTCTAGATGAGAAAGTCCCCTTGTGGACATGATTGGGCAACTGTGACGGCTACAGGGGCCCGAAGCCCAAAAACCTTTAGCACAGTCTACAGGTCATTTTTATGAAGCGATTTCATTTTAACTTCTTAGGATCACTCCAGATGATGCCCAGATGATATTGTCCCCTATGGGTGCGATCATTCAACCATGATGGCTGCCCGAGCCCAAAACCCGAAAACTTTAGCGCAGTCTACAGGTCATATTTATGAAGGGATTTCATTGTAACTTGGTAGGTTAACTTCATATAATGTCCATATGAGAATGTCCCCTTTTGGACATGATTGGGCAACTGTGATGGCTAAAGGTGCCCAAACCCCGAAAACCTTTAGCACAGTCTACAGGTCATATTTATGAGGGGATTTCATTGTAACTTGGTAGGATGACTCCAAATAATGTCTAGATGAGAACGTCCCATTTTGATCGTGATCATTCAGGCTTGATGGGTGCCCGAGCCCAAAAACCTTTAGCATAGATAAAAGGTCATATTTATGGAAGGATTTTATTTTAACCTATTAGGTTGACTCCATATAATGCCTAGATGATGACATCGCCTTTTGGTCATGATTGGTCAACTGTGATGGCTACAAGTGCCTGAAGCCCAAAAACCTTGAGCACAGTCTACAGGTCATATTTATGAAGGGATTTCATTGTAACTTCGTAGGATCACTCCAGATGATGCCCAGATGAGATTGTCCCCTTTGGTTGCGATCATTCAACCATGATGGCTGCCCGAGCCCGAAGCCCGAAAACCTTAATCACAGTCTACAGGTCATTTTTATGAAGGGATTTCATTGTAACTTGGTAGGTTGACTTCATATAATGTCTAGATGAGAACGTCCCCTTGTGGACATGGTTATGCAACTTTGACGTCTAAAGGTGCCAGAAGCCCGACAACCTTTAGCACTGTCTACAGGTCATATTTATGAAGGGATTTCATTGTAACTTGGTAGGATGACTCCAAATAATGTCTAGATGAGAACGTCCCATATTGGCCATGATTATTCAGCCTTGATGGGTGCCCTAGCCCAAAAACCTTTAGCATAGGCAAAAGGTTATATTTATAGAAGGATTTCGTTGTAACCTGTTAGGTTGACTCCATATAATGCCTAGATGATGACATCCCCTTTTGGTCATGATTGGTCAACTGTTATGGCTACAGGTGCCCGAAGCCCGAAAACCTTGAGCACAGTCTACAGGTCATATTTATGAAGGGATTTCATTGTAACTTCGTAGGATCACTCCAGATGATGCCCAGATGAGATTGTCCCCTTTGGTTGCGATCATTCAACCATGATGGCTGCCCGAGCCCGCAGCCCGAAAACCTTTTGCACAGTCTACAGGTCATATTTATGAAGGGATTTCATTGTAACTTGGAAGGTTGACTTCATATAATGTCTATATGAGAACATCCCCTTTTGGACACGATAGGGCAACTGTGACGGCTTCAGGGGTCCAAAGCCCAAAAACCTTTAGAACAGTCTACAGGTCATAATTATGAAGGGATTCCATTGTAGCTTGGTAGGATGACTCTAAATAGTGTCCAGATGAGAACGTCCCCCTTTTGGTCACGATCAATCAGCCTTGATGGCTGCCCGAGCCCAAAAGCCTTTAGCATGTCTGTAGGTCATATTTATGGAAGGATTTCATTGTAACTTGTTAGGTTGACTCCATATAATGCCTAGATGATGACATACCCTTTTGGTCGTGGTTGGTCAACTGTGATGGCTACAGGTGCCTGAAGCCCGAAACTCTTGATCACAGTCTACAGGTCATATTTATGAAGGGATTTCATTGTAACTTCATAGGATCACTCCAGATGATGTCCAGATGAGAATGTCCCCTTTTGGTTGCGATCATTCAACCATGATGGCTGCCCAAGCCTAAAGCCCAAAAACCTTTAGCACAGTGTGCAGATCATATTTATGAAGGGATTTCATTGTAACTTGGTAGGTTGACTTCATGTAATGTCTAGATGAGAACAGCCCCTTTTGGACACCATTAGGCAACTCTGTTGGCTACAGGGGCCCAAAGCCCGAAAATCTTTAGCAGTCTACAGGTGATATTTATGAAGGGATTTCATTGTACCTTGGTAGGATGACTCTAAATAATGTCTAGATGAGACCGTCCCCTTTTGGTCACGATCATTCAGCCTTGATGGCTGCCTGAACCCCAAACTCCAAAACCTTTAGCATAGTCTGTTGGTCATATTTATGGAAAGACTTCATTGTAACCCATAAGTTTGACTCCATATAATGCCTAGGTGATGACATCCCCTTTTGGTCGTGATTGGTCAACTGTGACTGCTTCAGGGGCCCGAAGCCCGAAAACCTTGAGCACAGTCTACAGGTCATATTTATGAAGGGATTTCATTGTAACTTTGTAGGATCACTCCAGATGATGCCCAGATGAGAATGTCCCCTTTTGGTTGCGATCATTCAACCATGATGGCTGCCAGAGCCCAAAGCCCAAAAACCTTTAGCACAGTCTACAGGTCATACTTATGAAGGGATTTCATTGTAACTTGGTAGGTTGACTTCATATAATGTCTAGATGAGAATGTCCCCTTTGGACGCAATTGGGAAACTGACGGCTACAGGGGCCCGAAGCCCGAAAACCTTTAGCACAGTCTACAGGCCATATTTATGAAGGGATTTTAATGTAACTTGATAAGATGACTCGTTTTGGAATAATTTCACTGTAACTTGGTAACTTTTGTTGATATACGTTAACTGTGAGGGCCACATACATTAACTGTGAGGTCATATTAACCCACCCCTCAGCTCTTTAGTACAGTGTACACCTCATATTATTTTTATCATAAACATAGCATACAGGGAACAGAAATGAACATATTCCCAATTATCACAATTCTTGTCTTATTTCATAATCCTTTCATAAACATTGAACATTATCCTTTTCATCAAACACAACACGCAAGTTAAGCTACAGTGTCATTGACACTTTCATATATGACCTCCTTGTGGGAGCCTGAATTTTATCTACATGTAGGTGAAATATGAGAAAAAGTCTTTAAAAATCTTCTTTTTCAGATTCACCAGCCAGAATATTCTGATATTTGGTGTACAGCATTCATAGGGAGATTGGATTCAAGTTTGTTTTAATCAAGACCCTGAGTTCATATTTGGGCTCCCTAGGGGAATTTTAACATAGTGTATATGAGAAAAATTCTTTAAAAATCTTCTTCATATCTACCAGTCAGAATCATTTGATATTTGGTTTTATACAGCTTGTTTAAATCAAGTGCCTGATTTCATGTTTAAACTCTGCAGTATTAACCAGCCATAAAGGCTGAATGTGACCTTAAATCCTTCTTTAAGCAACTCCTCAGGTGGGCGATTAACGCTCCTTGGGGATTCTTATTGTTTAACTGGTTGAGTACTGGAATCCCATTTTTGGGCTTTACTCTGAAGTGCAGGTACTATAACTTAAAGGCTTCTTTTTCTGTGGATATGATTCATATTATCTTTTTAAGTGAAATTATTTTATCTGTATGGATTTGCTTTGTTATAATTTATGGGAGAGTACAGGCACTCTCCCATAAATTGTAACAAGACAAAGATATATGAACAAATTTAGGTGAGCAAAAATAATTTAGCATACTACCAGTTAACCCTTTGTTCGCAGCAAGACCCTTTTGTCATGGGCTCCACAAGGGGAAAAACTCTGTTAGCACCCAGTACTCTAATGTCAAAATACCAAAGTTTTCAACAGCGAATTTTTCCAATTTTCCTACAATGCAACTGATAATTAAAAAAATTATATCTTGTTTGACAGAGCTCATTGAGCTCTGTCAAACAAGATATAATTTGTTAAATTTTTCATGCTGCATGGACAACATGGAGTAAACGTTGAAAATTTTGAAATACTACCAGCTAGGAGTTAATGGCCTTATGAATATATTTGTACCTTTTTATTTCAGTTTTGAAATGGAATTAATCAGTTATATGAATTCCACCATCTACTATAAAATAGAAAGCAGACTGAAAATTGTAAAGTGTGATTCTGGAAGAGTCATAACAAAAGAAGTACTGGAGCACAGATCAGAGCCAAGTGGATTTTTTGAAGCATTATTTGATGTATTCACCAAAGAAGACAAACCAGAGAGAAAATTTGTTCTGCAAGATGATTGCATTGTTCTGTCTGACAAAGAGATTTCTGAATTTCTCAATCAGACCGATTTAGTGAGGTGGTTGATAATATTTCTCACTGGAATTGTTTCTGTTGTTGTTATCTTGTTGGTGAGTAGAATTCTTCTCAGACTGATGTTTCCAGGAAGTGATTTGATAGAAGAATTCCCAATCTCCAGTGGTTTTGTCCAAGAACCTGCCGCAAAAGGATATGAAGATGTATCACCTGACAGATGTGAAAACTCTGATAGCTCTGACTGTGTTAATCATTTGCAGGCTGGAGTGACAAGCATTTGTAAACTATCTGTTTCCTTCCCACAGCCAGTTCTAGGATGTAACACTACACTACACCCCAAAACAGAGATAGAGTCTCTACTGGAAAATACACTAAGTTATTTTCAAAAGGAAGTAGATAAGCACCTAATTTCATTGAGCATAGCAGAAACTAAAAGTTTGGCATTTAATAACCATGGTAGACTTGCATCTCCCAAACTTTCAAATCGTGCTACTTGGAGAAAATCACGTCTAAGTGCACCTATCAACTTTGCTTCAGAAGAGGAAGAAGACAAAACCTCTAAATCTGTTCCAAGTATATCTTTCCATTGGACAGCATTTGATGTCTTCTCTCAAAAAATGAAATGGAACAATCATGATTTTCTAGACATATCAGCAGTGAAAGATCCAAAATGTCGAAAACTTTTCACATTCTTTGAAGAAAATTGCAGTATAAAACCTGATCAATGGTCTCTTGCCACTTGTACTGTCAATTATTCTCTTTTCCTTCTGGAAAAATTTCTGCAGCGTATTCCATTTTACCGTGGTATAAAATTTGATGAGTTTATTGCAGCAGGAAGTTGTAGGAAAGGGTATAAGATAATTTCAGCAAAGCAGTTTGATGTTTTGATGTCTTTTACTCCAACCCAGATAAAAGACTTTGATATATTGCACTCTGCTGTTTCAAGTGCTATATCACCTGGTCAGTTAATGATTGTGCCCAGTAGAAAAAACATTTCAAAAGGCTTATATAAAGAAACTTTTTTGCAGGGCAAGAAATATTATTGTATGTCATCAACTGAAGTTACGGAAAGTTTGCAGGAGATGATTAACAAAACATTACTTTTGATGTCAAATCAGTACAAAAAATACTTTGAAAGATTACCATTTACAATTCAGGCATGCACACTAACCACTCTTCACATCGTAATTGACACTAAAGCCCTTCAGTTGAGAGGATTTAATGTTCCAGAAATAGTTATAAGATTAATACCTGCCCTGGAACTTCCAGTTGGTGGATGGTTCCAACCACTATCCCTTTATGCAACTCCAGTTCGGAAATCTGTGGAAATACGAAAAAAGGGTCTCAAAGTTCCAAAAAATAAAACACAGTCGCTTGATTCTGATATCTGTTGGAATGTGTCATACCAGCAGGTGGAAGAGAATTACCTTCATGGAGTTGACAAAAGGATGAGATTGAGTGGTGTTGAAGGCTGTCATATCATTTTACTCAAAATATTGAAGTTTCTTTTTTCAAAAAATTCAAAAAGCACTCTAATTAACAAAGGAGAACTTGAGTCGTATGTTTTTGAAACCATTGTTTATTATTTGTTGTTAGAGAGTGAGCAACAACAATGGAGATTCTGTGAGTTGAGCAACAGATTCAATGATGCAATTTTATTTCTCAAAAGTGCAGTGAAATTTGGAAGATTACCAAATTTATTTGTTCAAAACCCTCATTTAACAAAGCTGAATCCATTCATAAAAACAGTACCTTTCCTGAATGGAGGTAGGGCAGTCAACCTGTTTTTAGATATGAATGAGGAAACCTCAGACAAAGTAGCAGACTTTATTGATCAAACTCTAAAAAATACAAATTTAGGTGATTGTGTCACTGATAAAATTTCACCAGATATGTGGGAATATGAATTTTTTCTGTTCAACTAATGTTGAATGTCAAGTTACATTTTTGAGCTTTTAAGGGGTCGTCCAACCTAACTTTGGTCAATTTGTTGACATTTTTCCCAATGTATCAGAAACAGATAAGCGAAGTAAAGAAAGGCAAATTATGTATCAAAATAATGAGTAAAGTGCATAGAAAAGTTACATATAATTTTTTTCTTGAAAAAAAGAGAATTTTATGATTTTGAAGAAGATTAATTTGCCAATGGCGTAAGTAACGAACTGGTAAAACCACAAATAATCGGTAATTCGAAAGCCTTGTCCTCAATATAATGATAACATACTACAGACTCGGGGAAAGCATTTTTTTGATACACACACTCTGGTGGGTTTTGATGTTTGAATATAATAACACCAACACAAATTTTGCATGTTCCAGATGTGGCCATGTTTCAATGATGTTTATTCCGGTCATGTGATTACGATGTGGTTCTTGCAGAAATACTCAATTTGGGCAATCGTAAGAATGCAAGGACGTGATCACGCCCTTTATTTGTTCAAGACAATGTATGAGCAGATTTGCAAACAGGTGACAGCAAATACTTGAGCTGTTAATGTCATAACTGCAAAATATGGTTTGAAATTCCCTCTCGTGTTTACAGGCCATCTGAACTTTTTTTGTTGACAAAAAATCTGAATTATTGCGCACCAGAAAGATGACATGAAGCACTTGTAAAAAAATAACCAAGTGTATAAAATCGGGACAATACACATAAAATAAGGCAATATTCATAACAAAGTAAGCAGAATGCTTCGGAAATAACTTTTTCACGAAGTATATTCCAAGTGACCTAGAACTATATTAAGCGTATTAATTTCCCCCGATGTTGCGAAGTTATTTACTTCCTAGTAACCATGGAATTCGTCACGGCTGTCTTTGATGTCTGCAAAGGACCGATTGAAGATGGGTTGAAAATGATGCATTCGCGCTTTTAAATAAGGTGCGCTTGGACGATGCTGAGAATTCAGTTTTTTCTTGCAACCAATCATACTAACACAAGCGTCGATCAGTGTCTTTTGTCATCGTTTTACACTGACAAATGTGACAAATCTCCTTCACCGGAAACCATCCCCCAATTTGCATATCACAATAAACATAATGCTGTCACTGAGTGTCAGCATGGCCGTGTGATCAAAACCAAAATGAATTATCGAATGCACGGTCAATATTAACTGCAATTGGCTTTTAAACAAATGAAATACACGGAATATTCGTAATTTCTTCATTATCCATGTCGAGTTACTTTTTAACCAGACCACATGTGTTCAGTTTCGTTTGTCGGCATCAAACTGATATTGTTTGTGGTAATTAAATAGTACAAGAAGGCGAAGGAAGCCAAATATTTCCCGTCATCTATTAATTAATTAAAATTGATAATTTCTTTTATTTTACTGAAATTATGAATTGATAAGGTGGGTGTGTTGCGATTAGTATGCCCCAGACCTGGAAGTTGGAAAATCAAAGGTGCATCTAGGGCCGTGCAGTGGTGACCACTGTCCTCTTAATCTTAGTCTTACCCATTCATCATTACATGTACCAACATTCTCCCTTGTATCTCAACCATTGCTACTCCAATTTGAAGGATATTTGGTGTTGTGACCGAGCATCATGGGGAAACACTGCCTGTGTAGCTGCTGTAGCATGTGTTTCTTCCCACATTTTTTCAGAGTTGTGGTACTTTTTCACTCTTTTGAGTTAGAAAATTTTGTTTATAATTAGTTGATTTGTTACAATTTGTTGCAAAGTGCCTGCTAATACCCTCAATTGTATTGCTACAGAATTTTCTGATGAAGATTTTGTTCCTATTACTTATCAAGCAACAACCTAATGAATATTCTGTATAAAGCCACCAATCTGATGTTTGACACTTTTATCGGAGCTGTTTTGAAGGCTTATGGAACTCAAAATGTTGATTATGGCAGAACTTTTCTATTCACCCATTAATCGATAAATTAAGTGTTATAGTTGGAAGTAAGAAGCATGAAAGGTCCAGAACTAAAAGTCTAAAAAGAATGTTTTGCAATGTAACATGATTTTTGCAGATACACTTATTTGGAGGGTTACCTGTCTGATAGTGTTTGGAACATGCGTGGCCAGGATCTTCAAAAAGAAAAAAGAGTTAAACTTTGAGAAAAAAGGCATGTGCCTTGAGTGCCGGAGGTAGCGTCATACAAGGAAGAGAGCCCCCCCTCCCCCTCCGGGACATTTTTTGTGTCAAATGGAGCTCACTTGTCACCTTTTGGGGATTGCTTTGTGTACTGCGTTCTTGAAAAAAATAGACCCTCTGGATGTGCCCTTCTGATCTCAATATGCCACTCCTTGGTGAAAGTACATACAATAATGGTTATGTAAGGTTGATTTGATGTGTTTTGAATAACAACGTACTTTTAAGTACATTAGATGGTTTATTGCAGTGACAGGTTACAGTTACCCTTATTTCTTCTCCAACAGATATCATGAGTGTATTGGTGTCCAAGAGTAAACAAAGCTATTATACTTATTGATAAACCAGACAAATTTAACAATTTAATCACTATCAAATTGATGCATGGGATAAAAGGGGTTACAGTGCAAGGGGTTTGTAAATATATTTATTCAACTACAATGTATGACTTTGCAGTGCATTCTACATGGGAGAATATCATAGTTTCTTTCCAAACCACCACAGTAACACATACATCTTTATATTGGAAGACACTCTTTTGTCCTTCCGGACTTCTGCTGGACTCCTTCAAGTTGACCTTTGTTGAACTCCCCAAATTAAAACATAAACAAAAGAAAATGTCTGCCTTCAATCAGTGAGCACTCCACTCATAACATTTGGTCTCAATCTTTATTACTTTCATGAATTAGGAAAAGATTTCTTCGAGTATGTACTTCAATGTTTATAGAATGCAGCTGTTATTTTATTTTGAGGTATTTTATTGTGAAAATTTTGTTCTCTTACTTATGCCATAGCAGACTTTCAGGTGGTGCTATTTACACATGGCAGCAGTTCCATGGCAAATTTCAGTTTCCACATGTTCTATGTTTCATTCCAAGCATTTTGGTATATAATTTATTGGGGTTATTCATTTTGGGCCTTTTTTAGACTTGAAAGAAAATTGCATGAAATTTGACCAAAGTTAGGTTGGACGTCCCCTTAAGAGAACAAGGTTAACAAGAAACAATGTAAACACCAGTGGACTCGAGGGATTTCACCCTTTGCCCAATACAAGTTAAGTACTACATTACCTGTTTTCTTTTCTCAATTACATGTACATGAACCAGTAACTTTTGTTCTGCTAAGACATTGGTTGTGAGTCACACATCATTGAACTGATCTCATTGAGCTCATTTTATTCAGGACCAGTAAGCTACGTGAATGGATTGGAAAAATTTGTGAGAAAAAAATGAAGGTCAATGTACATGTATATTATGGATCTTGGCTGAATTTCTGCTGCATTTGGTTAGAGTGAATATCTCCATTTTCTAATTTCTTGTTGCCTATTTGTGATGTGATGTCCCCGATGGTATCAAATGGGTAGTCAGAGTGGTGATGAAGTCAATCGGATGTAGTCTTCTAGAAAGCCTGTAAAGTCAATTTTCAGTTTGCCAAATTCTGCCAGGAAGTAGTTGTCAATTCTGTCTATAAAATTTCCCAGTGACTCCAGGTGGTATGAGTATGGTGGTGGTACATGTAGATCCTCAACGTGTTGGCTGTCAGCATCTGAAGCCGAGGACATGGAGTCATCGCTTGATTGGTCCAGGTTGATTGGAGAGCCAGGGTAAGATTGGTTGTCCATCATCTCCTCGGTCTCCACCTCTGACTCCTCCCCACATCCCGACTTCCATGGGGAAGTGCAGGTGGTGGGGATGATTTGATGGCAGTCTCCCTCTCCTTCTCCTGCTTCACTGTTTCAACCCTTCTCCTCTCCTCTCGAGCCATTCTTCCATGCGTGGATGTGTCGTCTGGTATCCTGACGTCTGGCTGATGGTGTCTTCTTTTTCTTGGACTTCGGGCCTTTTTCAGGTTTTCTCCTCTCCTTTCCGGGTATGGTGATGGTCTTCTGCCTCTTCCCTGGGTGTGGACCAGTGTGGGAAGCCCCGTGAAAGGTGCTACCACTACCTGAGGCGGGTTCTTGGTGGTGTTGAAAGGTGAGCTGAATGCAGCTGTCATCAACATGGACATTTCTTTTCAACCTACTCACAATTGTTTACAATTGGCTGTAACATAAGTGCAAGTCCTACTTCGGAACTAACTCAAGCTTTTAGAATCTTTTCGAAACGAGTTGGAAAAGTACTAGAGTGCAAAAGCACGAAAAAGATCGAAAAAAGGGTCGAGCGAGACCAGCGCTCGAAATTACAGGTACTCTCTCTGCACACCTCTTGCGTTTACCGAGCACATGCACAACAACCGTGACGTCAATTCCTTTATTTTCCGCCATTGTACATGACTCGTGCTAAATTATGCTGTTTATTCTTCGTGAACAACTTATTCTACATATTTAGTGTGCTAGTGGATTGTATCCTTTTATCAAGCTACCAAGTTATTATTAATTAATGTTAATTTGTATTTTTATTACTTGTCTCTTCACACTTTATCTTGTCTTTCCCCCACGTGTGAATACGACCTTCGTGCTGTTTTCCGTCGGCGGGAAGCTTGATTATTTTGATATAATGCCTAAAACTATTCCTTGTACCTCTTGCTTGCAGGTGAAGCATGTGGACGACTCTCATGCCACATGTGTCACTTGCAACAATTGCACTCAGGCCCAATCATGTGGTATTTGTGGGGTTTGGTCCTCTAAATTCTGGGCTTCTGTGAACAAGGTGGTTGTTTCCAGAGCTAAAACCCCTCGTTCTCGGGGTAAGGGTAGCCGTGCCGTAGCAGACATTTCTGCTGGTGCACGTGGTGACTCTTTCACACAGGATTCGGATCTGCCTTCTGTGGCGAGTTCCTCTGCAACTGTTGGCGGTGTTAGTTCAGTGATATCTGACGAGGAGACCGTGGTCTCTTTGTCTTCTGATGTCACTATTGAGGCGTCTGTTTTCGTTGAGAGCTTTTCCGAGGTCAGCTCGGTGACCCTCTCCGATCCGCCTCCTACACCGTCGACTGTTGTTGAGGAAGTTGCTACTCCAGATCCTATTCTGTCTGATGGTGGCTCTTCCATCTCCTCTGGGGATGGTCTACAGTCTCGGGGGACCGAGGCTGTATCTGCTGGTGTGTCTGTGTGTTCTCAGCCTCCCCCAGCCTCGCGGCGGGGCTGTGTGGGTTTGCTGTCTGCTCCTTCTCATCTGGCTAGGTTTGCTCCTAGTCGGTTGAGCCGGCCGGTCGCTTCGGCAGCGATTCCTCGTCCCTCGAGTGAATCGTTTATTGTTCCACCTTCCCCTGCTAGTGTGCCGCCTAGCGGGATGGTGTTGGGACGTTGGCATCCAGGGCCTGCTGTTCGGCAGCGGTCAGTGACAGCCCCTGTTAGCTGTCACTCTCGGAACCTTCCTCCGGTGATTCCTCACTGTGTTCCGAGTCTGGGTGTCGATCGATGCTTGCCGTCGGTCTCAGAGGATAGGCAGTTGGGGCCGTCTGCTGTGCAGAGGCCAGTGACAAGTTCCTGTCATTCTTGGGACAATCCTCCGGTGTCTTCTCACCGTGTCCTAGGTCCAGCTACCGATCGACGTGCGCCGTCGGTCTCTTTAGAGGATTTGCAGGCAGGACCTTCTGTTTCGCAGAGGTCAGTGATGGCCCCTGGGCGTCACAATCGGGACTATCCTCCGGTGTCTTCTCACCGTGTCCCTATTCTGTCTGCCGATCGACGTTCGACGTCGGTCTCTTCTGAGGATTTGGGTTCTTCTACCAGAAGGGTCCATTGGGAGGACACTCCGTCAGGCGATTCTGCTGCGACGGATTTTCAGGGTGACCTGCGCCAGCCGCCAGGCCGTTTTGGCGCTCACCCGGTTGCTTTCTGGAAACCCTCAAGTTGGCCTCCCTGTGCCTCCTGAGGCACAACCTCCTTTGGTCGGTCGCCGAGATGTCTCGCCTGGCCCCTTGGATACTGCACAGTATTCACAGGAGGTTTCTGCTGGTCAGCCCGAGTTGGGCTACGTCTCCTCTGCTATGGAGGATGACGAGTATCTTGAAGGTGATGGGCCCCCCTCGTCAGTCTTGGGGCAGGCTTTGGATTTCGTCTTCGGCTTATTGCCGGACGTTCAACCTTCCGACCAGCCTTCTGTGACCGTCCGGCCGCAGTCCACTGTGGAGCGCCGTAACCCTGTTGAGCCTTCTAGCTCCGGGGCTTTGCGTCCTCTGCTATCGGCTCAGGTTGTTGAGTCCTTCCAGGTCTTCGACGCCAAAATGCGTTCTAAGGCCCTCAAGGGTTCCTTCTTTTCTCGAGCTGATGCCTTTCTGCCTCCATCGCGGTTTCGTGTGTACGATTCCGTCTCTCCACCAGTCTTCCAAGGGATAACTACTGTGGATGAGGATTCTTCTTCCCTCAGGTTGACTAAGCCTAAGTCGGCAGTTCTCCCGATGTCGGTAGTTGAGTCTATGGTGGGCCTGTCCCGAGAGATGCTGGGTATGTTATCTCTCGCAGACCATGTCGTTGTTGCTCTGGCTGAATATTTTCCACCAGGGGAGTTTGATGACGCTCAGGCGCCTTTTCGCGTTTAGTCACAGGCTCTTATGAACTTGACACACGCTCACGCCTGTAACACGGCTAATTTGGAGCTGGCACGCCGGGATGCAGTGTTGGATTCTTTACCATCCCTTCCTTCTGAGCAACGTGCTGTTCTGAGGTCTGCCTCTTTGGTGGGACCTCAGTTGTTCCATGGTTCCGTGGAAGCTGTTCGTGGCGAAGTTCTTCGTCATTCGAAGGACCAGCTTTTGCTGAGACAGCTTGACCAACCTGCTGCTGCGGGTGGGGGTTGTTCCAGGCCCGCCAAGTGTGCTGCTGCGTCTGCCTCGTCGGCGACGTCGGCTACGCCTTCGGCTCCGTCTGCTCCTTCAGCTCATAAGAAGCGCCGACGTGGCCAGGCTCGCTGGCAGCCTCAGGCTGGAAAGTCTCAGGACTCTGTCACTTCCCGAAGTGGTTTCTCCTCTCGGGGGCCTCGTCGAGGCCGCAAGTGAAGGTTCTCACCTCGATTCGCCTCCAGTCGGGGGAAGGCTGTCGCTGTTTTACGACCGTTGGAAAGAGATAACGTCGGACTCTTGGGTCCTCGACGTCATTCAATCCGGTCTGTCCTTCCATCGGCACCCCAGTTTATCTTGGGTGCCCCTCCCGACTCAGGTCCCTTCCGATTCCCTGCGTCGGGACCTTCTGGTGCAGGAGATCGACAATCTCCTCTCCAAAGGGGCGATCGAGGTGGTCAGGAACACCCTTTCACCAGGGTTTTACTCCAGACTTTTCTTGGTGCCGAAGAAAAACGGCCAATATCGTCCTGTCATCGATCTGAGTACCCTGAATGAGTACATAATAGCTCCTCGTTTCAGTATGGAGACTTTCCGGTCGGTTCGACGTTCAGTTCATCAGGGCGATTTTGCGGCCAGTATCGACCTGAAGGATGCCTACTTCCATGTACCCATTCATCTGGCTTCACGGAAGTTCCTTCGGTTCTCGTTTCGGGATCGAGTTTTTCAATTCAGAGCTCTCCCGTTCAGTTTGAACCTGGCTCCTTGGGCCTTCACCTGACTGATGTCACATGTGCTTGCTTTCCACCACACTCAGTCGGCAGTGACTTCGTCAGCCTACCTAGACGACATCCTCCAACGGCACCACGATGCTGCTGTTCTGGAGTTCGATGTCCGGCAGTTTCTTTGCCTACTAGCGTCGCTGGGTTTCAGAGTCAATCGCGAGAAGTCGGATCTTCTTCCTTCTCAGCGATTCCGTCATTTGGGGATGGATTTCGACACTATTCACAATGTAGTGTCGGTCCCCCAGGCTCGGGCGACGATTCTTTCCGCCTTGACTCGGGACCTGCTTCAATCTTCCTCGGTCTCGGCCAGGACTTTCCTTCGGATGCTGGGCCTTTGCGGTTCGGTGACAGATCTCATTCCGCTCGGTCACTTGTTTGTCCGACCTCTCCAACACTTCCTGTTGGATCATTGGCGCCCGAATGTAGATCCGCTGGACCTGGAACTCACTATTCCTCGGTCCCTGCTTTGTCACCTCCGCACTTGGGCAGATATTCCCTGGCTGACACAGGGTGTTCCGTTGGATCTTCCTTTGGCTGATCGCATCCTTACTGCGGATGCCAGCGATCGGGGCTGGGGTGCGACGTTGGATCCTCTCGGCCTGTCTACTCACGGAGAGTGGGACAGCGAGCAGGTGGGCCTTCATAACAACCAGAAGGAGCTCCTTGCTCTTCTGTTGAGTTTTTGGCTTTGGATCCTTCATCTGTTGGACCATGTTGTCCTACTTCTTTCGGACAATTCGACAGTAGTGGCCTACATACGGAATCAAGGAGGCACACATTCGATTCCCATGTATCGGCTGTCTCGGGATCTTCTTCTGTTGGCGCGGGATGTGAACTCTCGGGTGTCCATTTGACACATTCCTGGGTGTCTCAACGTCCTAGCAGACTCCCTGTCCCGACGCGACAGTGTCCTTCCAACCGAATGGATGGTACATCGGTCGGTGTTTCAGGCGATTTGCGAGCAGTGGGGCCGTCCTCAGGTCGACCTTTTCGCTACTCGCTGGAATCATCAGGTCGAGACCTTTGTCACCCCTTGTCCAGATCTTCTGGCATTTGCAGTAGACGCTCTGTCTCTGGACTGGACAGGTTGGATCGGCTATGCCTTTCCTCCTGCACTGATTCTTCCTCAAGTATTAGCAAAGATTCGTGCTTGCAGTTGCAGGATCATTCTGATCACACCCCTGTCTCCAGAGGGTATGGATCAATCTGCTGCAGCCTCCATTGGCCGATGGACCGATTCGTCTACCTCTACGTCGCAATCTTCTTTCACAGGGTCGTCCCAGGAAGTATCACAACAACCTGGCGAGCCTGTCCCTTCACGCCTGTCTTTTATCAGGTCCAGTCTCCGACGTAGAGGTTTTTCGAGACGATCAGTGGAGTGCATTTCTGCATCGCGGCGACATTCCACTGGCATGACTTATGCCGCCAAGTGGAAGGTTTTCTGCCGCTGGTGTGCAGATCACAATGTGAATTACCGTGATCCGTCAATCTCTCAAATTGCGGATTTTCTGGTTTTTCTTTTTGACTCCAAGGGCCTCCAGCCTATTACGATTAAGGGCTATCGGTCTATGCTGTCTGATACTTTCTCTTATGTGGGAAAGCGGTGCATCGGTCGTAATCTTTTTCTCTCCAAACTTATTCGGCATTTTTCTTTGAAGAGGCCTCGAGTTTTGCGTCTTACACCCAAGTGGAACCTGGCATGGGTGTTGCACTGTTTGGAGGGGGCACCATTCGAGCCTTTATCTGAAACCGACATGCGTTTTCTCACCTATAAGACGTTTTTTCTTCTAGCGTTTGCTTCTGCTCATCGAGTCAGTGAGCTTCATGCGCTATCTGTTGATTCTGCCTTCTTCCGAAATGAGGCTAACAGTGTCACCTTCACTACTGATTGCTCTTTTCTGGCTAAGAATCAACTTCCTGATTCGGTACCTCCTCCCATCTGCATTCGGGCTCTCCCCGCTGTAGATGGCCGGAGGCCTCTTCTTTGTCCTGTTCGTGCGATCAAGACTTACATTACTCGCACTCAGTTCATTAGGAGGGGACGGAAGAGTTTCTTTCTGTCTCTCATTCCTAAGAGGCAGTCTATCTCTTCCCATTTCCAGGTGGATCTGTCTTGCAATCAAGCTGGCTTATTCTCGCTTGTCTGCGTCGGATCTTGTTTCGAACCGGCTTAATACTCATGAGGTTCGTGCCATTTCTACATCCTGGGCGTTCTCCAATTCTGTTTCGCTTCGGGATGTTATGAATGCGGCTTACTGGAGGAATGCTTCTACCTTCTCCTCCTTTTATCTCCGCCACCTTCAGCAGCAATCTGAGGACCTTTATTCTTTAGGCCCTCTCGTTGCTGCTCAGGCTGTTGTGCACCCTCGTTAAAATTGTTTTTGTCGAGGTTGCGCTTTGCTCAGCCTTGTTCTTTTCAGGTGCCTTCTCTCTATCTTCATTACAGGTTTTCGTTTTTGTTCTCTGCCATCCTTGCTTTCGTTCTTCTTACTCTTGTTGGTATTGGTTATGTGATTCACCTCCTCCTATTGTTTATTCAGCCAATTGTAAACAATTGTGAGTAGGTTGAAAAGAAATTAAAATTTTTTAGTAAATTTTGTTTCTTAACATACCTACCACAATTGTTTACCGGAGGTCCACCCTCCTTGGGGATATCTTTGATATCGATGCCTCCCTGCTAAATCACAAACTTCTCGTTGACGGAAATACGGAATTGACGTCACGGTTGTTGCGCATGCCTCGGTAAGCGCAAGAGGTGTGCAGAGAGAGTACCTGTAATTTCGAGCGCTGGTCTCGCTCGACCCTTTTTTCGATCTTTTTCGTGCTTTTGCACTCTAGTACTTTTCCAACTCGTTTGGAAAAGATTCTAAAAGCTTGAGTTAGTTCCGAAGTAGGGCTTGTACTTATGTTACAGCCAATTGTAAACAATTGTGGTAGGTATGTCAAGAAACAAAATTTACTAAAAAATTTTAATTTCTGTTGAGGGAGGAACTTGCGTTCAGCATCATCCAAGTCTGTTTGACTTGTGAAGGCAGGAAATGCATCTCTAATTAGTAAGGTGCTAATTAGGAGCTTTCACATGTACGTCAGATCGCTTGGAATGCCAAGAGATCAATGAACCAGAATGATGTGAATTCTGCTGCTTATCTCACAAAATTATTTATTGAGATAATGTTCTGTGATGTAATGCTGGAAAGATTTCAGGAAGCCCTTTTATCATCATTATAAAGTGACTCATAAGTCTATTAGTGCTAACAACTGAATACAAAGGGCTTGAGTATATCCTATTGCTATTCGTCTGAGGTCTAATAGTGAAGGCATACTGACAAATGTCACCTTATTTCTTCTGAGGCAAAAGATAGGTGAACGAAACACTTATTTGCCCAGCTTGTACAGGCCTGTTTTGATAAATCCTCAGGTGATGCCCATGAACTTAACCCCTGCCCAATGCAGACAATATCAAAATTTATTATTTGAAATATCATTTCTTCAAATTTTTCCTCAAAATTCAACAAAACCCAATCATGTGACTCCTCATTGGAATAAGTCCAGTGAGAGGTCACAGGACGTACTTTTTAGCTCACCTGACTTTCAGTCAGGAGAGCTATAGTGATCACTCACCGTCCGTGGTCCGTGAACATGGTGTTTGCATCTTCTCCTCCCAAACCGCTGAACCAATTTAATTGATATTTGAGATAATAGTTTGTTATGACATCGCAATTTGATTTTGTTCAAATCACGTTGCCTAGCCCCCTGGTAAGGCCACGCCCAAAAAGTGTGCCTTAATCTTCTTCTCATGAATCAGCAGTAGCAGAGACTTGATATTAGGTGTGCAGCTTCCTTTTGAGGTGTAGACTTAGATTTGTTCAAGAGAAGTTTGTCGGGCATTATTCGAATTGTAACTTAGTTCAAAATGAGGAATTTTCTTTAAAAATCTTTTTCTTCAGATCCAGCAGTCGGAATGTTTTGATATTTGGTGTGCAGCATCCTTAGGGGAGTGAGATTCAAGTTTGTTAAAGCCAAGTCCCTGGGTTCATATACGGGAGCCCGAATTATAACTTCGTTCAATATGAGGAATATTCTTTAAAAAATCCTTTTTTTTTAGATCCACTGGTCAGAATCTTTGGATATTTGGTATAAGCTTTTCTTAGGAGGAGCAGATGCAACTTGTTGAAATCAATTCTCTGGGTTGATATTTAGGCTACCATGTCAGGTGAGCGCCCTCAGGCCCCCTGGGGCCTCTTGTGTTGAAATTTTCTTGAAAAATACTATTTTTTCAACTACTGACAAGAACTTGTTGTCAGGGGACATAGCCCATGCCCGGCAGTGGCCTTGTTATATAATATGTTGGTTGACATGAGCTCTGTTAAACATGATATAATAGATTAAATACTCAAATTAATATAAAAATATGGAAAAATGATCACATTCCTGTCAGTTGAATACTCCTGTTACATGAATATTTTTCAATGGCAAAGTGATAATTCAATTGACAGGGTTCCAATGTATTTGAATGTTACTACATGTATGAACTTCTGTATTATAATTCACTTTTGGAAAGGGCTCTCTGTGCCTTTTCAATGGCAATGCGACGATTCAATTAACAGTAGTTTTGAAACGATTAGTCGACTAGTCATTGTCGACGCTCAAATAGCCAAAGGTCGACTCTGGATTTCCATGTCGACCAGTCGGAACATGTTGTAGTTCCTATAAAAACATTACAGCATAACAAAATTCCAATACCGAGTACTGAAGAAGAATTAAAACAATTGTCGTTGAATCTGTTCAGAGAGTGAAATCAACAAGAGTAATAACGAGATAACTGACACAGACTTTGAGATCAAGGTAGATGTGAAAGTTAACTGTGTTGCATAGGCTCCTTTAGTCTCGCTGACAGTGGTTGCACTAGACATGCCTTAATACTGTTAACAGCATAGTTATTTGAACTTGTCTCCATACAATAAAATGCCTATTATCAAGAGATTCCCATGCCATTTAATTTATTATGTATGTGATCAGTACATCACATTACACTATGTGTTGTACAAGCGGCTATCCGGTCAGAATATTGAAAGCATGTGGTTATTCATTCATCAGGATTGCTGTCCATATCTGCAGTCGATTGTACCTTGAATTGAATCATAAATCTTATACCAAATGTCTAATGAAATGAATGTTTTGTTGACAACTTATAACCAAAATATAATCCAAATGTATGTCACCTATGAACCAGCATCAGTAAAGTGCACAAGTGGAGAAAAATATTCAACTGCAGATGTATTGCTATGTAAATCTTGGCGGCAGAAAATGGAGTGCCAACTAGTCGACTTCAACTCAGCTTTTGGGTGTCAACTAATTGACTCCAAAATCCCAGAGTCGTTTCAACACTAATTATAAGGGTTTCAATGTATTTGAATTTTACTATGAACTTCTGTAGTGTAATTCACTGTTGGAAAGGGCTTTCTGTGCCTTTTTCAACAGTATATTACAATCACAGCACATCATCAGATTGCTGAGAGAAACACAAGAAATAAATTGCCGTATTCTAGAATTTTCATATCAGCCACTAGGGGAGCACAGCGGCTCTGTGGTTATGGCATTGGACTTCAAATCAAAAGGTTTATGGTACTATCCCCACCAGGGATAACTGCATTGTGCTCTTGGGCAAGGCATTTAATCCTGATTGCCCACGTGGGGGGTACGGTGATGCTGTGTACTAAGGCATACTGCATGCCGATGAGGCACTTGTCTTTTTTATGAACTGAATAATATGAAAGTTATTGGCAACTCTATTTTCTGGCTGATCTACCATGATAAAAAACCCCAGGTGAAATAGGTAAATCTCTTGATTCTAGTTTCTTAGTTTACTATTGCATAGCCTATTCAGTTGACGACTTGTTATTTTTGATGTTGCTTTCTGTTAAAAATTTTGGAGGGGTGGGGGTAGGGGGGCAAGGGAGGGTTCCTCTAACATGCACTCAGACTATTTTTTTCTTAAATCACCATTATCTGGTTTTGTTATACTGATATCCAGTGGTTGTAGCTTGCATGTTCAACCCCAAGTAGAGGTGGGCTGTATTGGAATTTTGAGTTCAGTATTGGTTTCGGTATTTTTAGGGAGGGGGGGGGGGGGGGTACCTCGGTATCGGTTTAATGTTCGGGTTCTGACTTGACTGAGATTTGCTGATAGTACCAAAGGAGAATTCACAGGAAAATACAGAAGAAGTTGTTGTATCATTCTGCAACAGCGCCACAAATGCCACTGCCAATGAGCTCAACAGTGGCATTCTTTTACGAAAACAAATCATATTTACAGTAATTTTGTGACATGTTCTAAACACACCTCAACCTTGTGAGCCCTATTTCCAGTCTATACAATCTCAGAGCATGTGCTCTGACCAAGATGTTCTGCTGACAATAGACAAAATACCTGGGCAGTGATTTCTAGACAAGTCTTGGCTAGAAGTCACTACAAAACAGCTGGACATGTACAGGTTGTAAACCAGGGATAATTCAGGATAATTGCCCAGGCCCCTGAGGGTTAACAAAACTGAAAAGAAAATAAGCCACTTCTTTCATCAAAATGAACTCTTCATCTGCTATCAATCCTCAACAGGGCCTTGTTTGTAAATAGTGAATGAAGGAAATTTTGAAAATTCAGACACTTTCGATATTCAATGATTGGTTCTGTTCAGTTTTTAGGTCACCTGAGCGAAGCTCAAGGGGAGCTTTACTAATCACTTTCCATCCATCGTCCATCCATCACCGTCTGTCGTCCGTCCAGCATAAACTTTATATTATCGACTTCTCCTCACAAACTCCTGGACCAAATTGAACCACATTTGGTGTGCATATTCCTCATCATAATGTCAATTCAAGTTTGTTCATATAAAGTTGCCACACCCACAGGGGGCACCACAAGGGCATAACTCTGATAGCACCCATAAAATACAAAAAAAATCTTCTTCAGAACCAGTGGTCAGAATCTTTTCATATTTGGTATACAACATCTGTAGGTGGGTCAGATTCAAGTTTGTTCAAATTGAGTCCCTGGGTTAATATTTGGGTTCCCTATTGGAGCCCGAATTTTAACTTAGTGCAATACCTCGAATATTCTTTAAAAATCTTCTTCATTAGATCCACCAGTCAGAAACTTTTCATATTTGGTACACAACATCTCTAGGGGGGTCAAATTCAAGTTTGTTCAAATTGAGTCTCTGGGTTAATATTTAGGCTCCCTATGGGAGCCCAAATTTTAACTTTGTGCAGTACGTGAAATATTCTTTAAAAATCTTCTTCAGATTCACCAGTTAAAATCCTCTCATATTTGGTATACATCATCTGTAGGGGGGGCAGATTCAAGTTTGTTCAAATCGAGTTCCTCGATTAATATTTGGGCTCCCTATGGGAGCCCAAATGTTAACTTAGTGCAATAAGAGGAAATTTCTTTAAAAATCCTCTTCTTCAGATCCATCAGTCAGAATCCTTTAATATTTGGTATACATCATCTCTATCAAACTTTTTTTAGCCTGAAAATTTTTGGTCCGCTTCCGACTCCCGAAATTCTGGACCAAAATTCAGAAAATTTTTTTTAATTTTTTATGTTTTGGTAAATTTTCAGACAATAAAAAAAAAAATTTACAACCTGAAAATTTTTGGTCTGGTTCCGACAAAAATTCGGAAATTTTTCTGGGGATTGTTTTCAAAATCTATTTCCTAGATGAATTAGAGTGGTTTTATGCGAAAATGTTTTTACCCGATGTTCTCCCCTCTCTTCCTGGTCGGGGGGTGGGGGGGGGGGGCAGTTAGATGTAACAAAATGTTTGCCTGCAAAATATATTTTGAAAGATTTAGAGTGATTTTATGCACTCCCCCCCCCCCCCCCCCCTAAAAAAAAGAAATAAAAAATACCCCTCTGACCCCCAACCCCACACCCCACACCCCACCCCAGGGGGCAATTTAGCGGAGAGAAAAAAATTGCTACAAAATGCGTTTTGAAGGAATTGGAGTGAATTTATGTAAAAAAACGGACCCCTATAATAATTTCATGACTTCATTCCTCTGAAGTGTTGATGAGCCGTGATTAGCTGAATGTGATCCAAAATACTTCTTTGAACAACTTGACAGGTGAGCATTTAAGGCACCCTGGGCCTCTTGTTTGGTATACCCATGATATCTGTATTGTAAAAAGGGATCCAGCAGCAAGCTAAAGCTTTTGTAAGCTGTCTTCATATGATTTACAAACATTTGGCTGTATCAACAGTATTCAACACAGTGAGATTACTTAATAAATAACAATGAGAACAAAATATCTGAATATGTATTTGGAAGGGAAATATACTATTTCTTATGTTGGCTTGCAGTTATAGAGAATTTAAGTGTACATTTAATAATGGTGCAGTGCCCTATGGACTTGGAAGAAATATTTATTTGGGGTGTGTTTTGGACTCAAGGGTGGATACACTTGTGGGTATTTTCCCTGGGTGATTTACATAAAATAACTTGGAGCCACACAGTGTTCGGTTCTGAACGTGCCAGAAAGCGGTCACAGGTATTCGGGATATTTCAGAATGGTTATTTGAATATGTTGGTGAGTGATAATTATTGCAGACCATATACATGTAGCACTGATGCTGTAGTATACTGTTTAATGAGGTGCAATGGGACCAGGTGGAATATTCAGTAAAGCCCTAGTGATCTATGTTCTTGATTTAACATTCGACAGGAGGGCATCGCAAAGGAAGTAAACATACCAGAATATGATTACTAAGATACCTTAAAATATTAATATCTTCCGGCATAATGTCTTACATTCTCTGCCTGTTGGCACCAAAACTGCTCATAACTAAAAATGTTCTCTCCTGTTGTGTTCGACTGGTATTTTTTCATCCATTTCACCATCAATTCTTGGTCCATCCATTTTTTGACCTTTACACTTGTGAAGTTGTGCTATTGTCAAGATATTTTTCATAGTTGCTGAATGTAACCTTAAACTCCAATAACCAAACAAATGACATGAGAAGTGCATTGGCAACCTGCAAATTATTACTGGACTTAACTGACTTCTAAACAATTCTGTTTGGCAAAAGTAAAACATCACCCATAGTTTCGTTTATTTCAATTATTGTCGTTTACAATAGTGTGATCAGAAAAGTGGTATCTTAGTCGAGATTTCTAAAGTAAAATATTACGAAATCAAAAACAAATCCTCAAACTCAAACGGAAATAACATTTAAGATTCAATGTTTGCATCAATTCTTTTTTGATGGGTAAGATTCTAGAGTGTAAAAGTAGAAAGATAATTTCTATCGGATCGTGACCCTGTCGTGAACCGATAGAAATTCTCTGTCTGCTTTTGTAATTACAGTAACAGTAACTTTTCCACACGAATGGAAAATCGACAGTAACAGTAACTTTTCCACACAAATGGAAAATCTTCTTGAGCTCTTTCCAACACAATACCATTTAAGAGCACTTAATCAACAAAGGCAGCAAATAGGTTACATTACAGAAGCAATTGAACATATTGAGAGATGCTTCAATGGAAAAAAAACTGCTACATCACCTTCTTCAGATCACAAATGTGTTTTCATCCTTTACTTGATGTGACTGGAGTGACATTTTGAAAATTTGTCTCAAGTACATGTAGCTAAAAATACTAATTTTTGGCTATATAAATACAGCTTATGACCATTTCATTAGAGCACGCTTGATGGTGAGGAGATCCTGAGTTATGTTATGGAGACAAAAATTGAAAAAATAATAGAATTTGAATGCCGATTTTTGTTAACTTGTAGAGTGCTGGAAGCCCAAATTTGAGCTTCATTTTCAAGTTCATGTACCGCAACTTAAAGGCTTCATACTCTGTGGTTGTAGTTCATATTATTTTTCAAGTGAAATTATCTGTGTGGATTTGCCTTGTCACAATTTATGGGGGAGTGCATCTAGGCACTCCCCCATAAATTGCAACAAGGAAAAAGAGAAGAAAGCATATTTTGACTACGAAAAATAATTCAGTACTCTACCAGTCAAAAGCATTGCCAGGATTAGAAACAATTGCAAGCCTTGTTAGGCTGGTACTGGTCAGTTACTTCCTTTCTGCAGTTGTTTTCATTTACATTTTTTTATATTATGTTATGTTATTTAGAATTTTATATCCTGTAATTTCCTTTGTTAGTGTATTTGTATTTAGTTCAAACAGGGTTTTGTTTCAATTTTCACACATTTAGATAACATGTTGAAATTAAGTCAGACAGTAGTTTATATTCCTTGATTATTAGTTTATTTATTTTTCAAATATTTCTTTGTTATCTCATATTTTGCTGTTACTATATTTTGTAAGGTTGAAAAGTATTTTTGTTTTAAATTTAGTTTACCAGGTAATGTTGTTTGCCACGGATTAACTTGCCTACAGTGCTAATAAATGACTGATGTTTTGATATAAACTATAAAATGTTATCACCTTGTAAAACAATAGGTTATAGTGGTTATAGGTTATATTGAGGTCACTCAGGGTTCATTAACCCTTTACCCAAACCAGCCAGGACTATTCTAAAAAATCGCCAGTTAATTTTCATTATTTTTTCATTTTTTGTTTCAAAAACATAGGTTATGACACCTCATTGGAACGAGCTTGTTGGGCTCGTTCCAATGAAGGGTCATAACCTATGTTTTTGAGACAAAAAATGAAAAACATTAGTTATTCAAGAATTTTTTTTACAAGTGTCATCTGCTTTTCATGTTAGGTAAAGGATTAAATGCACTTTTCAAAATTTCTGTGCATTTTGCAGAATTTCTGAAAATTGCATTTTATAACCCCCAAAAAGCATTCCCGAAATTCATAATGTATTTCTACGCTCAAAAAAGTGTCAAGTTCTGGAAACTGTGAAAGTCGGTCATGCTTAATATCACCAGTATGATGTGACCTATCAACCTGTGACCAACACCAAATGAGTCAAAACTCACTAGAGATTCAATATTTGGGTCAAGATCACTAAGGGCACACAAAAATCAGCTTTTTTCAGAATTGCTGGAATCCTGATGTATTTCCAAAGTTGATACATGTATTTCTTCACTCAAAAAGTGGGCGAGGCCAAAAATTTTGAAAGTGGGACCTTCTCATATATCATTTAACATCTACAACTTGGAACTTTTGAAAATCATGTTGAAATTCATTGGAGGTTCAAAATATGTGTCATAGTCTTTTGGGTCAACCTGTGGTTATTGATTGCATATTGCAGAGATATTGGTAATCACAGGTTCGATCCTCTCATGCATTTCTGAAGTTCACATGTAAATTTAAATACCAAAAAAAGTGGACAGGGCCAAAAATTTTGAAAGGGGGCAGAGTCAAAATTTTGAAAGCTGGACACACTTGCATGTTAACCTGGGGCTAATACATTTGAAATATGAGGGTGGAGGAGGGTGTCACTCAGAGCAGAATTTTGTTTTTTTGCAGCAAATCATTTGTGTCTTTTGCATGAAACTCTTCAAATACAGTGCACAATAATGTATTTCTGATTTCTTCAATGTCCATTTCTGATGGCTTTAGAACATGTTAAGTGCTGTGAACAGAAGTAATTTCTTGTATGACAAACTTGATTTGATTCCTGTACAAAAATCTTTAAATGCTGTTTGCAAAAACCCATTTCTGGTTTCTTTAAAGATATTAGTGATGAACTGATTATCAAAACTTGCTATGAACTGATTACCAATTATTTCTCTGCCGATTGTGCCGATTCCAATGGTTGAAATAGGACCAAGAAGAAAATCTGTTAGTGCCTGTTATACTGCATAATTTCGTTGATAAATCACCAATTACGAAAGCTTAATACCACATAAGTTCTCAGAGCATGCATGTTTCGTGCTAGGCAATATTAGCCAAAATAATATTTGCATTTTTGGGAGTTGGGGTGGGGGAAGATCGTTATATACAATACAATCACACGATATTGTTCTCTTGTGAAGATTGTGGTTTATTCTGCTAAATAGTGTTAATATGGTATTGTGTAAGAGTACAATACACTTGGCTGTATTAACCAGGAAGATACTGAGCACACATACTTTGTGTCTTAATTGAATAATAACTTTGATGCTAATGTGTGTTGTGAAGTTGTTTGGCACATTGTTTCCAAAAATGCATGCAATGTCAAAATAAATTATTTAATGTTCAACTTGTTACCTCCCTTGATGTGCTTCTTCAGTATTGACATGTTCTTTGCAATCAAACTTGGAGAGAAACATCAAGGGAGGTAACTGAATTAAAAAATGAACTTGACAAACTGAAAACGTGTTTGTGACAGTCATTTGACTTACATGTTGCGTAACAATCATCTACCATCGAAAAAAGAGTGGTTTTCTTAGCTCACCGAAGGGAGCTAAACTTATCACTTGCCATCCGTCGTCGTCGTCGTCCATCCGGCATCGTGAACATTTTTCAAACGACTTCTCCTCTGAAACCACTAGGTCGATTTGCTCGAAACTTGGTATGGATGTTCATTACCATATGTCAATTCAAGTTTGTTCAAATTAAATGGACATGCCCACTTGGGGTTCCATAGGGGGCATAACCCTGATAGCACCCTATGTATATTAGCGAAATTACTAAAAAATCTTCTTCTCCCGCACAAGTGGGCAGAATCATTTGATATTTGGTATACAGCATTATGGGGTGGATCTGATTCAAGTTTGTTCAAATCGGCACCCTGGATTCATATTTGGGCTCACTATAGAAGCCCAAATTCGAACTTAGTGCATTTCAGGCAAATTTCTTAAAAAATCTTCTTCTCCAGATCCAGCAGGCAGAATCTTTTGATATTTGGTATGCAACATTGTGGGGTGGATCTGATTCAAGTTTGTTCAAATCGGCCCCCTGGATTCACATTTGGGCTCAGTATAGAAGCCCGAATTCGAACTTAGTGCATTTCAGGCAAATTTCTTCAAAAATCTTCTTCTCCAGATCCAGCAGGCAGAATCTTTTGATATTTGGTATGCAACATTGTGGGGTGGATCTGATTCAAGTTTGTTCAAATCGGCCCCCTGGATTCATATTTGGGCTTACTATAGAAGCTCGAATTCGAACTTAGTGCATTTCAGGCAAATTTCTTAAAAAATCTTCTTCTCCAGATCCAGCAGGCAGAATCTTTCGATATTTGGTATGCAACATTGTGGGATGGATCTGATTCAAGTTTGTTCAAATCGGCCCCCTGGGTTCATATTTGGGCTCAGTATAGGAGCCCAAATTTGAACTTAGTGCATTTCAGGCAAATTTCTTTAAAAATCTTCTTCTCAAGATCCAGCAGGCAGAATCTATTGATATTGGGTATGCACCATGCTTAGGGGGGTGAGATTCAAGTTTGTTCAAGCCAGGACCCTGGGTTCATATTTGGGCTCACTGTGGTAGCCCGAATTATAACTTAGTTCAAAATGAGGAATTTTCTGTAAAAATCTTCTTTTTCAGATCCAGCAGTCAGAATGTTTTGATATTTGGTATGCAGCATCCTTAGGGGGTTGAGATTCAAGTTTGTTCAAGCCATGTCCCTAGGTCCATATTTGGGCTCACTGTGGGAGGGAGCTTGAATTGTAACTTAGTTCGAAATGAGGAATTTTCTTAAAAAATCTTCTTCTTCAGATCCAGCAGTCAGAATGTTTTGATATGTGGTGTGTAGCATCCTTAGGGGATGAGATTCAAGTTTGTTAAAGCCAAGTCCCTGGATCCATATTTGGGCTCCCTGTGGGAGCCCGAATTATAACTTAGTCAATATGAGGATTTTTTCTTTAAAAATCTTCTTCAGATTCAGCAGTCGGAATGTTTTGATATGTGGCATGTAGTATCCTTAGGGGGTGAGGTTCAAGTTTGTTCAAGCCAAGTCCCTGGGTTCATATTTGAGCTCACTGTGGGAGCCCGAATGATAACTTAGTTCAAAATGAGGAATTTTCTTTAAAAATCTTCTTCTTCAGATCCAGCAGATGAATGCTTTTGATATTTGGTATGCAGCATCCTTAGGGGGGGTAAGATTCAAGTTTGTTCAAGCCATGTCCCTAGTTCCATAAAATTTGTCTCTCATGACTTCATTCCTTTGTAGTGTTGATGAACCATGTCTAACTGAATGTGACCCTAAATACTTCTTTGAACCACTTTGGCCAGTGAGCGATTAAGGCTCCTTGGGGGCCTCTTGTTTAGTTTTTCTCCAATTTTAATTTCTTATTGTATTGTGATGCTTGCATCATGAAGTACTATAGACTATGGCTGAACACATTATATTTATACATGTACCCAATGCAGCGTTGTACAGCACCATGATTGGAGACCAGAGACTTCAATCAGCTGGGAATAGTGGTGATCTCGTACCGATTGCAGATGGTAAATTCTGTAATATCTCGGCTCTGCAAATCCCTAAATATTCTGATATGCACTCCACACATTTTTAATGGGGAAACTTTATTGAAAAGGCCAGATATCAAAGAGACTTTAATAGTCAGTGTTAAATATAGAATAACCGGAAACTGCCAGTTTTTAACTGCCGGTTGTCATAATCGGCCGATGCCGCATAACCGGCCGGTTCTGATTGCCGATTCCGATTATCAGTTCATCACTAAAAGATATTTTACTCCCCAAAATAAGTCTTCATAAATTCTATTTCTAGATTTTTAGTTCTGATACTTTCACTATTTTCATGTAAACTTAAATTTACTGATCACATTAAATTCTGTTTCTCCAGTTCAAAGTGTCAAATTGAAAGGGTGTGATTTTTCAGCTTTTTATCTGATTTCAGTTTTTTTTCTTGCCAAAGCAGACCCAACTACTAATTTTTTATTTCTTTAAATTTATATAACAGTGGGTTTTCAGACAATTATTATTTAAATTTAAAGGACTAAAAAGCAACCATTGGCTTTATTTCTTCAGGAAACAATGTATTACTTATAGGGCAAGGCTAACATTTCGATGAGATTCCGAGAATCAATTCACACAAAGATTCGTGCAACAAACCAGCAAGAATCCAGGTAGATTTTCTCTGCACCTCTGCAAGGATTCGCTTAAAAAGAATTGAGTTAATTTAACCCTTTACCTAACATAACGGCAGAAAATTAACCAATACAGGGTAAACATGACCTGAAATGTCCTGATACCATAAACAGCTGGCCACTTGTAAAACTATATTTGGTAAGTTGACATATACCTATATCTTGGTCTATGAAGGTCTTTTTCTTCCTGAGATTGTTCATGGGTGCAGACTGTATATAAAATGCATTATTACCACAAAATGTGAGAACTTCCACCTCAGGTGCTAGTTACCACAGTAAACAAGCAGCACTCCACTTCCTGGTGTTCCTATGGAGGCATAGAATGAACAGTCCACCAAGAAATTGTCTAATGTGGGCAGCACAGTTTTAAATAATATACTTTACTTGACTTTATACTTGTGTTGCTGTTTTGATATGGCAATACTAGATGCTGAAGGTGACCTTAAAGTAGAGCTGTCATGAATATTCAGTTAGTTGACTATCGATCATTCACAGCATTATCAATTAGTATTTTCCTTCATCAAATAACTGGTAAATTTGTATTCCCTAAAATGCTTAGAAATTTAACACACCTCCACATTGAGAAAAGGGCATAATTTTGGCTACATATTTAATAAATTTCTCCATTGGGGTAAAACTGTGTTTCAGTCAGGGGCCGATACTATAAAACTTATGCAATTGTATTTTCTAGAATTTTATTGTCCAGTTAAGACTTTAAATGGCTTGAAATGAACCAATAGCATTTTCAAGATGTGGCAATTTGCCAGTTGGCAAATTGCCTTATCTTTTAAAATGTTGATGATTCATTTTAGTCAGTTATATTAATAGGTAGAAAATAGTTACTACAGTTCTAGAAAATAGAATTGTAAAAGTTTTATAGTATTGGCTCCTGATGAAGAAGTTAGTTAAATATGAAGCCAAAAATATGCATTTCTTTTGGCTTTAATGGCCACAGTGGAGGAAAACCAAATGAGGGAATCTTAAGTTACATAATATATTTAAAAATAAGGAGCCTATGCACCTCTTCCCTGCTAATTCCCCATGGAATTACAATGACAGGTTGGGAAAGATAATGCTGTTCTGAACTCTTCTCTTTCTCTCTTAACTATATCCAGAGAAAGTTTGGAGGCACATACCCTCTGTGCCCCCAGGTTCCCAGATCCATGTAAGGAACAGATAAACCATAAGGAAAGTAGTGTAAATGGCACAATGGGGCATTTCAACAAACAGACTTTGCCAAATCCATCGTGAACCATTTGGGATGTTCATTTCTGTTTGGGGTATATTTGTTTTTTTAATACTCTTAAGGGGTCATCTGGGTACAGTTAGTCAATTTTAATCGATTATCTTGGCTGATTAATGAATTAGGAAAATCAGTGATTGTGACATTCCTACCTTAAACACCAATAAATAAATAGTGTTTACAATAGATCTTAATTGCCTGCCAAATTTTCAGCCAACTTGCCTTCAACCACTGCCAACTGTGCTTGTGCAGAGTTAGTAAGGTCAAAATTCTGACAGTTTCTCTCCACTGCTCAGCGGCTCTGTTCAGGTACCTCCATCCATAAAACTGTCCAACATGATATAACCCTGACTGTTGAATGTGTTGTTAACCCTTTACCTAACATGAAAAGCAGACAACACTTGCGAAAAAAAAATTCTTGAATAACTATTTTTTTTCATTTTTTGTTCAGATACATAGGTTATGACCCCCTCATTGGAACGAGCTCGATGAGCTCGTTCCAACGAGGGGTCATAACCAATGTTTTTGAGACAAAAAGTGAAAAAATAATGAAAATTAATTGGCAATTTTTTAGAATAGCACTGGCTGGTTTTGGCCATTATGTTGGGTAAAGGGTTAAACTACAATATATAAACAAACAGGCAGCGTGGTGGCTCAGTGGCTACAGCATTGGTCTTCAAACCAAAAGGTTCTCAGTTCAATTCCAGCCATGGGTAACTGTTGTAACCTTGAGCAAGGCACTTAATCCCAATTGCCCACATGGGGGCATGGAGGCTTTGTTTACTAAGGCGTACTGCACATGGATGGTACACTTGTCTTCAACCAATGCTAACTCTGCTTGTGCAGAGTTAGTATGTTGGGGCGTCTGACAGCTACTCACCATTGTTCAGGTACTTTGGCTTCCTCCATCTATAAAACTGTCTGACACAAGGTGACCCTGGTTGTTGAAAGTGTCATTAAACTCCAATAAATAAATAAATAAAAAATATAAACAAACAAACAACTGCCACCTGTTGGTATAAAATTAAGTTGCAACACTTTGAGTCAGCATTGAAAAGGGCTTTCTTGATGGTGAAGCAAAACCTTGAAAAGTTCCAAATAGAGACACAAGGTAATGGTTTGCATCATGGTTTGCTGTTGAAATTTTCATGGCCTGGTACCCCTTTTTAGCTCAACTTTGGCAAAGCCAAATTTGAGCTTATGCCATGGCCAGTCGTTCGTCTGGACGTCTGTCTGTCTGGCCGTCCATCCATCCGTCCGTCTGTCTGTCCATCAACAATTCAATACGGCTTGGCCTAGAGGCCGTATTTATGAGCCAATCTTTACAAAACTTCTTGGGTACCTTTGTTATGACTGTGGGATGAGAACGAGTGTTTTGGGGTCCGATCCGAAATTCAAGTTGGCCGCTGGCAGCCATTTTGTACAAAATTAGGTGCAATCAGCTTTTTGCGCAGAACTTCCATATGAATGCGCTGATATGAATAATTTTTTGTATGAATGTTTAGTACCATGGGATACATCACATATAATACGGGTTTTTTTCTTGTGCTTAAATGATGCAAATTAGACTAACTTTGATGTATTTAGTGTTACTTTCAGCACTGTAAGTGCAAATGCCAATATGGCTTGGGCTAGAGGCCGTATTTATGAACCGATCTTTACGAAACTTCTTGGGTACCTTTGGTATCACTGTGGGACGAGAACAAGTGTTTTGGGGTCCGGTCCGAAATTCAAGATGGCTGATGGCAGCCATTTTGTACAAAATTAGGTGCAATCAGATTTTTGCACAGAACTTCCTTATGAAAGTGCTGATTTGAATAATTTTTTGTGTGAATGTTTAGTACCATGGGATACATCACATATAATACGTGTTTTTTTCTCGTGCAGAAATTATGCAAATTAGATAAACTTTGATTTTTTCAGTGCTACTTACGCACAGTAAGTACACATGTCAATACGGCTCGGGCTAGAGTCTGTATTTATGAACCAATCTTCACGAAACGTCTTGGGTACCTTTGTTATCACCTTGGGACGAGAACGAGTGTTTCTGGGCACGGTCCAAAATTCAAGATGGCTGCCAGTGGCCATTTTGTACCGAAATTAGGTCTAATCAGTTTTTTGTACACAACTTCTATACGGCTCAGGCTAGAGGCCGTATTTATGAACCGATGTTTATGAAACTTCTTGGAAACCTTTGTTATCAGCGTGGGATTAGAACGAGTGTTTTGGGGTGTGGTTCAAGATGGCCACCAGCAGCCATTTTGTACCAAAATTAGTGCAATCAGTCTTTTGTACAGAACTTCTGTATGAAAGTTCTGATTTGAATAAATTTTTGTATGAATGTTTAGTAACATGGAATACATCACATATAGTACAGTTTTTTTTCTCGTGCAGAAATGATGCAAATTAGATGAACTTCGATTTATTCAGTGCCACTAATACACTGTAAGTGCACATGTCAATACAGCTTGGGCTAGAGGCTGTATTTATCAACCGACCTTCATGAAACTTCTTGGGTACCTTTGTTACCACCTTAGGATGAGAACGAGTGTTTCTGGGTGTGGTCCAAAATACAAGATGGCTGCCTGTGGCCATTTCGTACCGAAATTAGGTCCAATTAGTTTTTTGTCACAACTTCTACACAGCTCGTATTTATGAACTGATCTTCACGAAACTTCTTGGGTACCTTTGGTTTTACCTTGGGACAGGAATGAGTTTGTTTTGGGGTGCCTTTGTTATCACTGTGCTATGAGAACAAATGAGAACATATATTTTGGGGGTTCAGTCAGACCCACTCTGGGACTCAAAGATTTCTTTTCTATTTAGCATCTGACTGTCACCCACCTTTACAATACTTGACCTATACATTTGTTACAGGCTACGGCCAGTATTTATGTACAGACCGTTACAATACTTTATATGTACGTTTGTAATCAGGTCATTACCTAGATGTTTGTCATTGCTGTGTCACATACTATACATGTACATGTCTTAACAAGTTGAGCTACAGTGTCATTGACACTTTCATTTATATTTTCACTTGATTTCTTCTTTTTTTTAAATGAATTTTCAAAAGGCAAAATCTTGATTTTAATTGAGAACAAGCACTTACTTTTGATCATGAATGGACAATTGTTCAAGGAAAGATATCGGACAGAACTCAAAACTGCTGATAAACATCTTGGTGGGGGAGGCACACATTGTGTGTTGATGCCACTGATACAAAGAAATGGTTTGTGCATGCCAAAGTTGCACAGTGATGGTTTGACCCTTACGACAGTTTAATTATAATTTTCCAAAAATGTCTGACCGAGGTAGAGGAGGAGAGGAAGCAGGAAAGGCAATTCCCTATTGTTGCTTGGCAGATTTTGATGAAAGCTTCTCTTGCCTGATGGAGGATTTGTTGGTGTAAGCTGGGCCCTTGGACCTGCTCAGGTGTGATATTCATAGCGATTACATATTTTTGGAGATAATGTTTGAAATGGTTCATGATGTCTGTTTCCCCTTTGCCATATATATAGCTGTACGATTTTTTCACTTCCTGAAAATGATGGAGATATCCAAACGTCGAAGTATCTGTCTCCTTTTTATATGCCCATTTGAGAAAAAACGGTTGTATTATGTAAATGGGTTGGCCGTCCCATTTTTTTGTCCGGAGATTTTCTCGGCTGTTTGGGGGCTATTTCCTTCTAAACTTGGTATGCATGTCCACCACCATGAGAACCTGTGCATGTGTGATTATAGTTTGGGGGGGGGGGGGGGGGTCATATTTTTGCTAAAGTTATGCCCCTTTTCAACTCCGCATAATTTGCCTCATCGGTCTGAAGTTTGTCTGGAGATTTTCTCAGGGGTTTATTGATCAATTCTTTCAAAACTTGGCATGCGTTTTCACCACCATGGGATGGGAACCTGTGCATGTGTGATTATAGTTCTGGTGGGACTATTTTTGCCAGAGTTATGCCCCTTACAGCTTAGAATAATTTGACTTGTCGCTCTGACTTTTGTCTGGAGGTTTATGGATCAATTCTTTCTAAACTTGGTATGTATGTTCACCTCCATTTGAACCTGTGTACCTGTGATTATAGTTCTGGTCAGACTATTTTTGACAGAATTATGCCCCTTTTCAACTTGGAATAATTTACCACATTGGTCGTATTTTGTCCAGAGAGTTTTCCTCAGAAGTTTATAGACTAATTCTTTCGAAACTTGGTATGCATGATCACTGCCATGGGAACCCATACACCATCGATTATAGTTCTGGTTGGACTATTTTTAGCTCACCTGAGCACAGCTCAAGGGGAGCTTTACTAATCACTTTCCGTCTGTCGTCCGTCATCCATCGTCCGCCTGCGTCAACTTTACATTATCGACTTCTAACAAACTACTGGACCAAATGCAACAAAATTTGCTGTGCATGTACCTAATCATATGTCAATTCAAGTTTGTTCAAATCAAGTTGACCCTCCCCTCGGTAGGGCCACGCCTAAAAAGTGTGCTTAAATCTTAAAAAATCTTCTTCTCATGAACCAGCCGTAGCAGAGACTTCTTGATATTTGGTGTGCAACTTCCTTTTGAGGTGTAGACTCAAATTTGTTCAAGAGAAGTTCGAGGAGCTATATTTGCCTTCGTTATGGGAGGGGCAAGAATTTTCGCCCCGCCCAAAATTTCTATTTTCCAAACCGAGAGGCAGATTTGAACCAAATTTGATATGGGCTTATTGGGTTATAAGTACTTAATTGATGCCAAAAAATTTTTTTCCGTCGCCCCATGGGAACCGCAGGAGCTAAAAATAGAAAAAAATTAAAATGCCCATATCTCCAAAACTACACAGCACTGAGAATTCTTATTTGGTGTGAAGCTTCCTCAGGACCAACAGAATGGAATGGTAAAAAAAAATTGCTATCGGTTTTATCATGGGGTACTTTCTTATCAACCTACCTCAATTGTTTACTACAGGCGTGCACTACAGTGGAAGAACCTAACTTGGATAAAATACTCTCTATTTTAATCTTTCCCAAGAGATTCGTGAAAGAAAAGTGGTGTAAAAACACCACAAAAAAATAAGCCAAAACTGGGTCGAGCGCCATCGATGCACACCCAGTATGGGACACTCTTCCATAGTACAAATCCACGACTACCGTAAAACAGTGTGCAGTGCGTCAATTCATCATTCTTTTGATTATCCGCACACGTGGTGGATGTGTGCCATTTTGCTCTGTAACAGTGATATTTCAACTCGTCGATAATGGTTTTCCTGTGACTGGAATTATGGATCTGAAGATCGTATAATAACAGGACTGTGTTTTATATATTCTCGTTTATATTTTCAACCACATTCTCATTGTATATTATTTACTATTCCGTTTTCGCGAATGTTTTGTTTACGACATCGTGTCAATGCGAATCGACAATGAATTTTTCGGTTGATGAAATTAATTGTTATTGGAGTTAGGTGTCAATCAGGGACTGTCTGGACAGGATTTCTTCACTCTGTTGAGGGCTGAATTTCTGGGTTTTTTCGGTCCCTGTCGACCCTCTGGGTTCTGTCGTGTACCCTCCATTTTTTTTCTGCCACCTTCTCTCATAGTTGAGGATGTTCTTCTACTTTCTGTTTCTGTTGAGTTCACCTTTTTCTTCTACTGCTCTCACCTCTGTTATTCCCAGTTCAGTTCCTTTAGGGCAGTTCCTTTTGCCCTCACCTTGGTGCGTTCTCGTGGCCGTTTCTTCCACACCCTCGAGTGGTGTGGAACGCTGTCATTTCGGGAGCCTCCCGACTCGACCACGTCTGGTGTGAGTTTTACCCCCTCCGTGGGGGATGTGCAGCTCCTCCCACTCCCACGGGGGGTGGGGTACGCTGTCATTTCGGGGCTGCACGACTCGACCATGTCTGGTGAGAATTGCTCCCCCTCTGTGGGGGATGTGCAGCTCCTTCCACACCAGCGGGGGGTGGGGAATGTTGTCGTTTCGGGGCTTCCCGACTCAACCATGTCTGGTGAGAGTTATTCCCCTTCCATGGGGAATGTGCAGTTTTTTTTTACCGTGGTGGATACTGCGGGAGCTGTTGGATTTCTGGTGAAGAGATGCCTGGTTCCGGGACTATGTGCCCTCTCCAGTCGACATCTGAGGCTGTCACTAGGGTTGTGACTCCTCCTTTGGAGGCCGAGCTAGGTGGCTCTCTCCGCTTTTCCGCCAGTTCCAACAGCTCCCGTCGTATCTGCTGCTACTGCTGTTCCATCTACAACGTCATTGGGCACCGTTTTTAGCCGGCCTCGGCTTATCCCTGCAAGGGTCTGCAGGGATGTCTGTAGTGTGTTGTGGGGTATCGGCCTCAGCGTTCCCCGACTTCAACTCTGCGAAGTCGGAAGTGGCTGCCGACTGAAACCCCTACTGTGTCCTCTCAGCCATTGAGCACAGTAGTTTTTTACCTGCAGTGGTCTGCTGCGGTGTCTGGTTGTGTAGACATGGGGGTATCGGCCTCAGCCTTCCCTGACTTCCAACTCGGCGAAGTTGGAAGTGGCTGCCAGCCGGACCCTCTACTGTGGTCTCTGCGCCGTCGAGCACCACAGTTGTCATTGGATTCGGATGTTCTTAGTGGGACACTATGAACTCCGTGGCATTTCCGTCCACTCATTCTGGCCACATGACCAGTTTTGGAGGACCAACGTCTTTTGTGCAGCCTGGACCTTCTGCCCTGCAGAGGTCCGCGGTGACTCTCATGAGTCCCCGCTATGTTGATCCTCGGGTTGTGTCACACCCCTATACACGTCTGCCTTCAGACGTTTCTGCTGCCGCCCGACGTCCTACGTCGGGTGTTTTGGAGGATCGTGACCCTTCACTGGTTAAGCGGGTCAGAGGTGAAGCCACTTTGCCAGTTCGTTCCCCTGTCGAACCAGCCAGTACGGGCAGTGAGCTTAGGGAGGCCCTCTCCTTACTCACTCAGGTTCTGTCAAAGAGCCTTCCCGTTGCTTCCAGCGAGGCAGCGAGTGGTTTCCAAGCGCCCCCTATGGCGCCGCCTCCCGGGATTGGAAACAGGCCGCTTTCTGATCCTCCTGGTGTTCCGACACCATGGGAGGCGTCGGCTGGTTTGCCCGCGATGGGCTATGTGTCTTCCGACTCAGGGGAAGAGTCAGACATGCTTGATGTCGAGAGCCAGCAGTCTTCGGACTTGGGGGCAGCTCTTGATTTCGTGTTTGGGTTCCTTCCGGATCTCAAACCATCTAACCAGTCGACAGTGTCAGCCAGGCCGCGATCATCGGTCGCGCGCCAACAGCCTATGGAGCAACCCGCTTCTGGGCGTCTTCGACCGTGCCAGTCGGTACAGTTGGTTTAAGCATTTTCAGCCTTGGACTCTAAGCTAAGTTCCAAGGCTATGAAGGCTCCGTTCTTCACCAGGGTTGACACCTTTTTGCCTCCGGCGCGTTATCGTTCCTACGATTCCGCCAATCCGTCGGTCTACCAGACTTTGACGGTTTTGGATCAGGACTCGAATTCCCTCGGGCTTTCCAAGTCCAAGTCTGATGTCATTCCGATGACGACTCTGGAGTCCACATTGGGCTTATCGAGAGAGATGCTTGGTATGCTTTCTCTCTCCGATCACGTCGTCTCAGCTTTAGCTGCTTATCTGCCTCCAGATAAGTTTGACGAGGTACAGGCTCCTTTGCGTGTGCTGTCCAAGGCGCTCATGCATCTTCCTCACACGCATGCCTGTAACACAGCTAATCTGGAATTAGTTCGAAGGGACTCTGTGCTGGACACAGGCCTATCCCTTCCTGAGGAGCAGTGTGCTACTCTTTGATCTGCTTCTTTGGCAGGTCCGCAACTTTTCCATGGTTCTGTGTTGACGGTCCAGGATGACGTCCTACATCATTCCAAAGATCAGCTGCTGTTTCTTCAGCTTGATCAGCCTTCTAGGGTAGGCAGGGGCCGTTCCAAGCCTAACAAGTACCTTCTGCTTCCTCTGCGAAGTAAAGGGGCTGATCCTTCTGCCACCGTTTCTACTTCTTACTCAAGGGGTAAGGGTAAGCATTGGCAGTCTTGAGGGAAGTCCCAGGATTCTTCATTCAGTAGAGGAGGTGTTTTCTCCTCTCGCGAGCCTCGTCGGGGTTCAAAATGAAGGTCCTCACCTCGACTCGTCCCAGGTTGGAGGAAGGATAGCAGAGTTCGCAGACCATTGGGCCACCATCACATCCGATCCTTGGGTGTTAGATGTTGTTTGGTCTGGGCTGCGAATACCCTTCCGAAGGCACCCCACTCTGTCCAGGGTGCCTCTTCCAACCACAGTTCCTTCGGGAACTTTTGTCCATGGAAATAGACAATCTCCTGACAAAGGGGGGTGATTGAGGTCATCAAGAACATTAGGTCAGTGGGTTTCTATTCCCGCCTGTTCTTAGTGCCGAAGAAGGATGGCCGACTCCGACCGGTTATCGATCTGAGTTTCCTGAACCAGTCTATCATTGCTCCCAAGTTCAGCATGGACACTTTCAGGTCGGTCCTCCGTTCAATTCACCAGGGAGATTTCGCTTCCAGCTTCGACCTGCGAGACGCTTACTTTCAAGTTCCGATTCATTGGGCGTTACGGAAGTATCTCAGGTTTGTTTTTCTGGGGTGAGTTTACCAATTCAAGGCCATGCCTTTCGGCCTCAGCCTGGCTCCTTGGGCCTTCACCAGACTGATGTCGCATGTGATAGCTTTCCATCGCACACAGTCCAGGGTGGCTACTTTGGCATATCTGGGCGATATCCTCCAGGGGCATTCCAATGCTGCCTTACTGGAGTCGGATGTCACCACTTTGTTGAGCTTGCTCACGTCGCTAGGTTTCACAGTCAACGAGGAGAAGTCGGACCTGGTCCCTTCTCAGTCGTTTTAAAATCTGGGGATGGCTTTCCGCACACAATTCAATTTGGTGGCGGTTCCCCAGGCCAAGGCTGTGATTCTCTCAGCTTTTGCTCTGACTCTGTCCCAGTCCACATCCGCGACGGCTCGGAGTATTCTCCGGCTAATCGGTCTCTGCTGTTCGGTGACGGATCTCATTCCTCTAGGTTGGCTGCATGTCAAACCACTCCAACACTTTCTGCTTAGTCGTTGGAGGCCGAATGTAGATTTTCTGGATCTGGTGCTTCAGTTTCCAGAATATCTTTATCCTCACCTTCTCCTCTGGGCGGATGTCCAGTGGCTTTCGCAGGGTGTTCCGTTGGACTTATCCACGTCCGATCGCGTTCTGACGGCAGATGCCAGCGATCTCGGATGGGGTGCGACGTTGGATCCTCTAGGTCTTTCCATTCACGGGATGTGGGACCAGGATCATGCAGCTCTACACATCAACCAGAAGGAGCTTCTTGCTCTTCTTCTGAGTTTCAGGCAGTGGATCCCTCACCTGTTGAATCGCCAAGTCCTTCTGTTGTCCGACCATTCGACGGTGGTTGCTTACATTCGGAACCAGGGCGGCATGCACTCTGTTCCAATGTACGAATTGGCTCGGGATCTTCTACTGCTCGCTCAGGATGTCAACGCTGGGGTGGCTGTTCGTCACATTCCCGGTCGTCTGAACGTCCTAGCCAACTCCCTGTCCCGTCGGGGCAGGGTCATTTCCACCAGGTGGATGCTCCACATGGCGGGTTCCACCGATCTCTTGCGACTCGTTGGAACCATCCGGTGGACACTTTCGTGTCCGCGTGTCCAGATGCTCTGGCTTTTGCCGTGGATGCTCTGGCCCTCCTTTGGGATGGTCTTGTCGGCTACGCCTTCCTACCGGTTCCGATTCCGCCTCAGGTTCTCGCCCAGATATGAACCTGCAGTCGTCGAATCCTTTTCGATCACACCCGTCGCCTCAGTGGGTGTGGATCAATCTGCTCCGCTCTCTGTTAGCGGCGGTTCCGGCATGTCTCCCTCTACCTCGCGACTTTCTTTGCCAAAGTTGCCGGAGAAGGCTTCTCGTTGACCCGACTTCATTGTGCCTTCGCACATGTCTTTTATCGGGTGCTGTCTCCTCCATAGTGGTTTTTCGAGACATGCAGTGGAGTTGCTTTTCTTCTTCAAGGAGGCACTCACTCCACTGGTTTAGCCTCTTTGGCTAAGTGGAAGGTTCTTCTGTCGATGGTGTGCGATCACTCTGTAGCTTCTGTCACTCCTTCGATCACACCGCTTGCAGAGTTTCTGGTATATGTTTGTTTCTGGGGGTCTCCAGCAATGGGTACATGTCCATGCTTCGGAGACATTTTTTCATATGTGATAACGCATTGTTTCGACACTCATCCTTGCCTCTCCAAGCTTGTTCAGCTCTTTTCCTTGAAAAGGCTTAGGACTTTGCAGTTTACTCCAAGATGGTCACTTTCTTGTGCGCTGCTCTGCTTGGGGGTGGGGGTGTTCGCGCCTTTGTCCTGGATGAATATGCATTTTCTCACATGCCAGATCCCTCTTGCATCCATTTCGTTTTTTCTGCCATGAGGTGTGTGCATTGTCTTCCTCTTTTAATAACTCTGTCATGTTGTCGGATGACGGATGTTATACTGGCAGCCTTCTGGAGAAATGCTACATTCTCCTTTTATCTGCGACAGTTGCAGGCGCCGACAGAGAACCTTGGGGCCCTCTTTCTTCGGCTCAGGCTGTTGTCTATCCCAGCCTTTCAGCTTTTTTTCAGGGTCAGTTCCAGCTTTGTGCTGTTACTGCCCTTTCTGTCTGTGCGTTGCACTTCACCATACGCCTCATCTTTCATTGTCTTTTCTAATGTTTGTGATGCTATGGTTTGATAGACCTAGGGATCTCTTCCTCTGTCCATGGTTCCAGTGCTATTGAGTTATGTGTGGGTTGGTTATGTGATTCCCTCCATCCTTTTGTCTATTCAGCCTGTAGTAAACAATTGAGGTAGGTTGATAAGAAGTATAAATTTTATAGTAAATTTCCTTTCTTATTATACCTTCCAAAATTGTTTACATGGAGGCCCTCCCGTCTTCTTATTTGGGTAAGAATCCTTCCTCCCCGCTGATCACATAACTGCTGTGTTTGTTATTCGGAATCAAAAGAATGATGAATTGACGCATTGCGCACTGTTTTACGGCAGTCGTGGATTTGTACTATGGAAGAGCGTCTTTTTGGCTTATTTTTCGGGGTGTTTTTACACCACTTTTCATTCCCAAATCTTGGGAAGGATTAAAATAGAGAGTATTTTATCTGAGTTAGGTTCTTCCACTGTAGTGCAAGCCTGTAGTAAACAATTTCGGTAGGTATAATAAGAAAGGAAATTTACTATAAAATTTATACTTTCACACTACGCTACAGATGATCGATAATTGTTCAACAAAATTTGGAGACTCTTTGAAGCATAACTAATGACTCGACGGGAAAGAAACGAGTATAAATGGTGCTGCGAAAAAAAGTTCTTACTTGTACATCACCAATTGAATACAGAAACATTTATGTCATAGCGGTGATTCCGTTAAATACAAGGGTTTAATGTTTAATGGATGTGTAATAAAAATTATATTCGTTGATTATATGTTTTACATTAGAAAATGGACTCAGTTTAATTTCTTGTCATTATTTTGTTTTTCTTTTATTTAGTAGTATTTTTTTTTTTCAAATTTTTCAAACAATAAAGAAGAAAAAAATCATGTGATCCTCATTTGAACAAGCTTGATGATTCCAGTGAGGGGGTCACATGATATGGTTTTATTGAATTTTTTTTTTAAATCTGTTTTTTTCAACTGCTCAAATTGGTAAATTACAAGGACAGATGTGGCCAGTGTGTTGGGTGTAGGATTAAGCTTATTATTTCACAAGGATTGATGATCAAGTTCTATAACTTAAGTTATACATATTTATGTGGCCCAACTCTCCTTGGCCCAATGGCACAGGTTAGGTGGGTTGAAGGGGGGGGGGGGGGGAGGGGGGCATTGCAGAAACTGGTTCTCGTCATATCACCAAGGTTAAGCAACGTTGAGCCCAGTCAGTCCTTGGATGGGTGACTGTCTGAGCGATTGATTTGGATTCCCGTGTTGTGTCCTTGGGCAAGGCACTTCACCCTGATTGTCCACATGGGGGCATGATGATGCCGTGCCCTGAGGCATACTGCACGTCGATGGTGTGCATGTCTTCAACCAATCTGACCCTGTCTGTGCTGCAGTGTGGAGTTACAATGTTGGGGAGCTAGCAGCTGCTCGTCATTGCTCGGTGGTTCTCTCCGGGTACTCCGGCTTCCTCCACCTGTAAAACTGTCACCAACATGATATGACCTTGGCTGTTAAAGTGTCGTAGGACCCTAGTAAATAATAATAATAATAATAATAATAATAATAATAGGTGGGTTGAGCTTTTTAGTGGCAACTTCAGGACCTCACTCTTCTTGAATACTACAGAAAAGTGCCAGGAGTGTGTGACTCTCCCTCTGTTCAGGGGACAGTCATTTTATGTCCCCACATGATAAGTTGGTAAGCTGTGACAGAATCAATCCTACAGTTGATGCAACCAGAGCGTGTTCAGACACCTTGAGAACTTTCCCAAATGGGGATCGATCCCAGGACCTCTGGCATGAGAGACCAGTACCTTTATTCACTTGGCCATCATTCTCCTGGCCTTTGTTCAGAAGGAATTCTCAAGTTACAGGCAACAGAATATTTAGAAATTCCAAATTTACCCTTTATTCAATGGAATTGTCATATCCGGTCAGCGGTATTCTAAAAAATCAGCATTAAAGCCATTATTTTCAAATTTTGCGTCTAAAACATAACTTATGACCTCGCTATTTAAAAGAGCTTGACAAGTTTCTTCCCACTAAGGGTCTCAAGCAGTGTTTTTGAGATGGAAAATGAACATTTTTAGATATTCAAGAAATTTTTTTGTGTCACCTGCTAATGTTGGGTTACAAGTCGGTAAAGGTCTAGAAGAAATGTTCATTCATTGTTTAATCTATCGCATTACAACCAATGTGTAAAGATGTTTATTTTTTAGATTCCACTGGGTTGCCCTTGAGATCTCTGGGAAATAAAGCAGTGCATGTTCACTGTGGTCAACAAGCTGCATTTTACTTGTAAAATAGGACCAGGTCACCAACACCTGTGGTGGAAGTCCTCAAAAATGGGCAACATGTATGTAAATGATTCGCAGGACTTAGCTTTATATCAGTGTTGTGGTCACGATTAACCATTGTGCAGAAATATGTGATCTTAAAAATAAATGTATATTTTTGTATTTAATAATCTGGATGTCTTATATTATGACAATTCTTTAGTCAAGGATACATGTATATATTTATACATAGCAATCTGGGTGCTTCAAAATATGTCATTTCTTTAGTCAAGGATACATGTATATATTTATATTTAACAGTCTGGATGCCTATAATTTTACATTTCTTTAGTCAAGGATACATGTATATATTTATGTAAAACAATCTGGATGCCTTATAATATGACAATTCTTTAGTCAAGAATGCATGTATATATTTATACATAGCAATCTGGGTGCTTCATAATATGACATTTCTTTAGTCAAGGAAACATGTATATATTTATATTTAGCAGTCTAGATGCTTATAATTTGACATTTCTTTAGTCAAGGATACATGTATATATTTATGGAAAACAATCTGGATGCCTTATATATGATAGTTGTTTAGTCAAGGATACATGTATATATTTATATATAAAAAAAAATAATAATAAAAATGGGCAACATGGATGTAAATGATAGGCTGAACTTGACTTTATATCAGTGTTGTGGTCACGACTAGCCATTCTGAAGAAATATGTGACCTTAAAAATAAATGTTATATTTATATAATAACAATCTGGATGCTTATATATGATAGTTCTTTAGTCAAGGACACATGTACCTATTTATATTTAACAATCTGGATGTCTTATAATAGCATTTCTTTAGTCAAAGATACATATATATATATATTTATATACAACAATCTGGATGCCTTATAATATGAGATGTCTTTAGTCAAGGATACATTATAAGTTATCTCGGGCAACACCTCAGGGTTGAAAAAGAGACATCCAGGTATTTTATCTTCATGTACCCTGGATGTTGCCTGAGATAATGATTTTGTCCTGACTCTTTCCATGGAAATAATGTGTGTTTCAATAAATACCATAAACTGTGCCAAATATAGCCTCAAACGATAAAGCTGAAGTCCTGCACTGAGCCTCAAATTAGGATGCAATCAGTATTATCGGATTGATGCAAACAGTGCATACATGCCACCAAGTGGCGAGAAGGCAAAATAGGTGGGTGTTCTACTGTCGATTTCTCATACTTGAGTAAAGAAAATTGGAGAAGGAATTTTTTTCTCCTGAATTCATATTTACTTTGCAAGAAATCGCTTTAATTCAACACACATTGAGACGATGCTATGAAAAGGCGAACAAAAGCAAATGCTATCATGCCATTCACAGGACTGAAAATAGTTTGAGTCTGTTTATGGAACTAGGCTAAACACCTTGAGGAGAAGCTTGTTAATTAAGTGACTCTGAATCGGTGTATATTCTGTGTTGCAGTATCGGTTCTATAATTCTTATTGCATGGAATAAACTTGGCAGCATTTTGGCCATGTTGGACTGTATGTTATGTGTCATATTCATGTTTGTAGGTGGATTATTGCTATTTAAAATGATGCTGTCAAACTCAGAAATGCACTGGAGGAGGAAGGGGGGGGGGGGGGTGACATTATGACATTATAATTTGTGTATCACTCTAGTGATTTTGCAGTCTTTGCTCGGATTTGAAGCCGAAGGATTAACCAGCGCTTGTGGAATTCAGAAGAGGTAGGTGCACTTAATAACAGTGAACATTTTTAAGGTTAACCATCAGAAACCCCATAAAAGTTATCAGTCATTTAATTTGATGACACATTTTTAGCTCAACTTGACAAAGTCAAGCTGAGCTATTGCCATCACTTCTCGTCCGTCGGCATACATACGTATATAAGTTAGTACGTATGTATGTTAGTACATACGTACGTATGAACATACGTACGTCCACAATTTCCTTTGGCACACCTCACAGGTCACATTTATGATCAGATCACTTTGAAACTTGGTATGCTTGTTTGGGGTGACCTCTAGATGGGAGCCATCGATTTTCTTCAATTTCCGTCAAAAAATGTTGCTGTGGCCAACGTTCTTAGAACTTAGTTTAGTCAGACCTCAATATTTCCCTTTGGCACACCCTTCAGGGCACATTTATGATCAGATTGCTTTGAAACCTGGCATGCTTGTTTGGGGTGACCTCTAGATGGGAGCTATCGATTTTCTTCAATTTCCCTCCATCAAAAAATGTTGCCACTGGCAACAATCTTTGAACTTAGTTTAGTCAGGCATCAATATATTCTTTTGGCATGCCCTGCAGGGCACATTTATGATCAGGTTTGGAACTTTGTATGCCTGTTTGGGGTTACTTCTAGATGGGAGCTATCGATTTTCTTTGATTTCCATAAAAAAATGTTGCCACTGGCAATGTCCTTCGATGAACTTAGTAAAAACTTAGTGCAGTTAAGCATCAATATTTCTCTTTGACACACCATACAGGGCACATTTATGATTGGATCGCTTGCAGACATCTATATGGGAGCTGTCGATTTTCTTGCATTTCTGTCAAAAAATGTTGCCGCTGACCTTTGAACTTAGTTTAGTCAGACCTCAGTATTTCCCTTTAACACACCCTTCAGGGCACATTTATGATCGGATCACTTTGAAACTTGGTATGTGTGTTTGGGGTAACCTCTAGATGTGAGCTATTGCTTTTTTTCATTTCCATAAAAAAAATTATTGTCATTATCACCAGCCTATGAACTTACTGCATTTGTGCATCAACTTATCCCTTTTGCACTCTCTGGAGGGTATATTTATGAATTTCCATAAAAAAACCCCAAACCCATTGCCATAAGCAATGACCTTAAACTTAGTGCACTTGTGCATTAATATCTTCTTTTGGCATGCCTCAGAGGGCACATTCATTATCAGGTTGTTTTGAAACTTTGTATGCTTATGCAGGGTGACAAAGATGGGAGCTATTGATTTTATTTTCATTTCCATCAAAAACTGTTGCTGTTAGCAACAATCTTTGAATTTATTGCAATTGTGCATGAACATTCTTTGACATGGCCTACAGGCCACATTTATCATAGGATTGTTTTTGAACTTGGTGTGCTTATCAGGCAAGACCTTTAGATAAGAGCATTTCTGTGAAAAAAGTTGCCATTTACAATAACCTCTGAACATACTGTATTTGTGTATCAACATTCTTCCTTTAGCCAGTCTTACAGTTTACATTTAAAAATACATGGATTACTCTGATGTTGTTCACACACAGTGCTGTTATGTTGAAATTTCATCAATTCATCAAATAACATTGGTACCAATGTTCTTCAAATTTGCCATTTCATTTATAACTTAACAAGTTCAAGTTTGTCAAGTTGAGCTATAGTGTCATTGACACTTTCATTACTCTCTGTTATACTGACAAAAATCAGACAATACCTGTGGAGTGTGGGCCAATATGTGTGGAACTGGAAATTATGGAATAGTATTTTCATGTAATTTCTGCTCAAGCAATTTGCGAACACTTACAGGCAGGCATTTGTAAGTTTTCATTGGTATTATTAATAGCAGTATGAGCTTAACCCTTTACCCAACGCAGACGATATCAAAATTTATTATTTTAAATATCATTTTTTTTACATTTTTCAAAAAATTTCAACAAAATCATATCATGTGACCCCTCATTGGAACAGCTCGATGAGCTCGTTCCAAAGAGGAATCACATAATATGGTTTTGTTGAAATGTTTTGAAAAATAATATTTTTCCAACTGCTGAATTTGCATATTACGCGGATGGATGTGGCCAATTCATTGGGTAAAGGGTTAACAATTCTAATGGGATTTTCGCTCAGTCGAAGCAAGCTAATTGAGGTCAAAGTTTATTCTTAGCACCTGGATGTTTCTCATGCAGCAAATGGGTAACAACAGTGCAAGCTCTTATTACCTGCATGTTTTAGAATGTCCAGCGTCATTGCTATTTGTTTCTGTCATTTTAGCCAATCAAAAGACGCGTTCAACTCTGATAAAGGGGCATGTATATATTTATATTTAACGATCTGAATACGATATAATTTGACATTTCATTTATCTTGGATACATGTATATATTTATGTTTATTTATAATGGGTTTACAATTTTCAGTTTTATATCATTTTTGTTTGTAGAAAAAAGGTGCTTAATGATAAATAATTGAGGAAAATTTGGTTGAGTTTCATGTAAAAATTTATGATTAAATAGTCAATAAATTTTTCTATTTTCTAGTGCTTTGTATCATTATAAGATATTTCAGGGAAAGGGGCTCCAACATTTGTTAACTGAAAATCTAATTTGATCTGCAGTTTGGAAATACAGTAGAGCCCACTTAATTGAATTAAGTGGACTTCACTGTATTCCCAAATTCTATTGTCGGATATCCTTGAACCGAACAACCCTGTTAATTGCATATGATGCCCAAACACTAAACCATTTACCATACTTCCAGTACAAATTTGGGCAGTGCAGTGGCTAATTGGTTAGTGGCTAATTGGTTAAGATCAAAAGGTTGGTGGCAAGCCTGAAAATAAGCAGACTGTCATCTGTGAAATGAGATCCCCAGAAGATGAATGTGGTGATGGCACCCTGCACAGCAGGGTAGCATCACAAAATTTATCCTCTGTGAACCTCAGTCTGAAACAAAGTCTCAAGCCAAAACAGAAAGATGTACCTAAAGGATAAATTGGCTCACTGTATGGGATAGCATCAGCAAATTCACCCTCTGGGAACCCAATTTTGCAAATGACAGGTTGCTTATACTCAGGCTTGGTTGGTGGTTTAATCCTTATCTGTGTCATTTGCATTACTGTACTGACACGGGCATAAGCCCAAGGGGCCCGTGAAGTAAAAGAACGCAAAAGTATATGGGTGGACTTATTTTTGAGAGGTCAAGTCTGCAGGAGAATTTGGACACAAAGTTGACACAAAGTCAGTTGACTTGGTCAATCCCATAACAAAGACGCATTAACTCTTTACCTAATGAAAAGGCTGCCGGCATAATTTACAAAATGAATAGTTAAAAAAAAATGAAAAATGTAAAACAATTTCAACAAAACCATATCATGAGGCCTCTTCATTGGAGCGAGCTTGTCAAGCCCATTCCAATGAGGGGACACATGATGTGGTTTTGTTGAAATGTTTTGAAACATTTGAAAAGAAATAATTAAAATAACAAAAAAATTTATCATGTGAGTTGAGTAAGGGGTTCTTTTTCATTGTAACAACATACATGTACCAGCATGGCTGTCATCAATGTTGTCATTACAAAGTCAGAGACTAGGCTTATTTACAAGGAAGGGACTCTGAAACTGAAATCTGAAAAGTTAGTAGGTGGGCTTATTTTCGATTATGGGCTTATAGCTAGGTCAGTATGGAATATCCCTGGTCAAGAGAATACTGATTACTCAAGTTGGAGTATGTAGGTGCTGTGTACTGAGACAAACTGCATGTAACTGGAACCCTTGCCTTTAACTTATGCTATCTGACCCTTCATGTTCCAGGATGTGAGTTGGTGAGTCACATAGTTACTGACCATGGCTCATTGGTTCTCTCTGGATACACTGACTTCTTCCACCTGGAAAGCTGTCCAACACAACATGTTGAAAGGTTGTTTATCCACAAAGCGAACAAACAGTACAAATTCAGCCAGTTATACTCTATTGAAGAATTACTCTGACGACTAAATTTTCCATGTTTATTTATATTTTTTTTAGCGTATTTGTTTTACAAGGATTGACAAGCAAGTTCTGTAACTTTTATTGATGCCTCTGGCAACTTATATTGACACCTCTCCTTGGCCCAATGGTGAAGGTTTGTGGGATGACCTTTGTAGCGACAACTTCGTGGCTTGGCTCTTCTCAAATACGACAAAGGGATCTTCAGCCTGCATGGAGTGTGTTTCCTATGTTTATAGACCTATGTGAATTCTGTACATTTTTGCTCTGTCAAGCAAAATATAATAGAATAAATTCTCAATTTATCACTAGAATACAGGGATGTGACCAAATTCCTGTTAAGTGAATACCCCTGTTAACCACTAGCACTCTGGTAATGCAACAGAAATTTCTCCAGTTTCTCTGTTTTCTCTTGTTTAATTATGAATTAACTAAATATGTCTTTTTTGACTTTTCGTCAGATCTCACTGAGCTCTGTCAAACGATGTATATTTGGTTAAATGTAAAACTGCATTATGGGAAATATTTGCTGCTGAAAACTTTGCGATTTTGACATCAGAGTGCAGAGGGTTAATTGAATATTGCTTCCATGGCAAAGTGGCTATTTTATTAACCCTTTACCAAATGCACACAATATCAAAATTTGCCATTTTCTTCTTTTAGCTCACCTGATTGAAAGTGGGAGCTTAATTATACCCCCGCTTCGAAGAAGTGGGGGCTATATAGGAATCGCCCTGTACGTCCGTACGTCCGTACGTCCGTCCATCCGTCCGTCTGTCCGTCCGTCCGTACGTCCGTCCGTACGTCTTTCCGGACATGAAATTCTTGTGTGCGCAACTCCTCCTACATTTATCAATCAATTTGGACAAAACTTTTCAGACATCATCACTACTAAGTGAACATGGGCATATTCCAAGATTTTTGATCTGCGACAATTTTAACCAGGTTTTCTCCCTTTGACTTAGATTTATTGTGTCTTTCCATCCGAACAAATTCTTGTGTGCGCAACTCCTCCTACATTAATGAACCGATTTTGATGAAACCTTTCAAACATCATCTCTACTAAGTGAACATGTGCATATTCCAAACTTTTTAATCTGCGACAATTTTAACCAGGTTATCTCTCTTGAACTTTGATTTAATATGGGTTTCTACATGAAATTCTTGTGTGCGCAACTCCTCCTACATTTATCAATCAATTTGGACAAAACTTTTCAGACATCATCACTACTAATTGAACATGCGCATATTCCAAGATTTTTGATCTGTGACAATTTTAACCAGGTTATCTCCCTTTGACTTAGATTTATTATGTTTTTCCGTTCAAACAAATTCTTGTGTGCGCAACTCCTCCTACATTAATGAACCGATTTTGATGAACCCTTTCAAACATCATCTCTACTAAGTGAACATGTGCATATTCCAAACTTTTTGATCTGCGACAATTTTAACCAGGTTATCTCTCTTGAACTTTGATTTAATATGGGTTTCGGCATGAAATTCTTGTGTGCGCAACTCCTCCTACATTTATCAATCAATTTGGACGAAAGTTTACAGACATCATCACTACTAAGTGAACATGCGCATATTCCAAAATTTTTGAGCTGTGGCAATTTTAACTAGGTTATCTCCCTTTAACTTAGATTTATTATGGGTTTCTACATGAAATTCTTGTGCGTGCAACTCCTCCTACATTTATCAATCAATTTGGACAAAACTTTTCAGACATCATCACTACTAAGTGAACATGCGCATATTCCAAGATTTTTGATCTGCGACAATTTTAACCAGGTTATCTCCCTTTGACTTAGATTTATTATGTATTTCCGTTCGAACAAATTCTTGTGTGCGCAACTCCTCCTACATTAATGAACCGATTTTGATGAAACCTTTCAAACATCATCTCTACTAAGTGAACATGTGCATATTCCAAACTTTTTGATCTGCGACAATTTTAACCAGGTTATCTCTCTTAAACTTTGATTTAATATGGGTTTCTGCATGAAATTCTTGTGTGCGCAACTCCTCCTACATTTATCAATCAATTTGGACAAAAGTTTACAGACATCATCACTACTAAGTAAACATGCGCATATTCCAAAATTTTTGAGCTGTGGCAATTTTAACTAGGTTATCTCCCTTTAACCTAGATTTATTATGGGTTTCTACATGAAATTCTTGTGCGTGCAACTCCTCCTACATTTATCAATCAATTTTGACGAAACCTTTCAAACATTATCACAACTAAGTGAACATACGCATATTCCCAAATTTTTGATCTGCGACAATTTTAACCAGGTTATCTCCCTTTAACTTGGATTTATTATGGGTTTTCAAATGGGATTCTTGTGTGTGCAACTCCTCCTACATTAATGAACCGATTTTGCATACATGTTGCACATTGTAAATGTGTTTTTCCAAATGTAAACCATATATGTATGGGCTCTTTAAGTATTCAGTGCTGTTCTGTGGAAGGCCACATGCAAATACAAATTTCAACAACAAAAAATGATCTTTATGTATACATTTCCTTATGGCCTTCGCCTACATGATCAGAAGTGCATTCCTCTAAAAACCCAAAGCGGGGGTATTAATCACCTTCAGTGATAGTTCTAGTTAAGTGATCACTTTCTGTCTGTCATCCATTCACTGTCCATCCATCCTGTGTGAACTTTACATAATGGACTTCTTATAAACCACTGGGCCAAATTGAATCAAATTTAATATGCATGTTTCTTATCATATGTCCATTCAAGCTTGTTCAAATAAAGTTGACATGCTCACAAGGGGAGGGGGGGGGGGGCACCAAAAGGGGCACAATTCTGTTAGCACCCCCAATTTTTTTTTTAAATTAAAAAATCTAATCCAGAACAACTAATCAGAATCATTTACAACATCCGTAGAGGGGCCAGTTTTAGGTTTGTTTGAAACAACTCGCTGGGTTCATATTTGGGCTCCCTATTGAACCCAAATTTTAACTGCAATATGAGGAAATGTATTTAAAAATCTTCTTCAGATCTACCAGTCAAATTCTCTTGATTTTTGGTATACTGTATTTTTTTATTTTTATTTATTTATTTTTTTTTTGGGGGGGGGGGGGGTGAGGGATAGGAGGTCAGCTTGAAGTTTGTTCAAATCAAGTCCCCGGAGTCATATTTGGCTCCCCATAGGAGCTTGAAATTTAAATTGGTGTAATATGAGGAATATTCTTTAAAAATCTTCTACTTCAGATCCATCAGTCAGGATTGTTTGATATGCAGCATCCTTAGGAGGTTCTGATTCAAATTTGTTGAAATCAAGTCCCTGGTTTCATATTTGGGCTCCCTATGGGAACCCAAATTTTAGCTCTGTCCAATATGACAAAATCTTCTTCTTCAGATCTACTGTCAAAATCTCTTGATATTTGGTATACTGCATCTTTAGTGGGGTGAGATTTAAAGTTTGTTCAAAGCAAGTCCCTGGGTTTATATCTGTGCTCCCTATGGAAACCTGAATCTTAACCCCATCCAATATGAAAAAAATAGTTTTAAAATCTTCTTCATCAGATCCACTAGTCAGAAGCTTTTGATGATTGTCATAGAGCATCCTTAGGAAGATCAGATTCAAATTTGTTCAAATCAAGTTGCTGGGGGTCATATTTGGACTACTCAGGGGAACTCGAACATCAAATTTGTGTTACTGTTTTTGTGAAATATTCTTTAAAAATCTTCTACAGATCTAACAGAATCTTTTGAAATTAGATATGTAGCATCCTTAGGAGGTTCAGATTGAAGTTTGTTGAAATCAAGTCCCTGGTTTCATATTTGGACTCCCTATGGTCACCCAGATTTTAACTTGGTGCAATATGCAGAAAGTTATTTAAAAAAGTTTTCTTCTGATGTACAATCAAAATCTCTTGATATTTGATATACTGTATCTTTAGAGGTGTCAGCTTGACGTGTGTTCAAATCAAGTCCCTGGTGTGATATTTGGGCTCCCTGTGAGAGCCCAAATTTTAACTTTGTGTAATATGAGAAAAAAGTTTTTAAAATCTTCTTCAGATCCACAAGTCAGAATCTTTTGATGATTGGTATAGAGCATTCTTAGGGAGGGGGTGGGGGGGAGGTAATTAAGAAATTTGTTCAAATCAGGTCTATGGGGTTATATTTGGGCTCTGTATGGGAAACTCAGAACGATAACTTAGTGCAAAATGATATGCGGAATATTCTTTAAAAATCTTCTTCTTCAGATCTACCCGTCAGAATCTTTTGATCTTTGATGTGCAGCATCATTTTGAGGTTCAGATTCAAATTTGTTCAAATCAAGTTCCTGGCTTCATATTTGGACTCCCTGTGGGAACCTGAATTTTAATTTGGTGCAGTATGAGGAAATTTATTTAATTTAAATCTTTTTCTTCTCATCTACCAGTCGAAATCTCTTGATATTTGGTATTCTGCATCTTTGGGGGTCAGCTTGAAGTTTGTTCAAATTAAGTTCCTGGAGTGATATTTGGGCTCCCTGTGAGGGTCTGAATTTTAACTTTGTGTAATATGAGAAAAAAAGTTAAAATCTTCTTCAGATCCACCAGTTAGAATCTTTTGATGATTGTATACAGTATCCTGATTCAAGTTTGCTCCAGTCCCTGTGGTAATATTTGTTCTCCCTATGGGAACTCAGAACTTTAACTTAGTTCAAAATTAGGAATATTCTTTAACAATCTTCTTCAGATCTACCAGTCAGAATGTTTTTATGTGCAGTATCCTTTGTAGGTTCAGACTGGGGTTATATTCCTTGTGGGAGCCCAAATTTTAACTGCAATATGAGGAATATTCTTTAAAAACCTTCTTCAGATCTCCCAGTCAGAATCTTTTGATATTTTGGTTTGCAGTATCCTTTGTGGGGTCTGATTGCAGGTTGTTCCAATCAGGTCCCTGGGTCATATTTGGACTTCCTGTGGCAACCTAAATTTTAATTTAGTGCAATATGGAGAAATTCCTTCAAAATCTCCCACTGTGGGAACCTTGGGAAGTGAAGTAGTGCTTGTTTACTGCAGTGAACAAGGTCTGTTTTACTTGTAATATAGGACCTGGTAACCAATATCTGGGATGGAAGTCCTCTAAAATGGGCAATATGGGTATAAACAATTGGCTGGACTTGATTTTATATCCATGTTGCAGTCATGTTTATCCATTATGTAGAAATGTGTGACCTTAAATACCAATAAATAAATAATTCAAAAATCTCCTTCAAATCCACCAGACAAAATCTTTTGACATTTGATATGCAGCAACCTCAGATGATTCAGATTTCAGTTTGTTCAAACCAAGACTATTGGGTCGTATTTGGGCTTCCTGTGGTATTCCAACATTTAACTTAGTGCAGTATGGCCTGAAAAGATAAAAATCTGTTTCTCAGGCCCACACACAGTCATTTTGGCTGCTGCATGCTCTCTTTTTTATAACCAATGCAAATTTTAAAAACTAAAAATTAAATGGTTTACGTCTGATATTTTATGCAAGTTAATAAAATTGATAAATTTGACCCTTGAGTGCAACAAGGCTTTGCAGTGCTTTATCACTGCGAAGCCTTCTTGCACTCAAGGGATGAAATACACCACCACTCATGATATTCTGTAGATTATGAGGCCTAACACATAAAAAAACCCAAGAATATGAACTTTTGATGGCAAAGAAATAATTACAAAAATAAAAAATTAATAAAAAAAAAAAAATGCCCGCCCACATGCAATTTTACAAAAAATAGCCTAAGAAATAGAAGATCTACTTTGTGAGGCCTACAAAGTAGATCTTCTGTTTCTCAGGCCATTTTAAAGAATATTTCTCATATTGCAGTTAAAATTTGGGCTCCCACAAGAAATATGACCCCTGTCTGAACCTGCTAAGGATACTGCACATCAGAACATTCTGATTGGTAGATCTGAAGAAGAAGATTGCCCCCACTTAATTAACTTCATGCTGGGTTAAGGGTGGATATCCACCATAGGTGAATGTCCAGAGTCTTTGAAAAAAATTAATTTTTCATACCAATTGGAGCATCCAAGTACCTTTTGATGGCTTAAGTACCCTGAAAGTGAAACAGTAACTATACCAAAATGACTCAAGAAATATCAGGGTGCAGTACATGAATCAGTTTTAGGAATTTCCATCGTGAAAGTATAAAAAGTTGACATTTGTCAGGAAAGGTGGGTGGTAATGCACCCCCCCCCCCCCCCCGCCCCCTTTCATCCCCCATGACTATGCCACTGCCCTGAATAATGATCTCAAGGCATAGATTTATCAATGAAAAAAAATGTTAATAGAATTTTTCTTGTGCTTATTCAATAATTTATTTTAGATGGTACTGTAATGATGACAGTTACATCTCTGTTTCTGAAATATATTACCCTTCACCCTATATTTACAGACATGCAGAATGTCGCAGCCACAAAACAAAAATTAAATTGAGCTCATAAAAGTGATTACTAAGGATAGAATTCTCTTTGGATGTTTAACTCACAGAGGTCTAAATTATGTTTTAAAGGTGATATTGTTCATAAATAACAGTTTTGTTTCAATTTATTGGAGAGACACTTCAAGTAGTCTCTAATGAATTGTAACAAAACACTTTTATCTAAACATTTTTTTTTTCCATAAGAGGAGCTTTAGTGATCACTTTTCATCGGCATTTGGCATCCAACGTCCACCCAACATGAACTTTACATTAATGACTTCTCATAAACTACTGGGCCAAATTGAACTAAATTTGATATGTATGTTCCTTATCATATGTCAATTCTGGTTCAAATGAAGTTGCCATGCCCGCAATGGGCACCAGGAGGGGCATAATTCTGTTAGCACTCTCAAATTTCTTAACAAAATTAAAAAATCTTCTTATTTGGGACTACGAATCAGAATCTTTTGATACTTAGAAGAAAACATCCTTAGAAGGGTCAGATTCAGGTTTGTTTGAAACAAGTCCCTGTGTTCATATTTAGGCTCCCTATGAGAACCCAAAATTTACCTTGGTGCAATACGAGGAAGGTTATTTAAAAATGTTCTTCAGATCTACCAGTAAAATGCGATTGATACTTGGTATACTACATCTTTAGTGGGGTCAGCTTGAAGTTTGTTTAAATCAAGTCCCTGGAGTCATATTTGGGCTCGCTGTGGGAGCTCGAATTTTAACTTAGTGTAGTATGAGAAATATTCTTTAAAACTCTTCTTCTTCAGATCCATCAGATAGAATCTTTTGATATTTGGTATGTAGCATCGTTAGTGGGGTGAGATTCAAGTTTGTTCAAATCAAGTCCCTGTGTTCATATTTGGCCTCCCTATTGGAACCCAACTTTTAACTTGGTGCAAAATGAGGACTATTAGAGTATCCTTTTGGGGTGGCAGATTCAAATTTGTTCAATTCAAGTCCCTGGAGTCATATTTGGGCTAAATGTGGGTGCCTGAATTTTAATTTAGTATGATACAAGGAGTATTTTTTTAAAGTTTTAACCTCAATTCCTATTTTCTCCCGAACAGTGCTCAGTAACAACCGTTGAGCCAAATGTTATCGCAGCATAAAATACTAATGTAATCCTGCTGTCAAGACTGCTTAGCTGGTTAAGTGCTAGAAGCCACTATCAGGGCTTTCAAAAAATTGGAATACCAGAGCAAGAGCCAGCTCTTTCCTTGCTTATATTTCATATTCAGTCAAACACAAATAATATTTTGTTTATATAAATTTGTTTTATTACAAATTATTGGAGAGTGCCTGTGGGCACTCTCCAACAATTTGTAATAAAACAAGTTTTGAATAACAATTTCAGACAACCAAAAATAATCTAGCCATCAACCAGATAATCACTAATGTGAAAAATATCTTATTTTTTGCACTTTCCGTCGTTTGACGTCGCATTTTGAAATAGGTTGAAGAAACTGAATTCCCAGTGAGATTTGATCGTCAGGATAAAGTCTCAAAGGATTAAGATCTGCCATTGAAAATCCTTTGATATTTGATACACGGCATCCTTATGGCTGTCAGATGGAAGTTCAAATTAAGTCACTGGGTTTTATCTTTGGGCTGCTTATGTAACCTGCATTTTAACTTAGTGCACTATGAGGATTTTTAAAAAAAAAATCTTTTTCAGATTCACCAGTGAGAATTGACTCATATTTGGTATCCAGCATCCTTATGGACAGTCAGATTTAAGTTTGTTCAACTTCAAATTAGGACCATGAGATCATATTTCAGCTTAGTGCAATATGTATAATATTTATTATTATTCTTTAAAAATCTTTTTCTCATCCACCAATTAGAATCTTCTGATAGTCTGCATACAGCTTCTTATTGGGGGCAGATTCAAGTTTATTTCAACAAAGTCTCTAGGGTCTTATTGTGGGCCCTTTATGAAGAAATTGCTGTAAAAGTCTTCTTTAGTTCCACCTGGCTGAAACTTTTTAAAATTTGGTATACACCACCTTGTGGGAGCAGATTCAGTTATGTTCTGACCAAGCCCATGGGTTCATATTTCGGATACAAATTTTTACTTAGTGCAGTATGAAGAATATTCCTCAAAGATTATCTTCAGATTCTTTTGATATTTGCCAAGAAAAGAAATTGGAATTTCAAAGAAATTTTCTGTTTTTGTTAGTGGTTACATCTGTTTGTGAGTGTGTAAAGACATACACCAAGAAAGCCCTAATTTGTAAAAAAAAATAAATTTCAGTCATGTGCTTGCAGGCTGCCATTTCTTATCAACCTACCTCAATTGTTTACTACAGGCTTGCACTACAGTGGAAGAGCCTAACTCGGATAAAATACTCTCTATTTTAATCTTTCCCAAGATTTGGGAAAGAAAAGTGGTGTAAAAACACCACGAAAAAATAAGCCAAAACTGGGTCGAGCGCCATAGGCGCACACCCAGTATGGGACGCTCTTCCATAATACAAATCCACGACTTCTGTAACACAGTGCGCAATACGTCAATTCGTCATTCTTTTGATTAATCGCACACGTGGTGGATGTGTGTGTGCCATCTTTGCTAAAGTATCAGTGATATTTTAACTCGTCGATAATGGTTTTCCTGTGACTGGATTTATGGATCTGAAGATCGTATAACAGGACTGTGTTTTATATATTCTCGTTTATATTTTCAACCACATTCTCATTGTATATTATTTACTATTCCGTTTTCGCGAATGTTTTGTTTGCGACATCGTGTCATCGCGATTCGACAATGAATTTTTCGGTTGATAAAAATTCAATTGTTATTGGAGTTAGGTGTCGGCCGTCTGGGTTCTGCCACCTTCTAGTCCAGGCACATTAGACATAAAAATGAGAAAGTAAGGAAAAAAATCGGAGAAAGCTGATTTTTTTTATATGCTTCCGGGACACACATTGCGGATAAAGTGTGAAAAGTCCCCGCGAATCCGAGTTGAGCTTTTTTAGTTATAGCGTTTTTTTGATGAAAAATTTTTTTTTTTTTAAAATTCGACCCAGCTCCATATTTCTCATTCTTATTCGCCTTAGTAGGGTGAGAATCATAAATATCGTGCTGAATTATATTGAGAATACATATCCCCAACAGAAAATGCCAACTTTGTACCAATCCTCACACTCAGTGGTGAAATATTCACGAAAATGTACAAAATTACGAAAAAAAATTTATTGTTTTCATACACACAACGGTACACAACGTCCATTAAATCAAATCTACGACTACTTTGGGAGTTAAATTATATATCAAAAATTGCAGAAAAGCAGTGGCTTTATAATGATATATAACAATAGTCATTTATTCCATAATGAACTGGTGAAACGTGTGAAATATTAACCATACCCCCTAAACTCAAATTCAAACGGCATCGACTTTTCTCATTCAAATACCGTATTATAGCATCATTGTTTCAATTTCCATGTTCGATTAAATCACATAATGTGGTGTTCGCCTACACTCAAGATGCATTGGCATGTAATGTGTGCACGCCCTTGATGTGTACTCATAAACAAATTTGTATTGTACAGACAACGCTCTTTAATTTGATGCAAAATAGCCTTGAACGACTTTCATCAGGAAACGCTGTTTAATTCCGCATTCCAGGTCTTTATGTACAGACAACGCTCTTTAATTTGATGCAAAATAGCCTTGAACGACTTTCATCAGGAAACGCTGTTTAATTCCGCATTCCAGGTCTGTCCATTGCACAATTTGCTCTGTTCAGTATTGGACACTCCGCATTTGATGCCTAGATATTGAAACCAATGATCCCTTGATAGATATATATGTAATTTTGCCTGTTGTTGATTATTAGAGTCTTGTGTTATTTGTAGAACTGATCAGTTATGTTGTTGGCATATCACTTAGCGTTACCTGTTGATACCTTACGGTGACAACGAAGCAGGTCCGCACATTGATATCTGTTCTGTGGTATTGTACTTGAGTTTATTGTGTCTATCATCTTTTTTCTGTTGTGACTTTGGCAATGGATAAATGTATCAAATGTAACGATGAGTTGACCGGCTCGTCCGGAATAACTACACTTGGTGAGCGGGGTATAGAAAAGTTGGTTGCTGTAAGCGTCGAGCTTGGCGATAATCTTTTTGCCGGTTCGAAGAAACCCACAGTTGGTGAGAAAATTCACAAATTCTGCTACAAGAATTATACACGGGGAAGTTCTGTAAGAAAAAGTAAGAGAATGTCTCTAGATGCAGCTGAATCTGACGAAGCTGGTCCATCTATGACAAAAAATTGCGCTCTGATCAAGATGCTTTCAATTTTAAACTCCATTGTCTGTTCTGTGGAAAATCCGCCGACAAACAAACTCATATACCCGTTCAACGTAGAAGAGAAGTCCACACCGTTGAAACACTGACTTTTGTTGATAGTATCAGAACCCGTTGTTTGAAACGTATTGATGAATGGGGTGAGTCTGTACTTAGTCGGATCGGTCGTGCTATCGATCTAGTGGCCGAGGAAGGTCGGTATCACCATGATTGCTGGACAGGATTTGTCAGAGATAAGCCTGAGCGAACTCTTTCACGGGGTAGGCATATTGCAGACAAGAAAGCACTTGCATTCCATGAATTGTGTACCTTTATGGAGAACAGCGATGAGTGTCAGTTTTCCTTGAGCGAATTGGCAGAGACGTTTGAATCGTATCTTGGTGACGAAGTCGGTTACACAATTAAACATCTTAAAACCAAACTGCTTGAGCATTTCGGTAGTAGAATCTCTATTACAACACTGAGGTCCCTAAAAAATGTTGTCACATTCAGAGATTCATCAGACAAAATACTATATGATTCGTGGTACTCAGACAAATGTACCAATGAAACTGATGAACGTATGCGCATCGTCAAGAAAGCATCGGCTATAGTCCGCGATGATATTCGGTCAGCCATTTACGAGTGTGACGTTTATCCCAAACCCGATTCGTTATCTGTATCTAGTGATCTACTACCCGATACACTCCAAACCTTGTTACAAGGGATTGTTGCTCCGTCGTAGCGTGGGCAAAACATCCAAGCCAACCAGAGACGCGTGACAGCCATAGGTCAGTCTCTAATAAGTTCTTGTCGTGGTTGTTTTTGATGGTTATGCTTGTACAATGTCGACAAAGGGCATGGAACAAGCCCGTAGATCTAAAGACAGGTATTCCATTGATATCAATATCTCACCCGAGTTACCAGCAACCACACCCCAATCCGATTTCCTTGCAAATGCCAAGAACAAAACCCAACTGATCGATCTTCTAATGCAGGAGCTATCTGCTATCAATATTCAGTCCAAGCAGGCCGAGGCTGATGCTGATGTACTGATAGCCGAAACTGCACTTGACATCGCTCAAGATGACAACAATGTTGTCATTGTGGGAACAGACACAGACTTGTTAGTCATTCTTACCTCTCGAGTTCAACCGGGATGTAATATTCACATGATGTATTCCATTACCCCAAACTTACTAGTTTCAGTTAGTGAAATAGCAACCAAAATGGGTGACCATAGAAGCAACCTCCCTGTAGCACATTCTATAAGTGGTTGTGACACTACTTCTGCACTCTTTCGAGTTGGTAAGAAGAAAGTATTCAGTACAATTGTCTCCGATGCTACTAGCGACTCACAACAGCATGTCAACACAATTTTGGCGGATGACAGTACACCAAGTGCAGTAGCCACTGCCGGGGAACAACTTCTCCTGATCTTATACGGGAGTAAAACTGTTTCCTCTCTCGACCAATATAGATATGTCACTTACAAGCGTTATGTAGCAAAATCTAAACTGAATAAACCCATCGACCTAGCCTCACTCCCACCAAGCAGCGATGCTGCACAACAACATGTCTACAGATGTTATCTCCAGGTCCAACAATGGCTGGGCACTTCGCTTCCTCCGACGGATTGGGGGTGGTCGCTAGACAATGGAGTTCTTGTACCGACTGCAGCCACAAAGCCATGTGCCCCCGATAACCTACTGAATCTGATCAGTTGTGGTTGCAAGAGTGCTTGTACAAAAAGGTGTGGGTGTAAGAAGGCAGGACTCTCTTGCTCAGGTTTGTGTAATTGCAGTTCGGATTCTTGTAACAACCACAGAAACACTGTCCTGTCGGAATTTCTGAGTTCGATGAATAATATGTATATAGGTCATGTCATTTCTGTATATAGCGTTGATAATAGTCAATGTAACTTAATCCATGTTGATTGATTTGTACATTCTGTAAATATTATTTATTGATTTTTGTACATTCTGTAAATATTATTTATTGATCTAATGCTGCCAGACACAGACGTGTCTGTTCGGTCCCAAGCCCGAAAATAGTTGAGTTCTCATGCTGACGAATTTTATGCCAAAAGGGAAACTCGGCCAGGAGCAGAGGGGGTCTTCCATAATGTCTATTTTGTAAGCAATGATAAAAGTCTTCAAATGGTGGTGGATTTTTTATCGTCTGTCCAACTAACATCCCGTTCTGTACTACGACCCTTTGGGCAAATCCGTTAAGAAAATCGTCATTTTTTGCGTAAATCCGATACTCTTTTGTGAATTTTCAATAATTTTTCGCAGAAATTGTCACAGAATGCACATTTTCCTCTAGGTAAATGTATATTAGACATTATGTAGCTCGAAATACGCGTAAACAAAAAATACAGTTGGATCAATTCGAGGTTACAAAGTTCGTGCGATTTTTTTTTGATTTTTTTCAAACGCGTTTTCGAAAAAAGGCTGTAGAAAAAAAAGCTCAACTGGGATTTTAGGGGACTTTTGTCTAATCGTTCAGTGACATGTACTCGACATTCCCTGAAAAAATCAGCTTTCTCCGATTTTTTTCCCTAGTGAAACCTAATGTTCTTGGGCTATTCTCTCGTAATTGAGGGTGTTCTTCTACTTTCTGTTTCTGTTGAGTTCACCTTTCTCTTCTACTGCTCTCACCTTTGTTCTTTCCAGTTCGGTTCCTTTAGGGCAATTCCTTTTGCCCTCGTCATTGGTGCGTTCTCGTGTCCGTTTCGTCCGCACCCGCGGGTGGTGTGGAACGCTGTCGTTTCGGGAGCCTCCCGACTCGACCACGTCTAATGTGAGTTGACCCCCTCCGTGGGGGATGTGCAGATCCTCCCGCCCCCGCGGGGGGGGGGGGGGGGACACTGTCGTTTCGGGGCTCCCCCGACTCGACCATGTCTGGTGTGAGTTTGACCCCCTCCGTGGGGAATGTGCAGCTCCTCCCGCTCCCGCGGGGGGTGGGGAACGCTATCGTTTCGGGGTCGCTCGATTCGACCACGTCTGGTGAGAATTGCTCCCCCTCCGTGGGGGATGTGCAGCTCCTCCCGCACTAACGGGGGGGGGGGGTGGGTTGGTGGGGGAACGCTATCGTTTCGGGGCTTCCCGATTCGACCATGTCTGGTGAGAGTTATTCCCCTTCCGTGGGGAATGTGCAGTGTTTTACCGTGGTGGATACTGCGGGAGCTGTTGGATTTCTGGTGTAGAGATGCCTGGTTCCGGGACTATGCGCCCTCTCCAGTCGACATCTGAGGCTGTCCCTAGGGTTGTGACTCCTCCTTTGGAGGCCGAGCTTGGTGGCTCTCTCCGCTTTTCCGCCAGTTCCAACAGCTCCCGTCGTATCTGCTGCTACTGCTGTTCCGTCTACAACGTCATTGGGCACCGTTTTTAGCCGGCCTCGGCTTCTCCCTGCCAGGGTCTGCAGGGATGTCTGTAGTGTGGTTGTGGGGTTTCGGCCTCAGACTTCCACTCGGCGAAGTCAGATGGGGCTGCCGACTGAACCCCCTACTGTGTCCTCTCAGCCATTGAGCACAGTAGTTTTATACCTGCAGTGGTCTGCTGCGGTGTCTGGTTGTGTAGACGTGAGGGTATCGGCCTCAGCCTTCCATGACTTCAACTCGGCGAAGTTGGAAGTGGCTGCCGGCCGGACCCTCTCCTGTGGTCTCTGCACCGTCGAGCACCACAGTTGTCATTGGATTCGGTTGTTCTTAGTGGGACACTGTGAACTCCGTGGCGTTTCCGTCCACTCATTCTGGCCACACGACCAGTTTTGAGGGACCAACGTCTTTTGTGCAGCCTGGACCTTCTGCCCTGCAGAGGTCCGCGGTGACTCTCATGAGTTCCCACTCTGTTGACCCTCAGGGTGTGTCACACCCCTATACACGTCTGCCTTCAGACGTTTCGGCTGCCGCCCGTCGTCCCTCGTCGGGTGTTTTGGAGGACCGTGACCCTTCGCTGGTTGAGAGGGTCAGAGGTGAAGCCACTTTGCCGGTTCGTTCCCCTGTCGAACCGGCCAGTCCGGGCAGTGAGCTTAGGGAGGCCCTCTCCTTACTCACTCAGGTTCTGTCAAAGAGCCTTCCTGTTGCTTGCAGCGAGGCAGCGAGTGGTTTCTAGGCGCCCCCTATGGCGCCGCCTCCCGGGATTGGAAACAGGCCGCTTTCTGATCCCCCTGGTGTTCCGACACCATGGGAGGCGTCGGCTGGTTTGCTCACGATGGGCTATGTGTCTTCCGACTCAGGGGAAGAGTCAGACATGCTTGATGTCGAGAGCCAGCAGTCTTCGGACTTGGGGGCAGCTCTTGATTTCGTGTTTGGGTTCTTCCGGATCTCAAACCATCTAACCAGTCGACAGTGTCAGCCAGGCCGCGATCATCGGTCGCGTGCCAACAGCCTAAGGAGCAACCCGCTTCTGGGCGTCTTCGACCGTGCCCGTCGGTACAGTTGGTTGAAGCATTTTCAGCCTTGTACTCTAAGCTAAGTTCCAAAGCTATGAAGGCTCCGTTCTTCACCAGGGTTGACACCTTTTTGCCTCCGGCGCGTTATCGTTCCTACGATTCCGCCAATCCGTCGGTCTACCAGACTTTGACGGTTTTGGATCAGGACTCCAATTCCCTCGGGCTTTCCAAGTCCAAGTCTGCCGTCATTCCGATGACGACTCTGGAGTCCACATTGGGCTTATCGAGAGAGATGCTTGGTATGCTTTCTCTCTCCGATCACGTCGTCTCAGCTTTAGCTGCTTATCTGCCTCCAGATAAGTTTGACGAGGTACAGGCTCCTTTGTGTGTGCTGTCCAAGTCGCTCATGCATCTTACTCACACGCATGCCTGTAACACGACTAATCTGGAATTAGTTCGAAGGGACTCTGTGCTGGACACAGGCCGATCCCTTCCTGAGGAGCAGTGCGCTCCTCTTCGATCTGCTTTTTTGGCAGGTCCGCAACTTTTCCATGGTTCTGTGTTGACGGTCCGGGATGGCGTCCTACGTCATTCCAACGATCAGCTGCTGTTTCTTCAGCTTGATAAGCCTTCTAGGGTAGGCACGGGCCGTTCCAAGCCTAACAAGTACCCTCTGCTTCCCCTGCGAAGCAAAGGGGCTGATCCTTCTGCCACCGCTTCTGCTTCTTACTCAAGGGGTAAGGGTAAGCGTCGGCAGTCTTGAGGGAAGTCCCAGGATTCTTCATTCAGTAGAGGAGGTGTTTTCTCCTCTCGCGAGCCTCGTCGGGGTTCGAAATGAAGGTCCTCACCTCGACTCGTCCCAGGTTGGAGGAAGGATAGCAGAGTTCGCAGACCGTTGGGCCACCATCACATCCGATCCTTGGATGTTAGATGTTGTTTGGTCTGGGCTGCGAATATCCTTCTGACGGCACCCCACTCTGTCCAGGGTGCCTCTTCCAACCACAGTTCCCTTAGACATTTTACGTCGGGAACTTTTGTCCACGGAGATAGACAATCTCCTGACAACGGGGGCGATTGAGGTCATCAAGAACATTAGGTCAGTGGGTTTCTATTCCCGCCTGTTCTTCGTGCCGCAGAAGGACGGCCGACTCCGACCGGTTATCGATCTGAGTTTCCTGTACCAGTCTATCATTGCTCCCAAGTTCGGCATGGAGACTTTCAGGTCGGTCCTCTGTTCAATTCACCAGGGAGATTTCGCTTCCAGCTTCGACCTGCGAGACGCTTACTTTCACGTTCCGATTCATTGGGCGTTACGGAAGTATCTCAGGTTCGTTTTTCTGGGGCGAGTTTACCAGTTCAAGGCCATGCCTTTCGGCCTCAACCTGGTTCCTTGGGCCTTCACCAGACTGATGTCGCATGTGATAGCTTTCCATCGCACAGTCCAGGGTGACTACTTCGGCATATCTGGACGATATCCTCCAGGGGCATTCCAATGCTGCCTCACTGGAGTCGGATGTCGCCACTCTGTTGAGCTTGCTCACGTCGCTAGGTTTCAGAGTCAACGAGGAGAAGACGAACCGGGTCCCTTCTCAGTCGTTTTATCATCTGGGGATGGCTTTCCGCACACAATTCAATTTGGTGGCGGTTTCCCAGGCCAAGGCTGTGATTCTCTCAGCTTTTGCTCCGACTCTGTCCCAGTCCACATCCGCGACGGCTTGGAGTATTCTCCGGCTAATCGGTCTCTGCTGTTCGGTGACGGATCACATTCCTCTAGGTCGGCTGCGTGTCAGACCTCTCCAACAATTTCTGCTCAGTTGTTGGAGGCCGAATGTAGATTTTCTGGACCTGGTGCTTCAGTTTCCAGAATATCTTTATCCTCACCTTCTCCTCTGGGCGGATGTCCAGTGGCTTTCGCAGGGTGTTCCGTTGGACTTACCCACGTCCGATCGCGTTCTGACGGCAGATGCCAGCGATCTCGGATGGGGTGCGACGTTGGATCCTCCAGGTCTTTCCATTCACGGGATGTGGGACCAGGATCATGCAGCTCTACACATCAACCAGAAGGAGCTTCTTGCTCTTCTGCGTTTCAGGCAGTGGATCCCTCACCTGTCGAATCGCCAGGTCCTTCTGTTGTCCGAACATTCGACGGTGGTTGCTTACATTCGGAACCAGGGCGGCACGCACTCTGTTCCAATGTACGATTTGGCTTGGGATCTTATACTGCTCGCTCAGGATGTCCACGCCGGGGTGGCTGTTCGTCACATTCCCGGTCGCCTGAACGTCCTAGCCGACTCCGTGTCCCGTCGGGGCAGGGTCATTTCCACCAGGTGGATGCTCCACATGGCGGGTTCCATCGATCTCTTGTGGCTCGTTGGAACCATTTGTGTCCCTGTGTCCAGATGCTCTGGCTTTCGCCGTGGACGCTCTGGCCCTCCTTTGGGATGGTCTTGTCGGCTACGCCTTCCTACCGGTTCCGATTCCGCCTCAGGTTCTCACCCAGATATAAACCTGCAGTCGTCGAATCCTTTAGATCACACCCGTCGCCTCGGTGGGTGTGGATCAATCTGCTCCGCTCTCTGTTAGCGGCGGTTCCGGCATGTCTCCCTCTACCTCGCGACTTTCTTTGCCAAAGTCGCCCGAGGAGGTTTTCAAGTTGACCCGACTTCATTGTGCCTTCGCACATGTCTTTTATCGGGTCCTGTCTCCTCCGTAGTGGTTTTTCGAGACACGCAGTGGAGTTGCTTTTCTTCTTCAAGGAGGCATTCACTCCACTGGTTTAGCCTCTGTGGCTAAGTGGGAGGTTCTTCTGTCGATGGTGTGCGATCACTCTGTTGCTTCTGTCACTCCTTCGATCACACCGCTTGTGGAGTTTATGGTATATGTTTGTTTCTGGGGGTCTCCAGCAATGGGTACATGTCCATGCTTCGGAGACATTTTTTCCTATGTGATACCGCATTGTTTCGACACTCATCCTTGCCTCTCCAAGCTTGCTCAGCTCTTTTCCTTGAAAAGGCCTAGGACTTTGCAGTTTACTCCAAGATGGTCACTTTCTTGGGCGCTGCTCTGCTTGGGGGTGGGGGGCGTTCACGCCTTTCTCCTGGATGAATATGCTTTTTCCCACATGCCAGATCTCTCCTGCATCCATTTCTTGATGGACTTGTCTTGCTATTCGTGCAGCTTCCGCTCGTCTAGCTACTGGTGATTGTATTACCATTGTTTTTTTCTGCCACGAGGTGCGTGCATTGTCTTCCTCTTTTAATAACTCTGTCATGTTGTCGGATGACTGATGTTATACTGGCAGCCTTCTGGAGAAATGCTACATTCTCCTTTTATCTACGACAGTTGCAGGAGCCGACAGAGAAGCTTGGGGCCCTCATTCTTCGGCTCAGGCTGTTGTCTATTCCAGCCTTTCAGCTTTTTTCAGGGTCAGTTCCAGCTTTGTGCTGTTACTGCCCTTTCTGTCTGTGCGTCACACTTCACCATACGCCTCATCTTTCATTGTCGTTTCTAATGTTTGTGATGCTATGGTTTGATAGGCCTAGGGATCTCTTCCTCTGTCCACGGTCCCAGTGCTATTGAGTTATGTGTGGGTTGGTTATGGATTCCCTCCAGCCTTTTGTCTATTCAGCCTGCAGTAAACAATTAAGGTTGGTTGATAAGAAGTATAAATTTTATAGTAAATTTCCTTTCTTATTATACCTACCGAAATTGTTTACATGGAGGCCCTCCCGTCTTCTTATTCGGGTAAGAATCCTTCCTCCCCGCTGATCACATAACGCCTGTGTTGTTCGGAATCAAAAGCATGACGAATTGACGCATTGCGCACTGTGTTACGGAAGTCGTGGATTTGTATTATGGAAGAGCGTCTCATACTGGGTGTGCTCGACCCAGTTTTGGCTTATTTTTTCGTGGTGTTTTTACACCACTTTTCTTTCCCAAATCTTGGGAAAGATTAAAATAGAGAGAATTTTATCCGAGTTAGGCTCTTCCACTGTAGTGCAAGCCTGTAGTAAACAATTTCGGTAGGTATAATAAGAAAGGAAATTTACTATAACATTTATACTTCAAGCCATCGCTTTACAACTGATGGCTTCCTAGAACACTGAATATTTCACCGAATTTCACCTCAAAATTTAACCTACCTTGGCGGTCTTTCCAGAGGAATCTTTTTTGTGATTTTTCAACATACGCTCGAACATAACGTAGGATATGTGCTGAGAGGTGGGGAGTGTGTGTGTGTGTGTGGGGGGGGGGGGGGGGGGGGAGAGACATATTTTTCAGAGCTTTTTGGTGACAGTCAAACAACAGTCACTGCGGTATGCACACAGTGACACTTCCTTTTTCCCTCCCTCTTTCTGTTCTTGATCCAGGTGAGCGTTTTAGTCTCACGTGAGTGTCTGGTTACCAACTGTCACAGTTTAGATCTTGCCTTTTTAGCTCACCTGAGCAAAGCTCAAGGGGAGCTTTACTAATCACTATCCCTTCGTCATCGTTCATCCGGCGTAAACTTTACATTATCGACTTCTTCACACAAACTACTCAACCAAATTCAACCAAATCTGGTGTGCATGTTCCCTATCATATGTCAATTCAAGTTTGTTCAAATAAAGTTGTCACTCTCCATAGGGAGAGGGAGTGAGGGAAAATGCTCCAAAATTCTAGAAAAATCTTCTCATGAACCAGTGTTAGCATATTTGCAAATGTTAAAAAAAATTTCTTCTCCAGAATCACTGATCAGAATCTTCTGATATTTGGCATACAGCTTCCATAGGGGTGTCAGATACAAGTGTGTTCAATTTAAGCCCCTCGGTTCGTATTTGGGCTCAATACAGGAGCCCAAATCGTAACTTAGGGCAATATGAGAAATAACCTTTAAAAATCTTTTCCTTCTGAACTGCTGGGCAGAATGTTTTAATATTTGGTAAACATCGTTGTTATGAGCGGCAGATTCAAATTTGTTCACATCAAGTCTCTCAGTTAATATTTGGGCTTCCTATGGGGGCCCGAAATTCAACTTAGTACAATATGGGGAAATTTCTTTAAAAATCTTCTTCTTCAGATCCACTAGTCAGAATCCTTTCATATTTGGTATACAGCATCTCTAGGTGGGTGAGATTCAAATTTGTTCAAATCCAGTTCCTGGGTTAATATTTGGGCTGTCAATGGGGGCCCGAAATTTACCTTAGTGCAATATGGGGAAATTTCTTTAAAAATCTTCTTCTTCAGATACACCAGTCAGAATCCTTTTATATTTGGTATACAACATCTCCAGGAGAGTCAGATTCACATTTGTCCATATCAGACCCCTGGGTTAATATTTGAGCTCTCTATTGGAGCCCAAAGTTTAACTTATTGCAATATGAGAAAATTTCTTTAAGAATCTTTTGATATATGGTATACAACATCTCTAGGGGGAGGGGGAGTCAGATTCAAGTTTGTTCAAATCAAGTCCCTGGGTTAATATTTTGGGCTCGCTATGGGAGCCTGAATTTTACCATCTTGCAATATGAGGAAATTTCTTTAGAAATCCTTTTTTTAGCTCCACCAGTCAGAATGCTTTCATATTTGGTATGCAACAACTTTAGGGGGCTCATATTCAAATTTGTTCAAAACGGGTCCCTGGGTTAATACTTGGGCTCTCAATTGGTGAAATATGAGAAAATTTGTTTAAAAATCTTCTTCCCCAGAACCATCAATTAGAATCTTTTGATATATGGTATACAACATCTCTAGGGGGTGCTAGATTCAATTTGATGAAATCTAGTCGCTTGGTTAATATTTGGGCTCCCGATGGGAGCCTGAATTTTAACTTAGTGCAATATGAGGGACTTTTTTCAAAAAATATTTTTCTCCAGAACCACTGATCAGAATCTTTTAATATTTGGTATATAACATCTCTGGGAAGATCAGATTCAGTCCCTGCCTTAAAATTTGGATTCTCTTTGGGGGAGTGGGATAGGCAGGGGGTCCAAGTTTGTTCAAATCCATTCCTATGTGGTTTTTAGCTCACCTGACTGCAAGTCAGTGGGAGCTATTGCCATCACTTTTCTCCGGCGTCCATTAACTTTTGCAAACTTGACTTCTTCTTCGCAAACCACTAGGTCAAATTCAAACATATATTGCACAGACCATCTATGGAGTATACCCTTTCTATTTTGTTCAAATGAAGCAGTTACCATATTCAGGCTCTAGTTGATGCCCAAAAAGCTTAAAAACCTTTAAAAATCTTCTCACGAACCACGAGAGGGAATGCCTTGATATTTGTTATGGAACATGTCCCCCGTGGGAACCCTGGGAAGTGAAGCAGTGCTTGTTTACTGTGGTAAACAATCTCTGTTTCACTGGTAAAATAGGACCCAGTCACTAATGCTTGGGGTGCGAGTCCTCTAAAATAGGCAACATGGGGTATAAACGATTGACTGACTTTGACTTTATCTCCATGTTGTGGTCATGATTAGCCATTGTGCAGAAGTATGTGACCATAAACAATAATAAATAAATAAATTATGGAACATCCTTTGGTGTAGAAGATTAAAATTTGTTCAAGGGAAGTTGGTAGGTCAGTATTTGGGCTCTGTGGGGGCATATCCATTTTGGGCTCTGCTCAGAATTTCTATTTCAAGAACCAGTGGGCCCAATTCAGCCAAATTTGGCATTTAGTATAAGTGGGTCCTAAGTAATTGATTGATGCCCCCCCCCCCCAAAAAAAAATTTTCACAGCCCCATGGCAACTCCAGGGGCTAAAAACAAAAAAATTCAAAAGCCCATATATCCCAAACCACAAGGAACAGAAAACTGTTAATTGATATGAAGCATCCTTAGGACCAGTGGAAGTGATTGGTTAAAAAAATTGACACCAGTTCTCTCAGGTTGCCTGGTAGAGGGTATTGAAAAAATGATGAGTCGGCATTTTTGCAGTAATACATTTCCCTGTACAAATTGTTGAGAGTGTTTCAGGCTGTTTACTATTATCAATCACTTATGCAAACAAGAGACAGGAGAATCTCCTGTCAGCTGTCAAATACATATTATTTTAACTTAATGTAATGACATTTCTGTATAAGGGGCGGAGGAAAAATTTATCTGATTCCTGTATGAATACTTTTAATTTAACCCTCTCAAGACTTTGAGTTTTACAAATATTTTATTTTATGTTGAACCCTTTCAGTGCTCTGCACATGTTTTTTCTGTTTTCTTGGAAAGGAAACATTTATCTGATTCGTGTATGAATATCTTTAATGTTACCTTCTCAAGACTTCAATGTGGGTTCCAAAGATTTTATTGATCAAACCCTTTTAATACTGTGCACATGTTTTTTCTTATTTCTTGGAAAAACATTGCTCTGCTAACTGTATGAATATCTTTAATTTAACCCTCTCATGACTTCAGTGTGTTTTCCAAAGATTTTATTTCATGTTGAACCCTTTCAATGTTATGCACATGTTTTTTCTGGTTTCTTGGAAACATTTATCTGATTCCAGTATGTATATCTTTATATTAACCCCCCCCCCCCCCCAAGTCTGCAATGTGGGTTCCAAAGATTTTATTGATGCCACGATCAAACCCTTTCAATGCTGTGTACGTTTTTTCTGGTTTTTGGAAAAAATTATCTGATTCCTGCATGAATATGTTCAATTTAACCCTCTCAAGATTTCAATGTGGGTTCCAAAGATTTTATTTCATGTAATACTGTTAATGAAAACCTTTTTCTGATTTCTTTAAAAATATTTTACCTCTCAAAATAAGCCTCCATAAATTATCTTTCTGTTTTGTTTTGTTTTTATGCGTTAACCATTTTCACACATGCTTGAATTTCCTGGTGGCAGTAAAATTCTGTTTCTCTAGTTTGAAATTTTTCTTATTCTTTAAAATCACTGGGCCAAATTCATTCATTTATGGCACAGACCACCTTTGGAGTAAACCTTTTCTCCTTTGTTCAAATGAAGCTGCAGCCACCTTCAGGTTGGTGGAATTTACTCTTCTGATTTTCCCCCAAAATTACTGTATTCCGTGGGGTGGGGTTAATGCTCAATAAGACTAAAATGCTTTTAAAATCCTCTTTTCATAAGCCACTTGCAATAATGCTTAGATTTCTTGTTTGGCACTTACTTTAGTGATGCAGATTTGCTTTTTTCAAAGAAACTCAATAATTCAAAATTTGGGCTCCCAAATTTTGGCTACACTCAAAATTTTTATTTTCAGATCCAATGGACATATGTGAACTAAATTTGTCATGTAGTATATACCTGGGTTATAAGTATTTTATTTTGGGGGAGGAGGGTAGGGGTAGAGAGAAACACGGTAGTTGAGAACAAAACAAAATTTCGTTCGGTTGTTTTTTTTTTAATACTTCACAAAACAGAGCTTGCTAGGAAGCTTTCCTAGGACCAGCAGAAATCAATGGCAAAAAAGTTGCCTTTGGTTGTGTCATAACAAATCAAGAAATTGCTCACTCATTGATACACTTATCTCTTTTGACAACTTGAGCCATGTTAGCGTTTTCCATAAAAAATTCCATTTCAAACAGCCGTGACAGAATTGGAAACAGTCGGGAAGACCTCTGGTAATAATCATCTGACATGGACACTAGAGTTATGAATAATTTCATGACTTCATTCCTCTGTAGTGTTGATGAACCGTGACTAACTGCATGTGATCTTCTTTGAACCACTTTATGAGGTGAGCTATTAAGGCCCCTGGGGGCCTCTTGCTTTTTAATGATTTTATTGTTACTTTGTAACTTTGGTTGACGTACCGGTACGTCTCTTTTTTTTATTTGTTTGAAGGGTTGAAATTTCCTGTACTCAATTAGGTATGCTTTGACATTGTGTGTCAAGCTTTTCCGTAACAAATTTGCCTGACTTTCTTTTCTTGATGCGGTTGACTGTCCATCCATCATCAACATTTTGTTAGTCATTTTTTTCAAACTTTTGTAAAGTAAGTATTTTGAATAGACAGTGATTCACATATAATTCTTCCCGGAAATGGTTCTAAAATAACCCGAGCCAGATAAACAGATATTCACCCATCGAATCGAACAGAACACACCTTCGTACTGTAAGAAGCCTTCTAGGCTCATAGCAACCACGTACCGCCATAGAAACTAACATGGGGGCCTCCTGTAAACAAAATGGTCGACGGAAACACATGTCACCCTAACAATTTGCGCACAACCACTTACACCGCAATGATGCTGTCACAGTATGGTCGCTTTGGGCTACCATGACAACCAACATTTTACGTCACTGGTCCCGTGACTTATAACGTTACTTCCCCGGTCTACAATCTCAGGGACGATCTCCACATCTTCTGCTCCTGACATACGATTTTTATGCTTCGGTTGTGACACTAAGTTTATTGAGCTTTCGTCCTCTTTCGTCTGTTAACGCAATGATTCGAACAAACGCCAATGGATTTCAACATCGTTTGGTATACGAATTTGTTCTCAAAGGAATAATCTTGAATCTTGATTGGGCAGCTGATTTGGGTTGAAAATCAGTTTTATGTGATTTTTTTCTTATTCCAGGTTTAGCCCTTAGTTTGTTGAGTTTTTATATATATACTACTCAAAGTTTGCTAAGCACCAAATATTTGACACATCATTGTGAAATTTGCTTGTGACATATTTGCGATATTTTTGGTGGATATGATTGAGGAATGTATTGAGATGGCCCCCAGTGTTTACATTAGCTCTCTTGACAGGCAGACTTTTCGTCACAGTCACGGAAAGCATGTACCCCTTGATTTTCATGATGTTTTCGTGTACTGTCTACATCTACATGACACGTGTAGGGTATTCAATCTTCATTTCAACATCCACCCTTGTGATTTAATGATTAAATGTGGCAAATGTAAGAAGACATTTGTCTGAAGCATAAATGTGGCGGGCTGTAGGGATGGGGGAGCGACTTTACCACAGCAACCCAGCTTCGCAAATTAGGTACCTCACTCTCCCAAAACTGGGCACCCTAGGAGCCCAAAAGTGCTGAGTTGCTCCAAATCGTATTTATCAACCGATTTTCGCCAAATAAACTGCATTGTGGGGTGGCACAAATAGATTCATGAAGATTGCCACAAAAATTAGGTACCTCACCCTCCCAAAATCGGGCACCCTAGGAGCCCAAAAGTGCTAAGTTGCTCCAAATCGTATTTATCAACCGATTTTCGCCAAATAAACTGTATTGTGGGGTGGCACAAATAGATTCAGGAAGATTGCCACCAAAATTAGGTACCGGACCTTCCCAAAATTGGGCACCCTAGGAGCCCAAAAGTGCTGAGTTGCTCCAAATCGTATTTATAAACCGATTTTCGCCAAATAAACTGCTCTATGGGGAGACACAAATAGATTCGTGAAGATTGCCACCAAAATTAGGTACCTGACGCTCCAAAAATTGGGCACCCTAGGAGCCCAAAAATGCTGTGTTGCTCCAAATCACATTTATCAACCGATTTTCGCCAAATAAACTGCTTTGTGGGGTGGCACAAATAGATTCATGAAGATTTCCACCAAAATTAGGTACCTGACCCTCCAAAAATTGGGCACTTTAGGAGCCCGAAAGTGCTGAGTTGCTCCAAATCGCATTTATCAACCGATCTTCGCCAAATAAACTGCATAAGTTACCCATCTTAAACTTCCCCAAAATATGGAACGAGTTGGAATCTGAACTACGTAACATTAATAATTGGATCCAGTTTTGAAAAAAAATTAATATCAAAGCTTTCATCTTCATTTCCAGTTAATGTCGAATGTAACAATCCATATTACCCATATTGTCAGATTGGAACCTACTGAGGTGATTGTCTTGTTGACCTAATGTCTGTCAGTGGGTTGACTAGACCATCACCTCAGTAGCCACCTGCTTTGTTCACTACTCTACTCGATGAATTGACTTGACAAACAATGTACGGGATAAAGTTCGCTAAATGTGGGCAGCTTAGCTATATAATTAACCAGCTATACTTGACCTTATCCTTGTGCTACTAATGTGAAATGCTAGGGGATACAAGAAATGATCCCAAATGTAAAGTAATAATGTGTATAGCGATACCCGTGATATGATACACATAGATAACAAATTTAGGCCTTGTGAGCACCTTAGATTACTTTCGTTATCTTGTCTGGTTATCTCGTCCACAAATGAGTTTGGCTTACTGCCAAGTCTGCAGACGCACGAAAGTACCGATATCCATCAAACACATCAACCTTCTCTCCACCACCCAACCCCCCCCCCCCCCCCCCCCCCCCCCCCCCCCCCCCCCCCCCCCCCCCCCCCCCCCACCATTGTTACTTCACGTGAAAGAAAAACACTAAAATCTCTAAATGAACATTTACAGTCGGTTGCAGCGATGAAATATTTTTGAAACGGGAGATAACAGGTAGACAGCCATTCTGGCTATGTTATTTCCCTGCGGTACATATTCATGTGTCACTGTGATTAGAAATATATTACAATTGTAATGTTTTATATACCGTAAATAAACAAACAGTATCAATGCTAGTTGGAGTGATTCTTTTAACACAGGTATGACGTACGGACAGGCTCATAAATCAATGAATTAAGCATGATGTTAGATAATATAGCATGATGCTCAAAGAATATAGCATGATGCCTAAATAATATAGCATGATGGTTAATTATTTAAGCATCGTTCTTAATTATTCAGGCATTATGCTTAATTATTTAGGCAGCATTCATGAAATCATACTAAACAATATAGCATCATTCTTAATTATTAGAGTACCATGCTAAAATAAAATGTATGACCCTCCAGTACGCGGACTTGATTTCAGCATCATGCTCTGTTATTTATGTTGCATTCGTGAAATCATACCAAATAGTACAGCATCATGCTTAAATAATTAGTCATCATGCTCAATTAAAGTGCATGATCCTCCCGCAATTCAGCATCATGCAAAAATAATTCAGGATCATGCTATATTGTTTATGCAGCATTCGTTAAATTGCGCAAAATAATATAGCATGATACTTAAATAATTTGGCATCATGCTCAATTAAAGTGCATGATCCTCCCGTAATTCAGCATCATGCTATATTATTTATGCAGCATTCGTTGAATCGCGCAAAATAAAATCGCATGATGCTTAAATAATTAAGCACCATGCTAACTTAATATGCCCTATCCTCCCGTAATTCAGCATCATGCGAAATTAATTCAGCATCATGCTATATTATTTTTGCAGTATTCATAAAATAGTGAAAAATAATATAGCATCATGCTCAAATAATTAAGAATCACGCCGAATTAAAATGCATGAACCTCTCGTAATTCAGGATCATGCTTAATTAATCCGGCATCATTGTGTATTATTTATGCAGAAGTCGTGAAATCGTGCAAAAATAATTTAGCATTTTGCTTAATTAATTCACATCATGCTCAAATAATTAAGCGTCGTGTTAAATTAATTCAACATCATGCTAAAATAATGAAGAATCATGCTAATTTAATTCAGCATCATGCTGAAATCCTGTCAATCAACACATTCCGCTGGCGCCGATACATACGCGCTGGGTGACTGGTCGGATCGGAATAATGGAGCATGACCAAAAACAATTATATGTTACGAATCGTTTCACTGGATTCTCTTTTAATGATACATACTAAATTAGAAATTAAACACCGAGAATTTGAGCAGTTCTTGTTTACGTTTGTAAACAAGTTCTGTTTTTACTGTTGAAATATGACTCGTTAATTAAAGTCTGGGGAGTGTGTGCTCTAAAGTGAGAATGAAAGGTAAGAATTGTTTGATAAACTTGACATTGCACATGTGTGGTGACCATGGTATATTCACAGAGACTGAAAGCACCTTTATAAACCAAATAAATAAATGTAAATCTGAAAATCCACAGGCATCAGAAACAATCGTCAAAGACCGATTTTTTTATATAGCCCCCTCACTCGCTATCTTAGCAAGGATGAAGGTCCACCTTACACAACCAGCAGTATAGCACGTGTGAATCATGCTCGGCCACCCGGAGCTTTGTCGGAACAGCTAGAGTTAAATTACCATAGGAACCGGAGCTTTTGACGGAGCAACTCTTTCCTGTGTCCTATCCGTCTTTATCCGGCAATTGGTGTACGTCCTGCATTTATAGTATGCTAAGGTATGCATAGTGATGCATGTACACGCAGGTCTGTGGGTATATAGTATGACTATGTGGTGGAATATCGATGGGGGAAGGCGAGTTTTCTTGAAAGTTTTCCCCGTGAACCGGTTGATGTTGCTATTGACGTCGCGACGCCATGATGCGCTAGCGACTTCATAGAAACGTTGGCAGATTTTTACTTTGAGTCAGGGGTGTCGGGTTTCTCGAACTGGCCTGATATGGCAGTAGCCGTATATGCCCCATGCAGATCCCCTTTTAGCCCTTGGTACTACTAACTGACCAAATGCTTTGACCTGTATAGGCAGTACGTTATGCTAGTCCAGGTGGTATCGTGGGGTGGGTGAAGGTAATGCATGGTCGTCTAGTGTGGTATGGCGAGGTTGTCCTTGGTTGTTTAGAACTGTAGTGTAGTCTGGATGCTATATACCCCTGTTAATCCTTGGTACAACTAATCGACCTAATGCTTCGTATATTTCTGTAGCTGGTAGTACGTAATGCGAGCCTAGGCAGTATTGTGGTGGGGGTAATGCATGGTTGTCTAGTGTGGAAGTATAGGTTGTGCGGTTTGCATCGCTACTGGTCCAATTTTAGCCTTTCGTTCCATTATTTATCTAGGGTGGTCTCCTGGCCCACATATTGTATAGGTAGTACGTTTTGCAAGGCCAAGCGGTATTGTGACGTGAGGTGGGGCAATGCAGGGTTGTCTAGTGTGGTGGTATAGGATGCACGGTCTATATCATTGTTGGTCTACTATTAGTCCTTAATACCGCTATCTATCTAAGGCTTTATATTATCCTATAACTGGTAGGGGTAGTACCTAATGCAAGGTCAAGGAGTATTGTGGGGAGGGTGGGGGTGGGGGGTGGGGTGGGTAATGCATGGTTGTATAAAGTAGTAGTATATGATGTAAGGTCTGTATTCCCGCCGGTTCAGTGGTAGCCCATAGTACTATTGATCCACCTACTCGTTATACTGTCCTAAGTAAGTACGGATACTACGTAATGCTAAGCCACGCAGTGTTATGCTTGGTTGTCTGGTAGAGTAGTATAGGAGAAACTCTTTGTACCCCATGTGCTTATTGTTAGCCCTTAGTACAAATATCTATCTTAGGTGTTCTAGTGCTGGCCCACAGTTGGTACAAGTAGTTTACTAATGCTAGGCCCAGAGGTATTGTTGGGGTTATGGGTAAAGCTTGGATTCTGGACCTTTACATCTCTAAGATCATTTCTGTTGACTTACCAAAAGTCACCGTGATCTGTCCTATGATCGACTTTATTTACCGGACACTATAGTTTTCTGCCGCGCCTACTGAAAAATACGAAAGACGTGATAGTTACATCAGATCGCTCGAGCGACACGAATCTCATCGAGCCAATGAAATATAGAGCAATTGTTCGAACGAGTGACTCTACGTACTGCTCTACGACTCATCTCGGTATTTGAGGACACATAGTATTGTACTATTTGAGGATAACTTTTGAAGATACTTTTTGAAGATACCTGTTGACGATACACTTTATAGGATACCTTTTGCAGGATATCTATCTGATGATAGTTATGGTTTCTAGTACCTGTTTGATCCGCCTTTCTAGACCACCCACACCTTTCCAAGCTCCAAGGCCACAAGTTGTCCATGGTCACCACCATCTGTCGTGAGTAGTAGGAGATGTGATTTTCGACCCCTATCAGGTGGACCCCTGCTGGTGGACCCCGGAAGTGACGTCATACCGCAATGTATTATGGGTATCACGTGGTTGTCATGGTAGCCCAGGTGAGCAGCCATGCTTTGACGTCATTGTCATGGTGATGGGTGATGTGAGTGCGCATGCGCAGCTCGTGTTTGTGGGGGTGATACTTGTTTCCGTCGACCATTTGTATGCAGGAGGCTGCCATCTTTGGTTCTATGATGGCACGTGGTTGCTATGTTACCCAAAAGCATCTTATAGGATAGGGGTATGTTCGAAGGGTATGTTCGATTGCACAAGAGTAATTTCCCGATTCGCAGAATTACCCAAAATGAGCCCGAGAATGCCCGTAAATCACCGGAAAGTACTCTTTTTAACCAAAACGCACCTGTTTAGAGTAGCACGTAGTGCTATAGACCCTTTAAAGGTCGTGTTCGATTCAACTGGAGTATTGCTTTTGAAACGCCTTCCTTAATAATTACCCAAATAAACCTGACAATCCCTCCAAAGCAGCAAAATCCACCGCAAACTACCCAAACCGACTTAGTAAAGCCTCATTTTGGACAGGGATATTTTATGTAGGCTCGAATTTTGTTATTCCGGGTCAAAATCCTCGTTTCTCCGACCTGCTTCCACAGAGTACTATTCCGTTCTTCTGGAGTATGACTTGCTCTCTTCCGTCTGTTTTGTTACTACATCTGATAAAATAACCAATCAGATCACGTCTCCAGGATTAAACAACCAATCAAATTTCTCTATTAACTGTAGCTCCCGTCCATCATCTTCTTCGTTCCAACGATTGTGATCTACGTACACAATGTGCGAATAGCACATGCAGCACATCCGCACATGTGAAATGTGCCAATATCTGGCTGTGTGCAAGTGCACAATGTGCGCACAAGACATGCAGCACATGCGCATATACGGGTATTTGAAGACCAATGGGGGCCAGTGTTTGGGGACTAGTGCGGACCAGGCTTTGGGACTAGTGGGGACCAGGCTTTGGGAACTAGTGTGGGACCAAGGTTTGAGGACCAGTGTCAGAAATTTTGTCTAACCACCGTCTTAACTCAGTACTAAAGTTTCTGCTACCAACGGCGTTACCGTTCGCAACCAAGGTCTTCACTTATTCCGCCACTCTGCTAAATCCACCACTACTACTATGAGATGTGATTGTACACAATGTGCAAATAACACATGTACCACATCAGCACATGCAAAATGCACCAATATGTGCCTGTGTGCAAGTGCACAATGTGCTCTCAAAACATGCAGCACATACGCGCATACAAGTATTTGAGGACCAGCAAAGGCCATCCTTTGGGGACAAGTGAGGACCAGACTTTGGGGACTAGTGGGGACCAGTGTGAGGATTAGTGACTACTATGAGATGTGATCGTACACAATGTGCAAATAGCACATGTAGCACATGCAAAATGTGCCTGTGTGCAAGTGCACGATGTGCACACAAGACACGCAGCACATGCGCACATACGGGTATTTGGGGACCAGTGGGGACCAGTGTTTGGGGACTTGTGAGGACCAGGCTTTGGGGACTAGTGTGGGTCAGTGTTTGGGGACTAGTGAGGACCAGGTTTTGGGGGCTAGTGGGGACCAGGCTTTGGGGACCAAGGCATGGGTACCAAGGTTTAAGGACCAGTGTCAGAAATAATGTCTAACCATCATCTCTTAACTCAGTACTAAAGTTTCTCCTACCAGTAGTGTTACCGTTTGCAACCAAGGTCTTGGCTTATTCCACCACTCTGCTAAATCCATCACTACTACTTGAGATGCGCTTGTACACAATGTGCAAATAGCACATGTAGTGGCGCATCAGCACATGCAAAATGTGCCAATATGTGCTTGTGTGCAAGTGCACAATGTGCTCACAAAACATGCAGCACATGCGCATATACGGGTATTTGAGGACCAGTTAGAACCAGTGTTTAGGGACTAGTGAGGACTAGGCTTTGAGGACTAGTGACGACCAGGCTTTGGAGACTATTGAGGACGAGTGTGAGGACTAGTGTCTACTATGAGATATGAGTGTACACAATGTGCAAATAGCACATGTAGCACATGCAAAATATGCCAATATGTGCCTATGTGCAAGTGCACAATGTGCGCACAAAAATGCATCACGTGCGCACATACGGGTATTTGATGACGAGTGTTTGAGGACAAGTGAGGACCAGGTTTTGGCGACTAGTGGGGACCAAGGCGTGGGCACCAAAGCTTGGGGACAAAGGTTTGAGGGTCAGTGTCAGAAATAGTCCTCAGCCACTGGTCCTCACTAGTCCTCAAACACTGGTCCTCAAATACCCATATCTGCGCATGTGCTGCATGTTTTGTGCGCACATTGTGCACTTGCAAACAGGCACATATTCGCAAATTTTGCATGTGCTACGTGTGCTATTTGCACAGTGTGTACAATCACATCTCATAGTAGTCACCAGTCCTCACACTGGTCCTCACTAGTCTCCAAAGCCTGGTCATCACTAGTCCTCAAAAACTGGTTCTCAAATACCAGTATATGCTGCATGTTTTGTGAGCACATTGTGCACTTGCACACAGGCGCATATTGGAACATTTTGCATGTGCTGATGCTTTGGCGACTAGTGGGGACTAAGGCGTGGGAACCAAGGCTTGGGGACAAAGGTTTGAGGGCCAGTGCCAGAAATAGTCCCCAGCCATTGGTCCACACTAGTCCTCAAACACTGGTCCTCAAATACCCATATGTGCGCATGTGCTGCATGTTTTGTGCGCACATTGTGTACTTGCACACAGGCACATATTGGTACATTTTGCATGTGCTACATGTACCATTTGCATATTGTGTACAATCACATCTCAAAGAAGTCACTAGTCCTCACAATGGTCCTCACTAGTCCCTAAAGCCTAGTCCTCACTAATCCCTAAACACTGGTCCTCACTGGTCCTCAAATACCCATATGTGCGCATGTGCTGCATGTTTTGTGAGCACATTGCGCACTTGCACACAGGCACGTATTGGAACATTTTGCATGTGCTGATGCGCCGCTACATATGCTATTTGCACATTGTGTACAAGCGCATCTCATAGTAGTGGTGATGGATTTAGCAGAGTGGTGGAATAAGCCAAGGCCTTGGTTGCAAACGGTAACACTATTGGTAGGAGAAACTTTAGTACTGAGTTAAGTGGCGATGGTTAGACATTATTTCTGACACTGGTCCTCAAACCTTGGTACCCATGCCTTGGTCCTCACTAGTCCCCAAAGCCTGGTCCTCACTAGTCCCCAAACACTGGCCTTTGCTGGTCCTCAAATACTCGTATGTGCTGCATGTTTTGAGAGCACACTGTGAACTTGAATACAGGCTCATATTGGTACATTTTGCATGTGCTGATGTGCTACATGTGCTATTTGCACATTGTGTACACTCACATTTCATAGTAGTAGTGATGGATTTAGCAGAGTGGCGGAATAAGTCAAGACCTTGGTTGCAAACGGTAACACTTTTGGTAGCAGAAACTTTGGTACTTGGTTAAGACGGTGGTTAGACAATATTTCAGACACTGGTCCTCAAACCTTGGTACCCATGCCTTGGTCCCCTAAGCCTGGTCTCCACTAGTCACTGTCCCCAAAGCCTGGTCCTCGCTAGTCCCCAAACACTGGTCCCCACAAGTCCACAAATACCCGTATGTGCGCATGTCCTGCATGTCTTGTGCACACATCCACATATTGGCACATTTTGCATGTGCTGATGTGCTGATGTGCTGCATGTGCTATTCGCACATTGTGTACGTAGATCACAATCGTTGGAACGAAGAAGATGATGGGCGGGAGCTAAAGTTAATAGAGCAATTTGATTGATTGTTTAATCCTGGAGAAGTGATCTGATTGGTTACTTTATCGGAAGTAGTAACAAAACAGACGGAAGAAAGCGAGTCATACTCCAGAAGAACGGAATAGCACTCTATGGAAGCGGGTCGGAGAAACGAGGATTTTGAACCGGAATAACAAAATTCGAGCCTTCATTAAACATCCCTGTCCAAAATGAGGCTTTACCAAGTCGGTTTCGGTAGTTTGCGGTGGATTTCGGTGCTTTGGAGGGATTGTCGGGTTTATTTAGGTAATTATTTAAGGAAGTCGTTCCAAAAAATACTCCAGTTGAATGGAACAGGACCTTTTAAGGGCCTATAGCACTACGTGTTACTCCAGACAGACGCGTTTCGGTTAAAAAAGGTACTTTTCGGTGATTTGCGGGCATTCTCGGGCTCATTTGGGTAATTCTCCGAATCGGCAAATTACTCTTGAACAATCGAACATACCATCCGAACATACCCCTAACCTATAAGATGCATTTGGGTAACATAGCAACCATGTGCCACCATAGAAACAATGATGGCGGCCTCCTGCGAACAAAATGGACGACGGAAACAAATATCACCCTAACAACATGAGCTGCGCATGCGCACTCACATCACCCATCACCATGACAATGACGTAACAACATGGCTGCTCACCTGGGCTACCATGACAACCACGTGATACTCATTACTCATAATACATTGCGGTATGATGTAACTTCCGGGGTCCACCAGCTGGGGTCCACCTGATAGGGGTCTCCTACTTCTGTCGTGTGATCCAATACTATTGTATTTACCCAATACTACAGTCTTCTATCACCCTTTCAGTCTTTTGCCATTACTACCTCGTACAATTGCTATTGACTTGTGGCACTACTACAAGCTTAGTGGCTACCCCCCCCCCCCCCCCCCCATCCTCCCGATTCTGTCTTGATATCTGCCTTTGACCAAATCTGGACTCAATCAGATCACTCCATTCATTCAAGCCTGTATCAGTCTATACAATGGCTTGACCTAGTGCAAGCTAGGGTACCTTGCATATAAGAAACCGTATGATTATCGTATCGAGATGTGCTCGTGTGTTAGTACATATTGTTTTGAACTCTGTAAAATAGGCCTGCTACAGAGGCGGCGGAAGCTCCAAAAAAGTGGGGAGTCAGACCAAAAAAGCGGGGGTCACACCTTTATAGGTACCATTAGGGTGTAGGTTGGAAAATAATTTTTCTTCGGGGCGGGGGGGGGGGGGGGTCAATAGTTGCGGGCGGCTTATTCGTGCAAAATGCAAAATATATAAATTTATATACGCTACCCCTCACCCTTATTCACACCCCATTTAAGACACTAACCCCAGCGACCTCAACCTCAACCTTATTGTTATTATTTTGCGATATTGGATATTGACCGATCCATAGTGAATCATGTGACATCAGCTGTCTTCGTATTACATCGGCTGTCTTCAGGTGTTACCACAGATTAGGGTAGTGGTAGTGGATTTATTTGTTTCGTTTTTGATTTAAGAGTAGCATTCGCCTTTATATATCCTACCTTTTGGTACACACTACAACTTATATGGCGTCCACCCAATTCGTATACTTTGGATTGAATTGAATTGAACTAGTTTTTTGCCTTTGAATGCAAATTTATATTTTGCAAAATCACAGGGCAAAAGTAAACGAGAAAGGAAATACAGTACATATCGAATGAGAATTGATGTGAAAGAAATGTGTTGTGTCTATAGGGGTTATGTATATTATGTCAGAAAATGCCGTTTGTGTACCTATAATTGGTGAAAAAAGTGTGTGTGTGTGGGTGGGGGGGGGGGGGGGGGGGGGGGCGTGCCTGGCCTGCTATATGATCATCTCAAAACGGGCAAGTTCCCCGCCTTTTTCACAACGTGTTATGTGAAGTGTTATTTACCACTGAATAAAGGTGTGAGTCCTGGTCTATGACATCCCCATCCCCATCCTACCGACTATCGCTTGAAGAATCTACGAATAAAGGCCTAAATTTCATAGCCAAGGTTTTCAGAAACCCTTACTGTAAGGACCTCAGTTTTTGGTATTTAAATATCCTGTTCGCTTTCATTCACTGGAATTGAATAACAAGAAAAAACAACAGTAAACACGGTAGAATGAGTTTTAATTGTCCCATTTATTCGATATAACATTGTTACACACGACAGTTTTAAACTATATTCAAAGTCAAAACACAGCCTTTTAGATTCGTAACAAGGTCGCTGCTCATCATGTGCTTTCAATTGGAGGACAAATCGCCCCTATTACGTTCGGCCCAGACAATCGTTGCGCTAACGCGAAGAACATTCATGTCACTGGTTCGCGCCGATGCGTGTTACTGAAATTCACTTGTTGGAGTTCATATAATTACAGGAGAAGTAGATTACCACTAAACCACTGCGGAAGGAAGCAATTATTTTCAAGTTTAAGGGAGTGGTAGAAGCGCCAACGGTATTTAAAAGATTCCCAGCGGTACCTTAACTTTTACTTATAAATGTAAGTATATGTTGGGTGTGAAATGCACCCACAGCCGGTGAAGTAGAAATTTCATGAGGGGGTTAACCTTCCTCACTTCCAATTTAAAAAAAAAAAATTCCCAAACCATCTTGTGACTCGCAGCCCCCTTCCCACCCATGCGACGCATGGATGCCCCAACCCAGTGCCCCTTTGTCTTCCTGCCTTAAAAACTTACGAGTTCAGTGCCGAGAGAGAGAGAGAGAGAGAGAGAGCGAAAGCGGGAGAGAGAGAGTGTGTGTGTGTGTGTGTGAGAGAGAGAGAGAGAAGACAGACAGACAGACAGACAGACAGACAGACAGACAGACAGACAGACAGGCAGGTAGGCAGGCAGGCAGGCAGACAGACAGACAGACAGACAGAGACAGAAAGAGACAGAGAGAGAGAGAGAATGGTAGTTTTAATAAAAACCCTAATTTTCTGTGTTAAATGGGTGAGGCGTTGGGCTATTGACATTGTCAATTTATTCTGCTGGAACGATAATTTTAAATTAACACATCCACAATAATAGGCTTCTGAAAACATCAGGTTTATACAATGATTGGTATTTGTCTGATTATGTCAATAATACGCTAGTGTGGTGTCTCGTTCATTGCGAGATCATTGCCACTGGTTTAATTGCTGGAAAAAAACACTAATCATACAGCTTCTGATTACATATGGGAGCTGCCTTGCTAATTTTTTATGTTTTTTGCGCAGTTTCACTTAACATGAGCTATTATCTGGGTGAAATTTACACTCGATGGGTGTTTCGAAATTGGTCCGCTATCCATGTACTATTTCTGTGTTTTGCACCAGGCTACCTGACAACCTCAAGCAAAATATAATTTGCCCATGCATATAAGATCATGTTTGACTCAATTTATTAGAATGGGTCGGTATGCATAGGAGCGAAATTTTGGATCAAAATTAATATCCGACTTCCCATACACATGTCAGAAATTTGTAAAAAAAAACTTTGCCATCGTGAAAACGCACACGCTTCCTGGCGTATTCTTTCAAACGTTATTGTGGAATAAATAGTTGAAACACATTTTCACTGTTCTCTGTTATTTGAGTACGCTTTCCTTTATCATTTTACCACAATAAGTGCAGAATATCGAATCGCACAAAAGGACGCCCTTCTCCAATGGTGAGCTGATGCATAAACCACAATATTGCCTTTTGACTGCTCCAGAGATAAATAGCTTATTTTTGGTATGGCCAGGTTTAAACAGCAGTACTACATCACTGGTGGAGAAGGCGCTTTATATATTTCTATACTACTCAAAGTTTGCTAAGCACCAAATATTTGACACATCATTGTGAAATTTGCTTGTGACATATTTGCGATATTTTTGGTGGATATGGTTGAGGAATGTATTGAGATGGTCCCCAGTGTTTTCATAAACTCTCTTTGTCAGGCAGACTATTTCGTGATAGTCAAGGAAAGCATGTACCCCTTGATTTTCATGATGTTTTCGTGTACTGTCTACATGTAAATGACATGTGTAGTGTATACAATCTTCATTTCAACACGAACCCTTGTGATTTAATGATTGAATATGGCAAATGCAAATGTAAGAAGACATTTGTCTGAGTCAGAAATATGGCGGGCTGTAGGGATGGTGGAGTAAGGGGCTATCCATCGTCAGGCTGGTGAAGCCCTTGGTGTGCACCATACGGAGATCGGAGCCTGGGCAAGATTTCAGCAGTATGGCGCACCAGTAAAACAGCATGGCGGTGGCAGAGACAGGGCAACATCTGCAGCTGAAGACCGGTTTTTGATCATTCTGGCCTGTAGGAACCGCTTTGCCACAGCAACCCAGCTTCGCAGTGACCTTCAGAATGCATCCGGGGTAAAAGTTTCGACGCAGACTATCCGGGGAAGGTTGCACGAATGTGGTCTCCGATCGAGAAGACCATGTATTCGCATTCCGCTGCCCCAGAACCACCGCCAGGCATCATATGAAAGGACCATGGATCAAGTTGGATGGACCAGAGAAGATTGGCGACCTATCCTTTTTACACAGATAGGCGTTCTAGGGTATGGAGAAGACCAGGAGAGCGATTCCTTGCAGCCAACATTGCTGAGCATGATCGCTATGATGGAGGGCCAATGATGGTCTGGGGCGGCGTCAGCACGGATGGACGTACAGACCTCTGTATCCTTGAACGTTGTACATTTGTTGTGAAGCGAGCCCACAGGGGTTAATCAAGCTCGCAAGCTCGGGTAAAGAACTCGAGCCCATGAAAGTGTTATGAGGATTTATTTGGTAACATGGATTCAAGTTTTATTAACAGTAATAACATAAATTGAACATGACAATAAAATACATGGAATTGTATTAAACTGGCGACCAGAGTACAGGCGTACTTTGTGGGTACACACCAGATGTTCTGTTGACATTATTAGGCATACCTTTGCAGGCCAATATTGTCAACAAGCAAGTAAAATTGTAGGATTTGTTGATGGATGGAACAATAACATTCAGCAGTATTCCTGGGATGTTGGTGTTCGAACTGTCCAACAAATCATAACATGTACCTGGTGAGGCTCCCCGGATATCTGGGGATGCTGAGTTGCAAAATTGCACAATTCACCAGATCATTCTGCCGGTTAACTGACGCATGGCAGGATACTATTTTATAGCAGATATTCCATGGACTGCATGCAGAGTAACCGACAGTTTGCATGGCAGTAATAGAGTCCACAAAATGGCGGCCGCCACCTCAAGGGACTTTCCATAAATTCTCCAAAACTCGGGGAGAATTTGCTGACGGTCGTCACGTACCCCAGTTATTGCATCAGAAATGTGGTGTACACTATGATAAGCACCAATTTCTGACTGCTTAGAAAAGTTGTCTCTGGGCGCCTGACGAACACTAAACGGTCTACAGGGAGAACCCTGGATGCCGCCACTGCTATTGAAGGAATGAACTTTGTTCTTTGATACAATTTACATTTTTATGCCAGAGACAACGACAGGTTAGTCGCGAATTTGTTAATAGAATAAATGATTGATTTATTAAAATAGTAGATAATTTGAATGTGGTCTTCGTTCTGATGTACACAAGTTCGTGAACTTACCTACTGAACTGAACCTAAAATCTGGAGCCTATGTCTGATATCGTCTGGTAAGGAATCACAAAACGCCACGGGCTGGTGGGATCTCACAGAACTGCCAGTAAACACAACGTTTGGGGTCAGAATTTACGATCACAGATCGATAGACTTTTTACTTAATTCCGCAACACATTGACTGTACAGCGGTATATTGATGAGATCCTGGATGTCCACGTCAGATTGTATGCAGGTGTAGTGGGTGATAGATTCATTCTGATGGACGATAACGCTCGTCCTCATGTTGCACATGCTGTTGGGGAGTACCGACAGAGGGAGGGGAATGAGCGTATGAACTGGCCAGCAAGATCCCCTGACCTCAATCCAATCGAACATCCCTGGAATGAGTTGCAGCTTGCAATTTCATCCCGTACAGTCCAGCCAAAAAGTACCCAGGAGCTGGGTGCCATACTGGCCCCAAAATGGAACAACATTCCACAAAGGACCACCAGGAACCTGAATGGGAGCATGAGAAGGCGTTGTCAAGCTGTAATTAATAGTCCCATACTCGATATTGAACCTACACCAGTTCGCTACGTCAACTTTTTGGCAAATTGAAAAATTTCCCCTTTGCCAATAATATTTATTTTCCATGGTTATCGTATTCAAAAGCTAAAAAATAATGTCAAACACAACTAAAATCTTAAAAATCTTAATTTCTGTACTTAAATCATTAAAGATATAATTAAATAAAAAAATATATAACTTTTCATTACAATATTTCAAGTAAAACGTAAAACAGGTAGTTGGATATACTTGGTGCTTAGCAAACTTTGAGTAGTATATTTATTTTTTTCCGTAAGTCTCGATTGATTACTTCTTGATCAGCACCAAACATTTTTACTAATCACTGACAGAACTTTACAGATGGGTGGGTGAGGGGGGGGGGGGGGGGGGGGGTCTTCGGATCATATTTCTCGTCCCCAAAAAATCATTTTTGGACACCGAAAACATATAGCTTATGTGCCGTATTTGTTATTTGGAACTATAGCTTGTTACAGTAAGGAGTGACAGCCCATATTTCTTTAGGACTGAAATGGAAAGATAATTACATTTGATCGGCGATGTGTGTGTGTGTGTGTGGGGGGGTGGGGGGGGGGGGAGCTGAAGGTGTATCTGTTCACCTACGGTTACTTTTATGGAAGATGTAAACCAAATAGTGTGAACGAATCTTCTTAAATGCGAACTTCCCACAAGCCATATCTTTCTCAGGATCAAACAGGATCTCATGTTTACTTTCAACTGAAACTCCTGTCAAAGCGAACATATTGGAGTACTTTGGATAAGTGACGCGGGAGGGTTAAACTTTTCTCTAATTGTACATCAATCACAAAGGGCATAAACAGAGCATACAACTTTTTATGAATGAAAGGAGGATATATTACGATCATAGCATTGACTTGCGTCAATGATTTGGAACATCAGGCCCAGGCGGGCCTACAAGTCAAACCTCTGCTGTGTGTCGCGGTATTTTCGATTTAAAGTGAAATTACAAATTATACGAGAATACTTTCTGAACATTCTCATCCTCAACACAAGTATGAGGTGGAAAAATAACGCTCTAAAAATCTTAGACCATTTGCATTAAATGTTGATGAGATCTGGAGAGGTAGCGTGTCGAGACCACGAATCTGTGGTCGAACTTCGAAATTGAATTCCACAAACAACCGAGTAGGCCTACAAAACAAATGAAAAAAGATTTCTCAAAGCTTCAAGATGAAAGGATATAGATAGATGAAGGCCTATTGTGTATCTGCGTTTCCCATTCTGTTTACAAACGATCGGCAACCGCGTTTATCGTTTTAGTTCGATCCAGAAACATACATAGCGTTTATTATATCGTTTGTGACGGCTCATAACACTGCGAGATAATTGCAGTTTTGCTACAACTACTTCCGACTTGTAATGCACGGGTATATGAGGATACGTTTGGCATGGTAATGTATTATTTGAGGATACCTTTTCAGGATACCATTTGAGGACATCCTTTTTTGATATATCTGAGATAGTTATGACGCCAAGTACCCCGTTTGGTCCAGCCTTCTTAGTCGAGACCCCCCCCCCCCCCCCCCCGGAGATCTTCGTAGCTTCAAGGCCTCTCCTTGTTCATAGTCACCACCATCTGTCTTTTGATTCAACACTATTGTAGTCACCCAGTGCTATAGTCTTCTATAACCCTTATAGTTGTGGACCATTACTGCCTCGTACTATTACTACCGACAGCTACTATTCTTCCCTGTATTTCAACCATTACTAAATTAAGGTACTACTACAGCTCATACTGCATATCATTATATTGCTGTCGCTGCGAGTCGCAGTTGATATCACTATCATTCCACTACTGCTTGCTCAAACAACCTTTTCATACTTATTCCAATTTCCTATAATAGGTGATCGAGAAGTTACTGAAAAGTCATTGCCAAGGTATAACAGTAGACCTATGAGATACACAGAGTTTCTCCTATACTACACAACCAGACAGCCAAGTATAACAGTACGTGATTTAACATTACGTACTACCCATACCTACTAAGGACAGTATAACGCTTAGGCGGATCTCTAGTGCTATGGGCCACAACTGAACCAGCGCAAGTACATACCTTACATCCCCTCCCCCACAGTAGACAACCATGCATTACCTCAACCGCCCCCCCATCCCCGCTTCACCAAGAATTGTGTACTACATATACCAGTTATATGATAATATAAAGCCTTAGGCTAAAGATGGTGGTATAAAGTGATAACAGTAGACCAACAAGGGTGCATAGCGTACACGCTAGACAAGCCTCCATTACCCCAACCCACACGCCACAATACTGCTTGACCTAGCATAACGTACTACCTATACAATCTGTGGACCAGCACACCGCCATAGATGAGAGTGTGCCAAGGGCTAACATTGAATCAGCAGATGTACAAACCGCACATCCTATGCTACCACACTAGATTATCATGCACCCCCCCCCCCCCCCCCCACTGCCCCGGCCACAATATAGACTAGCATTACATACAGAAAAAATATGAAGCATTAGGTCGATTAGTAGTACCAAGGACTGAAAGGGGATCTACAGGGGTGTATAGTGCCTATACTATACTACCGTTTTGAACAACCAAGGACTACCTCACAATATCGCACTAGACGACGATGAATTAACCCCCCCCCCCCCCCATAATACTGCCTGGACTAACATTACGTACTACCTATGCCAGCCACAGGATAGTACAAAGCATTCGATCGATCAGCAGTACCAAGGACTAATAGGGGATCTGCAGGGGTATATACCGCTATTATCATATCAGGCCAGTTAGAAAAGCTCGACACGCCCCAGACTCGAAGAACGTTATGTCAGTACAGTGGACAACATTGGCAGTCAACGCTTCTATGGCGTCACGACGTCAATAGCAACGTAAACCGTTTCGCGGGGGAATCCATCAAGAAAACTCACTTTCCGCCATCGATATTCCATCACATACTCATACTATATTCCCATAGCCTTGTGTGTACACACAGGGCTATGCACGAGGCCGAACAACATGCATGAGGCGGAAGTTTTGCGCTGGAAAGAGTTGCTCCGGCAAAAGCTTCGGTTCCTATGGGAATTTAACACTAGTTGCTCTGTCAAAGTTTCGTTTAACCGGACCCGATTCATACGTGCTGTACTACGGTTGTGTAAGATAGTCCTTCACCTTTTCGGGAGACCAAAACTCTCAACTGGTTAAAATAGTGAGTGAGAGGCTATGGAAAAGTCAGTCATTGATACTGGGGACTCGGGTGACCGCGTGCTTTCTGATACCTGTACATTTTCAGATTTACAATTATTCATTGGTTTTTAAAGCTGCTTTCAGTCTGTGGCTATATCATGGTTACCACACAAGTGCAATGTCAAGATTATCAAACCATTCTTACCTTTCATGCTCACTTTAGAGCACAAAACCCAGACTATAATTAACGAGTCATAATTCAACAATGAAACATAACTTGTTTACAAACGTAAACAAGCACTGCTCAAATTCTCGGTGTTTAATTTTTAATTTATTATGTATCATGAAAAGAGAATCCAATGACCGATTTCATGATATGTATACAAAAGATTTCTTGTGCAAGATTCTAACACTGCAGCTTGATGTTTGCATCAACATTTTCTTGTTTCTGGGTCATGCTCCATTGTTCCTATCCGACTGGACAACCAGCGTGTGTGTATCGGCGCCACTGACTGGTTAGCAGAATGTGCTGATTAGCAGGATGCTGAATTAATATAGCATGATGCTTAATTATTTTAGTATGATGCTGAATTAATTTAACATGATGCTTAATTATTTCAGCATGATGCTGAATTAAGTTAGCATGATGCCGAAATAATTAAGCATCATGCTGAATTACGAGAGGATCATGCATTTCAATTCAGCATGATCCTTAATTATTTAAGCATCACGCTATATTATTTTTCACCTCTTTTTGAATGATATATTGTTTGGTATGATTTCATGAATGCTGGATAAATAATTAAGCGTGATACCTAAATAATTAAGCATGATGCTTAATTTACTAAGCATCATGCTGTATTATTCAGACAACATGCTATATTATTTTAGCATCATGCTATATTATTTAGCATCATGCCTAATTATTTAAGCGTCATGCTTAATTCAAGGACTTGTGATTCCGTTCGTACGTCATACACAGGGTGTTGTATATTGTTCATTCAGAAAATAGTTCAAATAGAGATCACAAGATTCCAGTGTTAATTTTTGAAATCTCTCGAATATTTCTCTTCCTCTAGCGATTCCCTGCTTCTTCCACTGGTGGGAATAAAACTGCTTTTAATGATGTGAGCAACTCTGGACAACCTAGAAACTTTCTCGTGTTCTCTATTCCGAACCCACAGTTCTCTCTGGCTCATGCATCGAGGGTGACATAA
>CM062293.1:340901483-341147240 GCA_031216915.1 Pictodentalium vernedei
TCGCATCTGCTGGCAGTGTTGTTGGGTCATCAGTTTCGCAATGACAAACCGCCTGGTTCTCTAACACCTGGGGCGGTTACATTTGAAGAAAAAAAAGTAGAAATGAAAGCTCAGATTTCTTTCGATAAGTCCATTTTGTAGTAAAACTCAGGGTTCTTCCCGGAGCCTCTCGAATACCCGTACCGCATGTAGACGTTCCCAAGAAATCTTGCATATACCCATAAATACGTCCCCCTTACCACAGCACACACCCCTCCCTTTCGAGGTTGATTTTCTTTGCCATTTGGATTTACCTCTTAACCATCAAATACGCAAGCAACTTAGGCACACATGTATGGGTTTTCCGAACCATCTGGACATAGTGCTCAGATTCCTTAAAAAATAACGATGAGACATTCTGCTTAATTATTATTGACTTTTCTTGAAGAGATTCCATTGTGTGCATTTAAACTCCCTACCATGGGAATATATACAAATACGAGACGCAAAAAATGAAAAGTCGCCATTGATATTTTATTTTTTCGTTTTTCCTAAGAAATTGCGTCTTGATGACCTTTTACCCAACGCGAAAGGAAGACGACACTTGCAAATATAATTTTTGAATAACTATTTTTTGTTTCAAAACATAGCTTATGACCCCTCATTGGAACGAGCTCAACGACATCGTTCCAGTGAGGGGTCATAGGCATGTTTCTGAGACAAAAAATAATGAAAACTGAATGGTGATTTTTGTGAATAGCGCTGACCGATTTTTCCGTTACGTTTTTAAGGGGTTAACTACAATTTGAGTGACTTTACTGAGTGAGGGATTATTCCATAATTTTTTATCCGACAATCGACCAGATCGACCCTGCACTATTCACGAAAATCGAAATTTCATTTATCTTCATTCTTTTCCTTCAAACTACATTGTTTATGAACATTTACCGGGAGATTTTCGAGCGTGTGTGGGGCAATGTGATAATCTACGGAACTCAACACAGAGAACATTAGCGTGTTTGAAAAGAAAAAAAATCGAGAAGGCATATGCGGAGCTCTGGTACACACTCCACTCTTGTATTTCGTTATAACGAGGTACTCTTTCGAAATACGAAAAAAACTGAAATAGAAAAAATATTATTTCTTTATTTCGAAATGATATATTGTTATAACGAAAAAATAATAGGTGTTACGTGTCCTTTTCCGGCCTCCGTATTGTCACAAAGACGTGGCGTAATGTTTAAATTGTCATATTCTTCGCCAGACGATTATGATATGTTTAGTTATGTGTATGGGAAATCTGGTTCACATCTCCACGTCCTTTCGCTTATCAAATTAATAAAAAAAAATATAGTACTTTGATCAAGGAAAATTGGTGGATGAAATTGTAATGTTTTGAGTACTATTTTTGTTCATGTTACTTGTAGATTCTCGCATACTGCCCTGTAGAAGATGTTTTATGCTAATAAATGTTATGTTATGTTGTGTTATGGCATAGAGACATGGCGTTATATTAGTTTAACCCTTTACTCAACGCAGACGATATCAAAATTTATTATTTTAAATATCATTTTTTCAATTTTCTCAAAAAATTTCAACAAAACCATATCATGTGACCCCTAGTTGGAACGAGCTCGACGAGCTCGTTCCAACGAGGGATCACATGATATGGTTTTGTTGAAATTTTTTGAAAAATAATATTTTTTCAACTGCTGAATTTGCATATTACGCGGGTGGATGCGGCCGATTCGTTGGGTAAAGGGTTAAACCCTTTACCCAACGTAACGGTCAAAACCGGCCTGCGTTATTCACAAGAATCACCATCCAATTTTCATTATTTCTTTCATTTTTTTTTGGTCACGAAACATAACTTATGTCCCCTCGTTGAGCTCGTTCCAATGAAGGGTCATAAGGAATGTTTTGGAGGCAAAAAAATATAAAAAAATAGTTATTCACGAACTTTGTTTGCAAGTGTAGTCTGCTTTTCGTAAAGGGTTAATTAAAGTCTATACGCGCCAAATTATACGACAGTATACGATCATGATCTTATCCACAAAGCTTTCACAGAATTGCTACTTTTCGTATATAAATGGTCCGGGAGCTGAATGTGTAACCCTTTCAATCCAGACACCTTTAATGGTATCGTCTTATATACTGCTGCATGCATATTCAGCGAAATGGGCGAGTCAGTCTTTTACTTGTTTGGAGGAGGCTCAGTAATAATTTAATCAAATAGGTCTGTAAGATTAAATCATCACCGTTTCTCCTGTCCAGATATATAGATGTTGACTGTGTTGTCTGCTCACAGCCTGCCGATTTTGGCAATCCGCAAAATTTATACATATCTGGGGGCGTCGGAAAGATGATGGAATAGTGGGGTCGAAGGCATGCCTTGATAGTGTAGATGGAATGTTAGTCGGGATTATAGTTTTAACCCTTTACCCAACGTAACGGCCAAAACCGGTCAGCGCTATTCACAGAAATAACTATCCAATGTTCATTATTTTTTTTCATTTTTGGCGTCAAAAACATAGCTTATGACCCCTCATTGGAACGAGCTCGTTCCAATGAGGGGTCATAAGCTATGTTTTTGACGCAAAAAAAATGAAAAAAAATAGTTATTCAAGAATTTTATTTGCAAGTGTCGTCTGCTTTTCGTGCTAGATAAAGGGTTAAAAACTTAAAACTTCTTTGAAATTTATTAGTGAATAAATAAATACGCACCGGACTCAAAATTGGACATGCTGGGGCCCAGGAATCCCAAATCAACCAGAGACCTCAATTTGCATGAGGCCTACCGCGTGTGTATAAAATGAGTCCAAGAAGCAAATGCAGTCCTATACGAAAATACATGATTGCCGATTGAGGTTTTCAACAGTCAAGAGTCGTGTCGTGTCGGGGTCGGTTTGCATATGGAGAACAAAGTACCCATGAGACAAAGGCGGATTGGCCGTACTGAGGCCCCCCAAACTGATGCAGCCTAACACCTGTTGGTGCATGAAATTTCGCGAAAATGACCAAAAAGCGAAACGAATCTGACTGCATAGAGTGCAGGTATATCATTTAGATATATCAGCTATCTAGTCTGTAATTGATAGCTCAGATCCAGCATTTCCCCAAAACTAACCCTTTATCTAACACAAATCTAAGATGGCGATAATGATATACACTTAGTACATACGGGGTGATTTGATATTACGACACTCGGTGGATGAACATCAAATTTATGGTCGCTTCAGGGGGGTTCCACACGAGCGTATAATATTTAAAAACTCTAAATATCTAAAACGACACTTGCAAAAACAAATTATAAAAAAAAACTGAAAAAATCAGTTTTAGCCTAAAAACATGGCTTTTGACACCTCGTTGAAATGACTTCTATCCAATCAGAGTCATTTGACTTTTGCGACAATAGTTTTATCGCAAAAGTTAAAAAAAATAGCAAAATTGTAACGGAGCGTTCAGCAAGAGTCGTCATAACTTTAGAAGGGGCCCACAAAGTCGATGTGCAACATAAAATATCCTTTTGTGTTAAATAATACACTCTAAATTCAGTTGGGTTAAAAATCAGCCCAAATCAACTGGGTTGAGTGAATATGAACCCAATTGGGTTCATATTCACTCAATCCAGTTGATTTGGGCTGATTTTTAACCCAACTGAATTTAGAGTGTACCCACGCGTTAAATATTTTCTTTGCTTTTGACACCAGGGGTGTAGCAAGGAAATAATATTGGGGGGGGGGGGGGTATTTTCCAGTTGACGAACCAGGATATCCGCCGCGAAACGACGGCTCGACCTGAGGCGCGTTGCCCGGAGATAGAACGAGAGAAGAAATCTGGGGGTCATCCCCTGTGAAAATTTTTAAAAATCCGCGGTTGAAACAAGCAATTTGGTGGCTTTCTCGATAGTTTCAAACAGGATTTCTCTTCACCACAAATCCACCCGTTATTGAATTAGATAAGATAAGATTTATTAAGCAAAAACACCAGAACAAAGACAGATTGCTTTGTATATAGAAAATCAACATAAATAGAAACATAAAACAATACTAATTCCAAATGACAAACGTAAATTTCAATAGTGGTTGTAATATAATATTATTATTGTCACCTCTTGGTGTCAGTTTGACAAAACTTGTTCTCGTTGTTTTAAGAATTTTGCAACCCTTTCAATCCCGACACCTTTAATGGTATTGTCTTATATACTGCTTTATATTCAGAGAATTATGTCACGAAAAATGATATGTCACGCAAACTTTGTGGCGAAACGACCGAAATGCACTGAAAATTCTTGTTCATGATTCTTGTTCATGATATTTTACGTAAGCTAATAATGATTCTTGTGCAGAGAACGTTCGTAACTGCATGATGTTTAAAATTGTTCCAAGGTGAAATCCTTTATGTAATGTGCTATTGTTAGGAGGTACCTCCGAGAAAATTTTGGAAACATAACTCCCCCGAAAAGTTAGCAGTGATATATTCGTTAAAGAAACTTACCATATGCGTGCTGGACATGATAATGGAAGAATGCTTACATTGGACGAAAATTTAACTCCATCTTTGGCAAAATATTTGGGGTAAATACACCCCTTCAGTTTCTAAGCGCCACTGTTTGATAAAAGGAAACAGGTTTTTTTCAGTTTGCAAAATCAAAATTTTCTCCCATTAGGCCGAACTATGATCGGCTTGATGCCCCCCCCCCCCCCCCCCCCCCCCTTCCCACACACACACCTTGATGCCGAATGAACGATGAAGATGATACGAAAATTCCATCAAAATATCCTCAATGTGGACTGCCATTTGATCGCTCAGATGCAAGAATAATTAAGTATAGCGTTCTTTCAGTTTGAAAAAGCAAAATTTTCTCCGGATCCTGCCGGATCCCGCATTTCCACAAAACTTTTCCTGGCCCAGTCCTCCCCTGTGTAGAGAACCACTGAGCAACGGGCTATCCAAGTAACTAACCTGGCACAAGTATCGGGTTAGCATTGGTCGAAAGCAAGTGTGCTCCACTTTTTTTTTGCCGGGCCATGTTTTTTTTGTTTGCACATATTTTAACACAACCAATGACTGGGGCGGATCCAGAGCCTCCCCCATAATTTCTCCAGCTATGTTTCTCTCGTACCGGTTTAATTTCGATGGATTTCGGATAATTTTTTGCAGTAAGTGGCAACAAACGCTAAAATGTATACAGTCTGTTAAAAAGTCGGTTAACTGAAATAGATCGTAATCTTACAGACATACAAGTACCAAATCCACCCCCAGACAAGATAATCCACAGACAGTATAATTGCTGTTAACGTCTGGTAAAGCATACAGGTGATGTCTATTTATCAGCATTGGTCGTTACGACCAAAGCTGATAAATAGACCTCACCTGTATGCTTTACCAACGTTTTTTAACGGCTCCCAAAGTGTGAAATCTTTCAAATACATCTCCAGAAAAATCTCAAAATATCCGCTCAGATGCATGGAAACGGGGATTTTGGTACGACGACCATCCATCGTCCGATCCAGCCCCCCCCCCCCCTCCCCCACTTTGAAAATCGTTCCGTCGCCCCTGATCGCAGTGGTCCCGTGTGAACGTATATGCCACCGATTATCAAATTGTGAATGGTTATACATCATTGCATACTTAACCGACGATGCCAACCAAAAGTGGATACTGAATGCACCTTAAGAAAACATGTCATCCAAGATGAAAATCCCGTTCAGACCTTTAGTTCAAGTTATATTAACCGGTCGATTGTCGAAGATTGATCTGACTATATCAGAGGCTTGAGAGCGCATTGCAATGTACTGCAAGGCCTACTGGCAATAAGTCCATTATTCAGTATGGTAGCTTCTGGGTGGTCAAGCCACACCGAACACAGAATGAAACTACAACCCCATTGCCCGTGCTTGGACTAACATTATCTTTGTAACACTTCTGTCCTATTTAGCATTAAACTCTCCGTGCGGAAGCTGTAAATAATTTATTCAAACGCTGGAGCATTGCCAGGGTAAATAAATATTTTAACCCTCCCCCTCAACCCCACTTCATTTCACCTTCCTCTGGGTTAAGAGTCTATGCCTCATAGGTGAAGGCCCAGGGTGTCCCCCACCCCCACCCCCAAAACAAAAAAACTTTTCACATCAATTCGAACACCCTAGGTACAAGTCTTTAGTATCTGGAAAGAGGAGGAATAAACATAGCGATGACCCGTGAAATATCAGACCGAGAGTACATGAAAATTTGATTTCATCACGATAACAGAGACGTGGCATCGGACTAAGCATGAAATCATACTACCGGGTTATACTTGCCTTGATATGAGCCGCGGCGTCTCCCAACGTAAAAAGGGAGACGTTGCGTTCTACTGTCTTGACAAATATAAACCGTTCTTTCAGCAATCATTCTGTGTCGATGAATTGTCGCTATGGGTACAATTCGATGCAAAAATGTTGAATATGCAGACCCCGGTTGTTTTTGTTTCTGCCCCCTAACAATTCTTCTTACTGGAATACGATCAAACTCGAAAATTATATATTTGCAAATATTGAACAAAAACTGGGGAAGTATGGGTGTGACGATCTAATTCTACTAGGGGGTGATGTCAACGCCCGAACAGGAGAAATGTCTGATTGCATTACGGATGATACCACACTGCACGTCCCACTTCCCGATTCCTACACCGTTGACTCTTGCTCTAACCGTTTTAACTCGGTATCCGGACAAAAAACCCTCGGACAAAATACCCTTAGGACATAATACCCTCAAAAAAATACCCTTAGGACATAATACCCTCAATGGGTAGGACAAAATACCCTCGGACAAAATACCCTCAGATCAAATGTATATAAAGTTGGATTTTTGGTGTTGGGGGGTGGGGGCGGGGTAATTGCATCTAAGGCACTAGCCGGTGTTTTGTTTGAAATAACAAGTACCAATATTTTTAATTTTTTTTATTAACCCTATACCCAACGTAACACCCAAAACCGGCCACCGCTATTCTCAAAAATCGCCAATTAATTTAAAAATCGCCAATTAATTTTCACTGCTTTTTCATTTTTTGTCTCAAAAACATAGGTTATGACCCCTCGTTGGAACGAGCTCGTCGAGCTCGTTCCAACGAGGGATCATAACCTATGTTTTTGAGACAAAAAATTAGTTATTCAAGAATTATTTTTGCAAGTGTCGTCTGCTTTTCAGGCTAGGTAAAGGGTTAAACTAAATAGATATGAAGCACAATACCAATGGCAGATGGCAATTGAATATGAAGCACAATATAAATGGCAGATAGCACAGAACATGAAACAAATATGAGGGTATTTTGTCTGAGGGTATTTTGTCCTACCCATTGAGGGTATTATGTCCTAAGGGTATTTTTTTTAGGGTATTATGTCCTAAGGGTATTTTGTCCGAGGGTATTTTATCAGACAAAATGACTAATAGTTATGGAAGAGAGCTGCTGACCCTATGTCAAGCAGCAAAACTGAGAATAGTCAATGGGAGGAGTAAGGGAGATGCAATGGGTACCTTTACCAGCTACCAATATAATGGAGCTAGTGTCGTAGATTATATAATAGTATCAGATAAATATTTGTCCGATGTAGATTATTTTTGTGTTAAAGAGCCAACTGAGCACTCTGACCACTGTCAACTGGCGCTACACTTAAACAATCAGTGCCATAATCTTCTGACCAAAAACACTCCAAAATACAGTTACACCCAATCTAAGTATACCCTAAAATGGACCAAAGATAGCGCGGTGAGAGCTTTAGAGGCATTTTTGCGACAAGACATTCAGTTTAAAAATCGGCAGTCTATAATGAAAAATTACACTAATGACGATCTGGTACAGAAGAAGCAATAACTGATTTGATTGTTATACTGACCGACATAAACAATCTGGCATCCATGAAAATTTTGCGTGCCCCTAAAAAGAAAAAACCTAAAAGCAAATGGTTTGATGATGAATGCAAACATCTAAAATACGCCATGCAAAATTCACTCAAGACTCTTCAGCAAAACCCCCAGGATAGATCTCTGCTGCAAACGTTTTTTTCATTGGAAGAAAATGTATAAAAGAGCAACGAAGAAAAAGTCCAAAATGCACTTCAAGAACATATGGGAAAACCTCGAAAAATTAGCATCTTCAGATCCAAAAACCTATTGGCAGACAATTAAGTCCCTTCGAACAAGCAATGTTGAGATCAATCATCTGGACCCCGACAGGTCTGTTGATTTCTTTAAAACGCGTTTGTGTCGACCACAAACCCACGAAAATACATCCAATGTTATAAACACAGAAGTGGATATACAACAACCATTGAATAATGACCAAATCTCGGCTACCGAAATAATGCACTCTCTGCAGTGGCGGCGCCAGAAATTTTTTTGTGGGTGGGTGGGGGGGGGGGGGGGGGGCAACTAGGGGGGCAGACTCCCATGAAGGGGGGTAAATACGTAAAGGATCATATCATTACTTTGTTATGAGGTAGTCCAAACTTGGACCCAAAGTCCGTAATATACTTTTTTGGTTTGGTACGTCCTGTGGACGTACCAAACCAAAACATTATATTACGGACTTTGGATCCAAGTTTCGACTAAATGTAATGGTAATTAGCGGTCCTCCTTTCAAAAAAATCCTGGATCCGCGTCTGGTGGGTCTGTGCGTGAGAGAGAGAGAGAGAGAGAGAGAGAGAGAGAGAGAGAGAGAGAGAGAGAGAGACTCATAATGCCCGTCTGTCATAATGCGAAATCCATGAATTTTTTTAGATAAGGGATATGGATAGACATGCCTTTGTTGGCTCATAACTTAATTATAACTTATAAGTATCTGCATCCGAGTCTTTAAATCTCTACTGCCTGGATGTGTTCATCAGCTAGCCTGAGGCTTTAGGCTAAGTGTGTATGGGAAATTATTGGGAATAAAAAAAGAGAGGGGTGTGTGTGTGTGTGAGAGAGAGAGTGACTGAATGTGTTTGTGTGTGAGGGTGGATGGAAATGCATGCGAGATGGTTGGGGGGGGGGGGGCAACTGGGGGGGGGGGGGGGGCAAAGCCTTCGTTTAGGTGGGTGGGGCAAATCCCCCATACCCCCCCCCCCCCCCCCCCCGTAGCGCCGCCACTGACTCTCTGAGAAGTCTAAAAAACAATAAATCGACCGGGTGTGAGAACATTTCAAATGAACTCTTAAAAATAATAGTCCCGCATATGATTGATCATGTAACTAAATTATTTAATCAGGTATTTGAATCACATCATTATCCCCCTTCATGGAGTAAATCTGTTCTCACCACATTATATAAGAAGGGTGATCGAAACGACCCCAATAATTATAGAGCTGTTGCCGTAAGCGGTGCTCTAGGTAAGCTATTCAACAGAGTTATCAGAGAGAGGATTAACACATATCTTGAAGATAATTTCTTGATTAGCGATAATCAATTCGGGTTCACAAAACACCGTAGTACTATTGACAGCGCCTTTATTCTTAAAACACTATAAACAAATATAAAAAACTTAAACAACCGTTATATGCTCTTTTTGTTGATTTTAGAAAAGCATTTGATAAAGTTAATAGAAACATTCTTTTTGATAAACTACACCGCATCGGGATACAGGATAATGTATTTAAAATTTTAAAATCCCTATATAGCTCAAGTTACTATCAAATAAAAACTTCGCAAGGATTAAGCCCATCCTTAATGTCAACGGTTGGTGTCAGATAAGGTTTTGTGATCTCACCGACGCTCTTCAAAATCTTTATCGACGACATTGGTTTAAAATCTTTGATAAAAAATATGATCACGTCCGTTTACACATCACGAATCTAAGTCACTTGCTATTTGCCGACGATTTAGCGATCATCTCAAACTCGTCTCGGGGACTACAGAGAGCATTGGACAACGTGCATTTAACAAATTTGAACTTGAATACCAAGAGTTTGTTGAGATGGACACACCCGAGAGATTCATATTCCTGATGAGAAACAATGTGCCACAGCTGTGCGGTATCATCTGTAATATGACCCAGCAATTCTTAAAACAACGAGAACAAGTTTTGTCAATCTGACATCAAGAATATTATATTACAACCACTATAAGCCTTAATATTTACGTTTGTCATTCGGAATTAGTATTGTTTTATGTTTCTATTTATGTTGATTTTGTATATACAAAGCAATCTGCCTTTGTTCTGGTTTATTTGCTTAATAAATCTTATCTTATCTTATGAAGCAGATTTGGGGAGTTAACCCTTTAATAACGCTGACGATATCAAAAATTATAATTTTTAATATAATTTTTTAAAATTTTTCCAAAAATTTCAACAAAACCGTATCATGTGATCCCTCATTGGAACGAGCTCGACGAGCTCGTTCCAAAGAGGGTCACATGGTATGGTTTTGTTGACATTGTTAGAAAAAAAAAATGTTTTTCAGCTGCTGAATTTGCATATTACGCTGGCGGATGTGGCCGATTCTTTGGGTAAAGGGTTAAGGTATGGTATGGTATGTAAGGTTAACATTTTTCAAGACAAGTGTGTGGAGTGTGGGGGTGGGGGGGGGTGGTCGAGTGCCCTAACCACCCATGGCTTCGACACTGTTCATACATGCGCTATCATTTATCATTTAAATATATATCTTCACAGGCTCGAAGGCAGAAGCTCCTAATTTCCTGACATGGTGAAGCGAGTGTTCAAATTTCACGACAGTGTTCCCGGATTATTGGCCGTCGATACAAACTTGAAACCCAACTCAATATACTTCTTTAACCCTTTACCCAACATAAAGGTCTAAATCGGCCAGCGCTATTCACAACAAAAACTACCATTTTATTTTCATTATTTTTTTCAATTTCTGTCTCAAAAACATAGCTTATGTCCCTTCATTGGAACAAGCTCAGTGAGCTCGTTCCAATGAGGTGGTCATAAGCTATGTTTTTGACCTAAAAAACTTAAAAAATTAGTTATTCAAGAATTTTGTTTACAAGTATCGTCTGCTTTTCATGTTAGGTAAATGGTTAAAACAATAATAAATAGGAGCGTAGTGGCTTAGTGCATGGCTACGGCATTGATCTTCGAACTGAAAGGTCCACAGTACTAACCCCATCAGGGGCAACTGTGTTGTATTTTTGGAAACTTGACAAGGCACTTAATCCTGATTGTCCCATGAGCAACAACAACAACAACAACAGTAGTGGCAGCTGCACCAAAAGCAGCCTTCAAGTTGCAAATTATATTTGAATGTTGAGGGCTATCCCATTTCCGAAAGTAGGCACGTGGCGCTCCGGGTAGCATACGGTGCAATACTCAATAATTTATATTTTGATGACAGCCAAATGACCTTGCGGGGAAATGTTAAGTGGTAGCGCAAAGGTATTTCCGGACTTTAAAGCATGCAGTCATCATAAATTATTCATTTCTCTTTTATAAATACCCTAAAATGTTTGTGGTACGCATCACAATTTGTTTCGGTACGTTAAAAATAGAAGTATGTTTAATATTCATTTGAAATCAGTCATCTGGGTGCCTTTGTTGAATTCCTTCCAAGCCACGTCTGTACAGTTCAATACAGATAATATTCACCGGCCGTAGGTTTGTGTTTACAATTCAACCGTGGCGACAAGGGAGGGGTGCCCCAGGGGAGGGGTGCCCCTCACACCAAACGTGGTCAAAATTTTCAATAGTTAGAAATTTAACCCTTTGAACTTGCAAGACCGATTTATCGGTCCAAGGCATAATTTCGTCCCATTTTTGTATTATTATAAGAGGTCTCTCCACGGAGCATTGATGATAAAATAATAACTGTAGTCTGCAGCCTGACGGCTGCAGATTGCAATTATCATTTTATCCCCCCCTGTATATTGATATTGGACTGACTCATTTCAACTGTAAGTATACACAGTGGCGATGCCATTCCAGGAAACGAGGTTTTAAAGTGTTAAGCCTCAAACCACCATCAGTTGGAAATTTCATGCCCTAGGGTAATCGGTTTCGTGGCATTTTATCCAGCTTTGTCGGGGGGGGGGGGGGGGGGGGCACGGTGGTGCTGTATACTAAGGCGTACTGCACGTCGATGGTGCACCTGTCTTCAACCAATGCTAACCCTGCTTGTGTGGAGTTAGTACGTTGGGAGGTCTGACAGTTGCTCGCCATCGATCGGTGGTTCTTTCCGGGTACCATGGTTTCCTCCATCCATAAGTGTCCGACATGAGGTGACCCTGGCTGCTGAAAGTGTCGTTAAGCCCTAATAAATAAATAAATCCAGCTGTAGACCGCTTGTATCAGGCATTGAGTGATTTTTAAAGCTTATTTCAGCGGATTCTCCAACTAGCGTCAATATTCAGTTCTCATTGTCACATTTTTTCCTTACTGACCAGTTCTCCGGACTGGTCAATAGGGGAGAAAATATGACAATGAGAACACAACATCGATTAGATAAACGTCTTACATTTGTGATGATAATTTATGTGGATTTTTTTCTGTCTCAATCGGTTTTTTTTATAAGTTAACGATCCTGAAGTGGTGTTTACTGCGTGTTTATGTTCCGACAGGGGCGGTGGAAGCTGGATAAAAGTGGAGGAGCACAAATTTACAATGCTACCATGGTTCGACCCAGTGTGAGAAACGTTACAATCGTATATCGGTAAATGTACCATGACTCGCTAGAGTCTCTCGTTTAGATCAATATGCCACTGTGTGGCCACTGTCTTGTCCGCTTCTTCTACTTCAACCATCTTTCAACCCGAAAGCCAGCCTTTGGTTGGAAGATAGTTGAAGTGGAAGGAACGGACCGAAGCGACCGAAAGTGGGATTTTTTGGTTAAATATTGTATGGATTTGCAAATAATGTTTCACGAATGCCTGTATATTGACACGTTCGCATGCGCCCATTTTAACTCTTTTTGTAACTGCGAAACACATCTGTGGAAAACAGCGGAGGGGCAAGTGCACCCTGGTCCCCCGCCTCTGTGTTCCGAAACCGAGTTTTTTCTGAAACCCAACCGAAAACAAACCGAATCTGAAAAATCAATACCTCCCAGCTCTAGCACTGCTGCAGCTGAAGACGTGATGGTTCAATGCATTCAAAGTGTGGGGGACTCACAGTATGTGGAGAGTGTATTATCACTAAATCACCCACAGAGTGGAGATTCCACCCATGCAATAATTGCAAATTTGTTGCAAAGCATAACAAGCACACGCAGTTTCATCCAATGGACCTCCGGGTTAAACCATGAGGTCCATTGGCTGAAACATTGGTTGTGTTTATTGTACAACATTTGAAAGTTATAGTTTGAGTGATAACTCCACTCCGAGGGTGATTTAGTTACAATCCACTCTCCACGTACTGTATGAGCCATTGAGTTCGAATCAAGTCACATGCGTTGGGTCCTTCAGCACGACACTTAAACTCGCTGGTTCGTGTGGTCGCGGAGTGTGATAAGGTGTTTACCACGTTGTTGAAGATGAGATAAGATTAGACAATAATATGACTAATATTCCATCTAAATCATCAAGGCATGCATTCATAATGTGGTTGGAATATTTCTCAGTCGGGATTATAGTGAAAAAACTCAAGACTTCTTGGAAATTTATCAGTGAATAAATAAAATAATCATCATGTAGTTGTCTTGACGTAACTTCTTATTTAATTAATACGTACCGCATGATTATGCTGGATGTCCAACAGCCCAAATTGTCACAAGTCCAAGTATCTAATCCAGTATGTTAACCCTTTTACTGCCACGCCCACTTTAGCCATATATGGAGGATCTCTATTTACGCATGTATTAATTAATTAATTAATTAATTAATTAATTAATTAATTGGTGTCTAAGGTACCCGGAGAGAACCACCGACCAACGGCGAGCAACTGTCAGCTCCCCAACATACTAACTCCACACAAGCAGGGTTAGCATTGGTTGAAGACAAGTGCACCATTGACGTGCAATACGCCTTAGTACACAACGCCACCGTGCCCCCACGTAGACAATGGGGGTGAAGTGTCTTGCCTAAGGACACAACGCGGTTGCCGCAGGTGGGATTCGAACCGAGGACCTCTCGGTTGCAGCCTGCACATCTACCTGCTGAGCTGACGCGCCACCGTGTACGCCTTTAAGCGAGAAAGTTTAATAAGATTTATGACTTACTTCAAACTCTATCATCTGATTAATTGTTGGAAAGGGCTCTCTGAGCCCTTTCCAACAATTAATCAGATGGTGGGTTTGATCTGTGCATATCAGAACGAACAGATACTCATCATAAAGTAGGTGACAATAGCCTCTTTTGGCAGTGTAAGTGTTACGAAAGTACATGATTACTAGCAAGAGAGAATTCATATGTTAGACGCCAATCCTGTAGAAAATACCACGGCTGGGAAGATTGTTGGGGAAGGGTGCATACCTCTCCTACCCCGCACCCTTAACGACGCCTCTGATAACCAGGCCAGGAGTTTTTTTCTAATTTGTGTCCAATTAAATGAATATTACTTTCCGGGCTTGTAAAAGTTAATTCAACTGTACAGCCAATTAATAGTTGACCAGTATCTGTTTATTACATATCAGTATTTTTATTCAACAAAAGCGTTCTTTTAAAAAGTTAAATTTCCATATTTCAATAACCATTCCCTGTGATAACTGAAAACAAATCAAGTTTTCAGTGAATTAATTTGTTGAACAGAAATAAATTTCCAGTTGTTTAAAACATGGGAAACTGAATGCCTCCTGGATACCTGCCCGATGGATTAAATGAAATATACGTTTTCTGACGGAATGACTATTCATTTTACAGGAATCCACTGAATTTGAAAATTTCATGAGGAAAAATTTCTCACCAATGCGTCTCTATCAACATATCGAGCTTTCTCGCCATTCTGTATGGATATAATCCAGAGGAATTCAAGAAAATAACAATTGTTTAACAGCAGATGAAAAAATGTGGAATAATGACGATGATTAATTCACTATTGGCAAACAATTCAACCTTCACTACAAATAACCCCTTCCCATCGCAGAAGCTTCACATGTTAACATCAGACACAAACAAAGGTTGTGATATTATTTCGCGTTATGCTCCCGAGTAGCCTATTGGCTGAATACGGAGGGGACGAGAAGTTTTCGAAAATCACGCGGGCGCGTACGAATGGGGATGGCAACAAGTCTTCTAGTACACACCCACGGTCACATAGCCAGACCCTCCCCTCCTTTTAAAAGACGATTTTTGAACAGAGTCAGTTTGTGTAAATTGATGTTAAAAGGAGAATCAAAGTGACCCCAGATTTGTGACGCACTTTGGGGTCGAAGAGGACTCCCCGACTCTCGCCAATGGGATGGGAGGAGTCTTCCCATCGCCGAGGCTTTGGCTTTCATGGGGAAGGGTGATTTAATCCTTTACCCAACGTAACGACCAAAACCGGCCAGCTCTATTCACAAAAATCGCCGATTAATTTTCATTATTTTTTGTCTCGAAAACATAGGTTATGACCCCTCTTTGGAACGAGCCCGTCGAGCTCGTTCCAATGAGGGGTCATAACCTATGTTTTTGAGACAACAAAAATGAAAACAATAAGTTATTCAAGAATTGTATTTGCAAGTGTCGTCTGCTTTTCATGTTAGGTAAAGGGTAAATCAAAATGAAATCACGCATCTTTCAGTTCAGCTTAGATCACAGTTGAGCTCAGACTGTGAGTAAAAGGTTACCTTAAAATGTATGAATAGAATAGTTTAAGTTTAATGACATAATATGTCCACGCAAGACTGATGTCATGAGTACAAAACAAAAGCAACAATCATTCTGAGTATCAATAAGTAATAGCTGAAAGGGCAGTCAATATTTTTTTCTTCTCTAAATTCATTTACGGTTATATTGATCCCATTATTGTTATATTAGTTAGTGTTGGACAAATTTGATCTATGTTCAGCGGGGGAGGGGGCGAGGGGAGCATGAATTCCAGGAACATAGGAGCATTTTTTAATTTTACCCAAAATGACCACACCCACCCCAGAAAACATTTTTGGAATTTTTTTCCGCATAATTTTCAGACCCCCCCCCCCCCCCCATTTGAAGAAATATTTGAAGTAATCCAGCTGATTATCTAGTCATTTTTTAAATTTTATTACTTAATAATTTATATTTTCATTTCGTGAGTTGGTGATTCATTGGAAACGTGTGTGACAGAAATCAGACAAATTGGAAATCCATCCCTCATAAACTCTACGCTTGTGCACATTGCCATTGAATTAATATGGAAGATACCACCGGTTCAAAGGGTTAAGTATTTGGGTGGCTGGTTGCACGTAGACATCTGGATTTCAGGGCTTTATTGATATATTTTTATATATTCTGTCGCCCCACGGCTTGTCGTTTGGATCCTCCTTCTTTGACCTCCACTGTCAAAACGACACATCTATGAGATGATGTGGCATAATATTACATAGCATAATGATTATCACATGGATTGCCATGGAGACACGTATAAATAGCCAAGTTGTGACGTCATAAACATAGCAGTACGTGGTGTGAGTGGGTGTGCATGAGGCGGGTTGTGAGGGGTTTCTTTTCAGAGGATGATAACCCCTACTTGTTATATGGGGGTTGAGACTATTAACTAATCCAACAAAAACAGAAGTTGTATATTCAACAGATCGATAATTGCATGTATAATATTTGGAAGGAAACATCGGGACGTGGATAAATTGTTCCAACAGAATTACGACCTCTTCCATCCTAACCATTTCTGGTAACAACCAGTTTTCAGAATCAGTTATGTTTTTTTTATTATATTTTTCAGGTTGTCATGTGCACAGAAATTTCTTCAGGTAATGGATGTTTTGGTTAATAAAATTCACAATGGTTCATTCCGTTCAAGATTGACAAGCAGATAGTTCAAGCGACGACTCGGTCAGCCTTTAGTTGCGTTGACCATTCACTTTTCGAATCAAGCAAACCCACCCACTGTCGCATGTAAGAACAGCCATTCAACTTTTATTTATCGTTTTTGTTCACGAGATAATTTAAGGGCACTCATCAAGGCTGACAATACTCGTCATTGGAAGACACTTATACGAAAGTTGGCTCCCCTTTAGTTCAAGAATGAAAATGGCAGAAGACTTAGGGTTAGAGTCCTTATGGAAGTAAGATTCTTCGACGGTTTATTCGATATAAATAATGTCGTAACTATGCTAAAATAGTAGTCCTCGAGGAAGAACAGCCCACGCGCGGGAGACTATTCCTCTCCGAGGACAACTGTTTTGGCACAGACAACTCCAAGCCGCGCAATATTGTAGGCCTCTGTAGGTTTTATAAACGGCTCATCGATTTCCTTTCATTACAGTAAATCGCGAATACTCTCGTTTTGCATTAACCATGCAAGTATCCCAATAAAAAGTTTGAGGATAATGGAGTCACCCCTTTCCGTAAATTTCTGTTTAGCCGCCTTTGAATTATGAAGTAACACTTTTAACCCTTTACCCAACGTAACGAAACCGGCCAGCGCTATTCTAAACAATCGCCAATTAATTTTCATTATATTTTCATTTTTTTGGTCTCGAAAACATGGATTATGACCCCTCTTAGGAACGAGCTCGTCGAGCTCGTTCCAATGAGGGGCCATAACCTATATTTTTAGGACAAAAGATGAAAAAAAATTAGTTATTCAAGAATTTTGTTTGCAAGTGTCGTCTGCTTTTCAGGTTAGGTAAAGGATCAAATGAGATACTTAATTCCCAATCATTACAAATCCACTAGTTTGGAATTATTTTATTGGGAAAGTCTTTCAAAAATATTTTTTGTAGATGGCGCTTATCAGGGTTTGAACTAAGGCACCGAGGTATTGTTAGCATCTTCGATTTGAATTTTCTTGTTACTTTTGTTGATGAGTTTGTGTAGTATTGACAGCAAATTGATTATTACTATCGAATGTTAAACTTACCCGCCACTTTATTTATTTCACAGGACATTTTTGCCAAGAGAGAGTTGCTGATGTTGTCTTTGTTTTGGATTCGTCGACAAGCATATGGGAGCACGATTTCCAAAAGCAGCTAAAGTTTGTAGAAGAGGTCACAAAACAGTTCAATATTGGCGAAAATGACGTTCGAGTGGGAGTACTGACCTTCAGTCACGAGCTAAAAGTTAACTTCAACTTGAAGGACAATTTGGATGAAATAAGTTTGATTCATGCAATTCGAAGTGTTGAATACATAAATGGCGGAACATATACATCACACGCTATAGAATACGCCCGAAAACGCATGTTTCTACCCAAACATGGTGGAAGGCCATGGGCAACCCATATTATTGTCGTCATAACCGATGGAATGTCACACAACACCACGGCAACAATATATCAATCAGGCATGGCACAATATGAGGGTATCGAAGTGTTTGCCATTGGAGTTGGTCACGGCGTCGAACAGAGAGAACTGAATGGAATTGGAAGCAGTCCGGAATCAAAATACGTCTTTCATGTAAATGATTATCAGTCCTTGCAATCAGTGAAAAAATCACTTGCTGCTAGAGCCTGCAATGGTAAGGATTTGTTAAATACATAACTCTTACTGTTGTTGACAAATACATATGCACAGTACTCTTCAGTGAATATATAAAACCAACCGAAGAGAATAACCGCTAACAGAAAAAACCCAAAACACTGAGCAGAGAGGAGCAAATTCCACACTATCCAAGTTACTAACTCTATACACTGGCAGAGTTAGCAACATCAACGTGCATTGCGCCTTAGAATACACCACCAACGTACCCCTACATGGGCAATCGGGATTAAGCGTCGTGTAATGTAAAACGTTAATCAAGCTCTGAACACAGAACAATAATGAAGTTTGGGACTGGGATAGAGATGGGCAGTATACCGAAAAACTGAACCGACACCGATATTATTGGGGATACCGAAAAACCAAATCGAACCAATCGATGAATACCGACATCGTCTGAATTTTCAAATTTTCCTACATCCGCTATTCATAGGTCCCCGTTGAGGCCTGATAACAGATGAAAGCTTCATTTTCATGAAAAAAGTGACTGATTTTCTCTTCAGTCTTCTCAACTCTCAATGGACTGGTTAACAGTCCTGAATTCCCACTAGATTACAACCTGCATGTCCATGTCCTACTGCTTAGCAGTGATTTCTAGTCAGGTCTTGGCTGCCTGTTAAGGCAGCCAAGACCTGACTAGAAATCACTGCCCCGATGGTTAGTCTATTGTCAGCAGGACCTCCTAAAGATGGCAGGTCAGAGCACATGCTCTGAGATCGCAAAAGCCTGAAATGGGTCTTTAAACATTAAGCAGCGTTTAGAACAAGTCACAAAATTAATGTAGGCCTAGATATGATTTGTGGCCGTAAAAGAATGCCACTGTTGAGCTCATTAGCAGTGCCATTTATAGCGTGGTGGTAGAATGATACTACAACAACTTTGCTGATGTGAACTCCTCTTTGGAACTATCGGCAAATTTCAGTCAAGTCAGATACCGAATACCGAACCGATACCAAGGTATACCTCTCTAAAAATACCGAAATCGATACCGAACTCACAATTTAAATACCGCCCATCTCGAGACTGGGAATAAGTTTAGTTTGTAAGTTTATGACCATTACAGCTATCGGTGAAATTAATTCACATCACCCCATTCTGCACTGTTGCCCTTGATGAGAACAGACACACTAACAAATTTTGTAACTCCCGTCTAAATACAAATTCCCGGAACTATGAGCAGATCTCTTGCCATCAAATGCATTTTAACTGGTAAATGGGCAACAGTTTGCCTTGAATGGTTGTAACTTAAATTTGTGCAAATAGAAATTTTGTCTTTATGTTCCCAAGATAGTTTATAGTGACAGAGATATTATAACATTTCCACTTTACATTTACAGAAAAAGAAGATGAACCTAAGGTCAATGATGCTCCTTATACAAGAGCTGTGAACCTCGTGAAAAGTGAGTTAAGTTGTTCTCAATAGAATTTATCAACATCTCCCATATTAATGACGTGCCCTCCCCCCCCCCCCCCCCCCCCCGTGTGGCCTTTATTTACAAAACAATAATCACGTGTGAAACAAAATAGAAAGACTAGGGTGAGGGTTAACATCAATCGCTTCATAATTCACTCATTTCCTAACTATATCCCAACTCTGCAAAGTCATATAATTGACTGGTGTTGACAAAATATATTATTGTGATGAACTGACAGTAAGTTGAGTAACATGGTCTGGGTTTGCGGCCTGGAGCTTATTATATATTCAACCGAGACTCGAAGCGTCGGGGTTGAACATACGCTCCGAGCCGCAGACGTCAGATCTTGTTATCGTCAACTCATCACAATAACGTATATGTTCCAATAAGACACTACCCATAGCTCCAAACCCACATCGTGAAACACAAGAGGCTTATTTACTAAACTTGTGATCGTCAAAAAGTTGCCTTGTTCAAGGCAACTTTTAACGATCATGGGTTTAGTAAATAAACCTCTCGTGTACCCCTCATCGTCACTGAATCCAGAAAAAATGAAGCGGCTTACTGGTCACTTCGTTGATGAAGCAATTACGAAACGGGCGACGTCATTTTAAATATTTCGCGTGAGAACATCAGTTGGTGACATTTGCTACTGGAGCCGTAAATATAAAATAAATTACGCCTGCTCTCGATCATCCAATCAGAGGGCGAGGATTTTACTCTTCTTGGAACATGATGATAAGTTATTTTGATGAGTTGATGGTAACATGGCCTGAGGTTTGCTGCTCGGAGCTTATGTTCAACCGAGACGCGAAGAAAATGTTGATGCACATAATTATCTTGTATAATAATGTTTAAAAATTCAGAAAAGTTCACTCAAGCAATTTCTGAACAGAGTGCAAAAGGTTTGCGATGTTTTCCTTACTTGGCGCTTGTCATAGAAATACCCGCTTCCTGTTAGAACTTCTCTCAAAATATTTCACAAACTAATAAAGCCTGTTGTTTATATGGTTGTGAGTTATGGGGTATGGGAATAACTGAGAAGAATATTAATCGTCTTGACTGTGAACAACTACACATTAAAATTTGTAAACACTTATTTGGAGTTGGAAAACGTGCATGAAATAATGCTGTTAGGACTAAACTGGGTAGTTACCCATTATACAATGATATTCTTTGTCGTTTGGCATCTTACGTTAACAAATTAGCATCAGTCTCATGTAACTCACTTTTGCAAAATGCTGCTACCGAACACATGAATCTAACGTCAAACAGATCAATTTTTAAAACTTTGGAATCTTTTGGAATTAATACTCATATTAGTGATGATAGTTTAGCAACCTGTAATATAAGTGTATCAGTATACAGAAATGAACTTTACGCAAAGCATTCAAATGATTTTAATGTTCAAATACACGCGGATAACAGTAAACTAAGAACATATTGTCTCTTTAACCCTTTACCTAACATGAAAAGCAGACGACACTTGCAAAAAAAATTCTTGAATAACTATTTTTTTTTCATTTTTTATCTCAAAAACATAGGTTATGACCCCTCGTTGGAACGAGCTCGACGAGCTCGTTCCAACGAGGGGTCATAACCTATGTTTTTGAGACAAAAAATGAAAATATTTTGAAAATTAATTGGCGATTTTTGAGAATAACGCTGGCCGGTTTTGGCCGTTACGTTGGGTAAAGGGTTAAGAGCAAGTTTGAGCTTGAACCATACCTTGTGTATACGAATTCAAGTGATGATAGATTCATATTCACCCGTCTCCGAATAAGAAATCGTTGCCTTGCTATAGAAAAGGGACGGCATCATCAGCCTCCCATTGAACTTGAAAATAGGTTATGCTGTGTTTGTTCAATGCGAAAAATTGACGTTGAGAAACATTTCATAATGGTGTGTCCTGCAAATGTCGAATTAAGAACTGTATTATTTGACACAATGAAGAAATATCATAGATCTTTGATGAATAAATGAATCTAATTATATCAAATAATTGTCAAGAAATTGTGTCTAAAGTTAGCAGCGTAATCCGACAGTTCTTTGATACCCGGCAATTGCTACTTTATAATCGTTTGTACATTAAGATTTACCTGTCACGTATTTGAATTAAAATTCAAATATATGTATGTTCTTTTCTATATGCATATGTTCATCGTTGTTATGTAATCTGTCCATATGGATGTTTTACTGCTATTAAATTTATTCTATCTTATCTAAGGTTGTGTTGACTTTCTGTAAAAATGTATATTGTAGGATGTGGAAAGCCTGCAGAGATTTATTTCCTGCTTGATGCCTCGAGTAGCATCTGGAAACCAAATTTTGAAAAGCAGTTGGCATTCGTCAGTAGCATGGTCAACACATTCGATATTGGTCCAGAAACAACCAGAGTGGGCGTAGTTGCATTCAGTGACAAGGTGCATCCAGTAATTCAACTGGGAGATTTTTATAACGCAACGATACTCAAAGAACGTATACAGTCCATACCATACTACACGGGTGGCACAAACACTGCAAATGCTATTAAATATGTTAAAGAAACGGGATTTGGATCTAGTGTCGCCCGTCGTGGTGTAGCCCATATTGTTATTGTTTTGACGGATGGACAATCTCAATTTCCCAAGAAAACGTCCAAGGTAGCTAAACACGCACGACGTGCAGGTATATACATCTTCTCCGTCGGGATAGGCCAGGACGCAGATATGGAGGAGCTCAGGGAGATTTCAAGTGATCCGGACGAAAGTTACGTGTTCAAAGTTTCCAGTTATGGACTTCTTGAAACCATACAGAGTTTACTAGCCACCAAAACTTGTGATGGTAAGATTATTGTAACACCCTGCCTGTACTGTCCATGTCTCGACTGTCTTCACTACAAATGGTAATGACAATACGCCCCCTGAGTTACAATGTGTTCTATGTGCCAGTAGGCACATAGAACACACTGGAACTCAGGGAGCGAATAGATGACAGCATAGAAAAATTAGAGACTAGCTGATGGAATATTTTCAATAAATTTGACGATTTACAATCTAAAAATTATATTATATCAACTTAGTTTATAACTGACGCCCTTCCCCCCTGCGCCTTCAAATACAATGGCTTCTCCAAAAATCGTTATCGCCAGCGTTTGGCAATGCCATCCAAAAACTCAGTGTTAAAAGAGGTTAACGCTCTCATTGGATCAACTGCAAAGATTCGTTTGGAAATTTTCTGTAATGGCAACACCGCGGTCTTGCTTGTCCGGAACACTACCAAAGAAAGAATTTTAGTCGTATTTTTCTCCGCCCAGGGTGTGTCTATCTAACACCCCTCCCGATAGGATGGTACACCGGGCACTAACAACCCACACCTATGTACTCAGAGACCGTCTGGTCATTTTGGAATCTCTCGCGACTGAGGATCATATTCAGATCAAAATCAGGTAGAGGTGTGCTATTGCGATATGTTCGCTGGGACCGAAATACTCAGGGGGAAAATACGTGGCCTCCAACAACTAAAATGGTTGGTGGAAAGCGTATTACCCTAACATGCATGTTGAATATATGCACGGCAATCACATATCACCTTGATAATGTTGTCAAAATATTGCCGTCCACGCGTGCTATCACAACAAACCCACGTGACATCCAACATGTGCCTCGACTATATGCATATTTGTCACACGAGATAGACCATGATATCAACCAAAAGAGGGATGAAAATCCACAAGATACTACTATGGCCAACTTTGAGCTGACCCTGAAGTCTGAAATATCTCTAAGATATGGTTCAAAGTACCAAACGAGTGATTTTACTGATTTACGTTCATGGGAGCGTGGTGGCTCATCGATTATAGTGTTGAATTGCAGACCTGCGCCGTCGGAGCAAGACATCGAATCTCATTTGCCCAAGTGGAGGCATGGTTGTGTACTGTGCTAATGTGTACTGCACGTCATTGGTACACATGTCTTCAACCACTGTTTGTGCCGGGTTAATAAGTTGGAGAGTCGGGCAGTTACTCACTGCTGCCAGGTGGTTTTCTCCAGGTACCCCGGCTTCTTCCTCTCGTAAACCATCCTGGCACGATATAACGCTTGCTGCTGAAAGTGCCATCAAACCCTCATTAAATAAATAAATACGGGTTTATACGTGGTGCAAATTATATTTTACTTTAGATTAATTCAAATCGCTGTACGAAGCTCGTTGCCCTTGTCCACTGAAATTAACTCTCTGAATGCCGCTGGTGGTTATTCCTGTTCGGGACAAAAACAGAACTACACGCATGTGTGAGTGGGTTAATCGATATGGCACGAGTGCCATCGCGAAAGATGAAAACTCGAGGCATGCGGCCTCTCGTTCTATTCTTCCGCAATTGCACTCGTGCCATATCGATTAACCCATTCACACACGCTTGTTGTTCTGTGTTTAGTACACACCTTCACGTTTGTAAAAATAATTATTATAATGACACTCAGTAATTCATTTGACAACTGTCAACAAAAAGAAAACATTTTGTCGCCAACCAAATTTGCGAGGGAAACCCGTGTTACCGAATTTTCCCCTGGGTTCCAAAGTGTTCTATGTGCCTACTGGCACATAGAACAAATTGGAACCCAGGGGGGCAATTTTAGCTATCGCTAGCGATTCAAATTGTAATTGCATTGCACGATGTGTAGAAAATTCCAGTGAAAGTTCGCTTCTATTTAAAAGTAGTCCGTCAACAACTTCCGTTCCGCACATATGTGCGGAACAGACTTTCATTTTCCGCACGGTTTAGTGTTGCTGTAGATGGGGATTTCATAGAACAGGCGTGTAATAAAAGAAATCTCTTGCCAGTAAAATAAGAATAATTTGGGCTAAAAAAAACATTTCCCTGTAAATTGTGTAAATTTTTTGTTCATTGATTTCTTGAATTAAACTGTATTGAATTTTCCATCAAATCTAGTTGGGGATGCTTCACTGCAGTCATAACCAGATTTGATGGAAAATACTTTTAAAATAATCAGTGGTGTTTTTATTGGTGTGTAGCGGTCGAGGTATAAAGGCCATTTACCAACCAGCCTGGTTGGTCCGGATCTCTTCGTCTCGTGGTAAATCGGTCGCTTTGTGTGCTAGAGGTCGACGGTTCGAACACCGGCTCCCATACTTATCTCTCCTCCTGTTACATTTGGGGGTTAGTCCGATCCTCAGCAGTAGGTGGCACTGTGGGTGTTTCGACCGCTCTGAGGGAGGAACTTGGGTGAGATTCACATGTGGTGAATCTCAAAAGAAGGGGAGGGAGAGTAGTGTAGCGGTCGAGGTATAAAGGCCATTTACCAACCAGCCTGGTTGGTCCGGATCTCTTAGTCTCGTGATAAATCGGTCGCTTTGTGTGCTAGAGGTCGACGATTCGAACCCCGGCTCCCGCACTTATCTCTCCTCCTGTTACAGGTGTTTAACAACACTTTCGACAACTGGGGTCACCTCGCGTCGAACAGCTTTACGGGTGGCGGAAGCCGGAGTACCCGGAGAGAGCCACCGAGTAACGGCGAGCAACTGTTAGACTCCACAACGCACTAACTCCGCACAAGCAAGTGCGTTGGTTGAAGACAAGTGAACCTCGACGTACAGTACGCCTTAAACACAGAACCGCCTTGCCCTTGCACGAGCAATCGGGATTAAGTTTCTTGCCCAAGGACACAACGAAGTTACCCCTGGTGGTGACCGAACTGTGTTCCTTTCCGTTTGAAGTCCAACGCCGTAACCGATGAGCCACCGCGCTCCCACTCGGTGGGCTAAGAGTTAAACTCCGCCTCGATGAGTTATCCTAGCAGCTCTTCTTTCTATCCTGTTACTCGGAGAACAAGAAAGGAATAAGTGCGTTCATGTATTCCTGAATATTATAATATTTTCAGATTTGATCGGCAGCCATTGGCTAAAATGCGCGCAAAGCTCGATAGTTCACGAACCTGCAATAGGAATCACACAGTCAGTTTGTCATTCAAAATGTGACGATGTTCGCAGAATAAAATACGAACGATCGGCTCAAATTAATTGATCAATGTGTGTGTTATAAATTCTACAAACCAGTTTGAGCTGTGCCGTTTGCAGACGCGTTGAGATAAATATTCATTGAGAAAGCTGTACACCTCTGTATTCAATGAAGATCAGGATTTATATAATTCTTCTTTTCGTTTTTTATGTTTTATTACGACAGATTCGGGTTTCTAGGTTTCAAACGATTAAGCCAATTGTCTTTAATAATTGGGCCACTACCACTGGGCCAACTAACAGACACCACATTCATTGAAACAAAACCAGCAAAGCCGACTGCAGTATTCCAGTTTTACCGGTTGTCGCAAGTTCCATCTGATTTTAATTAACACAACAATGTAGAGGTATTGTTTCTTTTATACATTGTACTGATCAACATAGTAACAAATATGAGAAATGGCTATTCGTCAGCAGAGTTACACATCGAGAATGCACCTCATTACTCAGAGCTGAGTCAATGCTGTAGATTTTATCTGGAATCTGCAATTGAGGAAGTGGGTACATCACAGAGGTTGTAGTCTCTTATGTCAATGAGATATAAAGGTCATCCCGTGATGTGTCGATACACACTCATTGATCAAATTGTGAAGAAATATTACTTACTCGTTCAACTATTCATCCATTATTCATCTATTTTTTTTTTTTTTTTGGAGTGTGGGGGGGGGGGGGGCACTTTCGACAGCACGGCCACCTCGTGTCGAATAATGGGAGCCGAAATACCCAAAGAGAACCACCGAGCAGCGGCGAGCAACCGCCAGACTCCCGAACGTAATAACTCCACACAAGACGGGTTAGAATTGGTTGACGACAATTGCACCATTGACGCGCTGTACGCCTTAATACACAGCGCTACCGTGCTCCCACTTGGGTAATCGGGATTGAGGGCCTTGCCCAAGGACACAACGCAGTTACCCCTGGCGGTGATCTTTCGGTCTGAAGTGCAGTGCTGTAACCACTGAGTTACCGCGAACTCTAAAACGCAAATAAATAAATAACCTGGGTTGTAGGTTTGTTTGTGTATATCTATCGAGGTTTAAAGACAATTTCAACAGCCATGTAGGGGCAGCTTGTGTCGGGGTTTTACGCCTCAAACTGACGACCTCTCGATTAAAAAATTCGACATGCTAATCAACAAGAAACTGTGTCATTGAAGGTGCCTGGGGCATCCAAGGGCATGGGGACATGGGTATCAAAAAGGGTACCCGACTCTGAGTATAAGTGAAGACCGGGAGTTTACGTCATAAATTGTAATTTGCACGAATGACACGCAATTTTACTAGCATTTTATATAAATCGTCCCTTGAGAGTAACAAGGCACCATCTGCAATGCTAAAACGCCTGCATTACCCTCCCCCCCCCACCTGACCCCGCCCCCACACACCCTCCCCACTGACATTGGAACACGTAGAATACATTAGAAACGACAACTTGAGAATTTCTCAGAGTTCTTGGAAAGTGGTCTTTCCCACAAGTGCACTTCTGGCGAAAAAGGCACGCACTGTCACCCTTTCCTCTTGCGTCAGGGGTGTGATTCAGCCTTTATTTTTATTCGCCCGCTTTCACAAAACGGGTGTATTGTCATGGCGTTGTCCGGGCGTCCTATTTATAGCATATGCGCCCATGAAAACTATCTCGGTTTGCCGGTGTCGATACTCGTTCTGTGTTTTTTATTGGAAAGATAACTGCGCTTCATTTGAAATAGTAATTGGCTACTGTGGGAATTTATGGGGAAGACTAATCAATATTTTCAACGTGCAGTCGAAAGGCTGCGTGTTGAAAATATTAACCATTTACCTAACCTGAAAAGCAGACGACACTTGCAAAAATAATTCTTGAATAACTAATTTTTTTCATTTTTTGTCTCAAAAACATAGGTTATGACCCCTCGTTGGAACGAGCTCGATGAGCTCGTTCCAACGAGAGGTCATAACCTATGTTTTTGAGGCAAAAAATGAAAAAAATAATGAAAATTAATTGGCGATTTTTGAGAATAGCGCTGGCCGGTTTTGACCGTTACGTTAGGTAAAGGGTTAATTGGTCTTCCCTCAAATGATGAATGAATGAAGATGAAATAATAAATTTTCTTTGAAAATATCATCTCCATTCACTAAACCCTTTACCTAACATGAAAAGTAGACGACACTTGAAAAACTATTTTTGTTTATTTTTTGTCTCAAAAACATAGTTTATGAGCCCTCATTGGAACGAGCTCCACGAGCCTATAACCTATGTTTTGAGACAAAAAATGAAAAAAATAATGAAAATTAACTGGCGACTTTTATGAATAGCGCTGGCAGGTTTTTTGCCGTTACGTTGGGTAAAGGGTTAATTCGAGTTTAATCGTGGTATAAATACAGAACACAACTCGAGTAGAGGAATCAACGACACCTGAGGGAGTTATAGCTGTTTTTCATGCCCGCCTTCGGCGCTCGTTAAAAAAGAAAAAGAAAACACCTTGTGTTTTGTCTTATCAGTCAGAACTTAACAGCAAAGGCACACCTTCATACATACGTTTTACATTACTTGACTGTGTTTTACCAATCACTACGTTCAACATCTGTAACCATTAGAGGTTTTCTTTTGGTTTCGTTTAAATCAAACAGGAGCAGGTAAATCGACCTAATTGGTTTGGAACACTATGATCATAGCCTTCCTTGAGTGTAAAAAGATGCCATCTGCAATGCCAATGCAGCAGTATTGCAGATAGCACCTTGTTGTACTCAAGAGATGATATATCAGTAAAAGTGTAAGTCAGTTCCTCTGATGTTCAGACACATCATTTCACAGATTCAAATATTTTCAAACCAGATACGGCTGATACGCCAAATATATGAAGCACCCCCTACCCCCACTACCATCACCACCAACCGGTCTCTTAAAATATTTTAAGAAACACTAAAAAAAAATTAAAATACCGTAAAAATGTTGACAACCAGACACAGGCACACCTACCGTAAAACAGTACGGTAAAAGTACCAAAAATACACTACTTTGGGCAATGTCGACCTTTTTTTGATCTTGGAGGAAAGCCAAGAAATTGCTACTTCAGAAAGATCTATAGCTATCATGAAGGACAAACAAATTAATCTCTTTATCCCTTTACCCAACAAGACGATATCAAAATTTATTTTAAATATCATTTTTTTAAATTTTTCAAAAAATTTCAACAAAACCATATCATGTGACCCCTCATTGGAACGAGCTCAATGAGCTCGTTCCAATGAGGGGTCACATGATATGGTTTTGTTGAAATATTTTGAAAAATTTAATTTTTTCAACTGCTCAATTTGCATATTACGCGGGCGGATGCGGGCGATTCGTTAGGTAAAACGTTAACCCGCTGTACCGTAGCTATATGTTAAAGGTGTGAATTACGAAACAATCCCAGGCAAGCATTTCGAAATTGAGGGCGGGGAACAGTTATAGGACACCCGGACACGGAAGTATATCTGTGGTGGTCCTTGTGCCTTAGAGCCATGGTAGGAATACAATACACAAAGCTATGTTTGGGACTAACGCACCTTTACATTGAGAAAAATGCAGATTTTGGGCACCACATTCAACCAATTTCCTAAATTGTTTTAGCCTGGTGATGAAATTTGTTAAATAAGGAACCAAAAATGTTCAATTTCCCGAACCGTAAGGCCATAGAAGAGACAAATCAGACGGGAGAATCTTCGGTCAAAGCTTAAGAGAAAGCACTGGAATGATGAGTCCACCCCCCCCCCCCTCCCCCCTCCCCCCTCCCCCCTCCCGATTCTCTGGTAGTGCATGGTATTATGGCGTAACATATATTGACCTGAACTCTCCTCTCTCTCTCTCTCTCTCTCTCTCTCTCTCTCTCTCTCCTCTCTCTCTCTCTCTCTCTCTCAACTATTTCTTTGAAGAAGTGGGGCACGTGCCTGTGTGTCTCCTGGTTCCTTAGGCTAGGCTATTCACTGGATCTGCCTGTTTATTATGGTACTGCGTGTGTGTTTTTATTTCTACCTCGTTGCGTTAGTTAATGAGCGGATGTGAAAACTTGCAAACGGGAAATATTCTCTCCTGTACTTAATTGCAATAAGCACTCGATAACCTGCATCCGATCACGATCCAGCTCCTGGCTGGCCTATACACTTCTCCTTTATGATTGTCTCACAGAAATTTGAAAAACTGTCGGGATTCACGAAGTTAACACTCTTCACATGTATGTCGAAAACATTTAATGCCGAAATTTTAATCTCCCATTTTTGCCCATAATGCAGCAAGGAATTTAACTGATTGGGTGCTAGAAGCCACTATCATGGCTTTCAATAAATCAGGGTATCAGAGCAAAAGCCTTTGTTTTTCTTACTCATGTTTCATATTCAGTCAAACGCAAATAATGTTTTGTTTATATAAATTTGTTCTATTACAAATTATCGGAGATTGCCCGTTGCACTTTCCAATAATCTGTAATAAAACAAATTTTGAATAACAAAAAATTCAAACCACCAAAAAATATTCTAGCCCTCAACCAGTTAACCAATTCAGCTCTATTTAAAAGAGCGGAGTGGGATCTGCGCTAGCTCTCCACCAGTTAACCAATTCAGCTTAATTTAAAAGATCAGAAGGGGATCGGCAAAACGCGTTTGAATCGGTGACATTTCCAGTTGCATTGTGAGAAATGGTTGCTGTTTGAAATTTTGATATTTTTCCACCAGTGTGCAGAAGGTTAAACACTTTCATATATACTATTACTACATTAAAAGCATACTAAAATTCAATTACAAAATCGTACAGTGACTGCATGACAGTGGCTTAGAATCCGGAGGGGGGGGGGTGCGGCTAGTGGGGCGCACCAACCCGATCAAGAATTATTTGAGTGCTAATATCGGTTAGACGTTTTAGAAGTTGGCTCCCGACTCCCTGCCAGCAAAAAAACCTATCTTCGTCAATGTCGATTCCCGTCGATTGATACGAAAGCTAGACGTGTAGCTGGGCTCGATCCCCGTTTCTCTTCACTATTGTTTATGATTACAAGAGATGAATATTTGGACCGCCTTTGGTATACCTGTCACCATCTTCCCGGCTTCCCCGTAAATTTATTTCAAGACAACTGTATGTTGCGTTATTCCCATTTTAAAGATGTCCAATAGAAAGAACACAGAGTCCACCAAGGGTGTCGCCAGCATTTTTTTAGGGGAGGGGGGGGGGGGGTCGCCCACGATGCAACTCAAGGATGAGAATGTCTGGCAACTAAAAAGACCGAAAACTTGGCCAGGGGCCAAGCCTTGGCCAGAGGTCAAGTTTGAGGAGATTATGGGAGGGGTGACCCCCTCCTATAATCTCCTCCAACTTGATCTTTGGCCATCAGTGGTGGTCCGGTGAGGAAAGTGAATCAAATTCATTAAAGGCATGTAATAGATTGTTGTGGAAAATATCGGCCGCGAACCTTTGGGATTGGGGTGAGGGTGGGGCAATGAAAAAAATGCGTCGTCAGGGGGGTGGAGCATAGGGGCACGTGCTTCCATTCCCTCGCGGACGTAATCTAACGATGACGCCTTGTAAAACAAAGTAGTGATAATCAAAGATCAGGTCTGTCATTGAAGTTGAGGGTAAATCTAAAGTTAGTGGAAAGTGTCGTCTGTTCAGTAAAATCATTAACCCTTTAACCAATGCTCACGATATCGAAATTTGTTATTTTCATTAGTTTTTTTTCAAGATTTTCAAAATATTTCAACAAAAGTATTATATCATGTTTCCCTTATTCGAGAGCTCGTTTCAATAAGGACTCATATGGCATGGTTTTGTGGGAAGTTTTTGAAACTATTTTTCAGCAGTTCGATTTGTAAGTTACATAGGCGGTCAGGATACGGACTATTCTTTAGGTAAATGGTTAAAGTTACGTTGTACGAATAAATGTTCCAATATTCAGATTTTGGTGGTCTTTCTGACGGAAGTTACAGTACCTTGGCAGTGGATTCTAATGAAGTTGTGGCTGATAGGCAGCCAAGACTTCACTGGGCACCTCTGCGTTGTCAAAGTGTTACTTTATTATCAAATAAACATTTTGCGATAATCATTGTTTTCCTTGCGAGATTGTATTCTGATTCTCGCATGAATTTTAAGCCCTATCCAGTAAAGTATTGATGCGGTGGTCAGCACAGGCCATGACTGAAAGGATAGCTTATTTATTTATTTATTTATTTATTTATTTATTTATTTATTTATTTATTTATGTTTAAGGGCACTTATTTCTGCCCAATGGCTAATCGTGACCGCAGCGTGGATATAAAGTCAAGACTAACCAATCGTTTATACCCATGTTGCCCATTTAGAGGACTTCCACCCCAAGCATTGATGACCAGTAGCCAATACTATAAAACTTTTACAGTTGTATTCTCCAGAATTGTATTTTCTACTTATTAATATAACTGCCTAAAATGAATCATTAGCATTTTAAAAGATGCGGCAGTTTGCCAACTGGCAAACTGCCATATCTTTTAAAATGCTAATGGTTCATTTCAACCCATATAAAGTCATAACTTGAAAATACAATTCTAGAAAATAAAATTGTAAAAGTTTTTTTAGTATTGGCCCCAGGTCCCCTATTTTACCAGTAAAATCGAGCTTGTTTACTGCAGTAAAGAAAGGAGCTGCCGAGAACCATTCTTTTTAAAAGCCAAAAAATAGATATCGTTGTTTTTTTTATCATTTTTTTCGAATACCTTTCTATTTTTCTCTGCTGAGAAGCTAAGAAACAATTACCTCCCTTAATACCACAATACTCACAAACTGAAATGTCATTTAATATGAAATGATACACTGTAACAGTACAGTAGTAGTTCACTAATATGTGTTATTTCCTTTTTCAGTTCCACTTCCACGAGATCAACCAGGTAAGTTAAACTTTTTAAGTTCAAAACAGTTCTACTGGGAAAATAAGTTAAAGGTTTCGGGTTTGAAGCACTTCAGCGTTTTCATTATAAAAAACTTCTTCGGGAGAGTAATCTCCCCTTGCGATAATATCTTTCTATGAAAATATCAAAGCGAGTTTCGGGAAACTTTCCTTAAATTCTCCCACGGCGCACATATGAGCAGGCAGCTCTCTTTGAATACTGCTGGGGGAAGGAATATTGCTGGAGGAGTAAGGTGAAGATCAGACTTTAATCAAGAAGAGGGTAACTTCATCAGAAAAATGAAGTCCATCCAGTCGTTACCTGAAGATGCTCTAATTACATTGATACTTTCATGTTAATATTTGTTCAATTTGCAATCCTTCGTCATGCCTGCAAAAGAGCAGCCTGTCACGTTCAATGACAGGTACAATTTGCATGTTTGACACAGGAAACAATTCACTTGTTCCTGACATAATGACCAGTTCATTTTCTTGAAGTTCACTGTAAGTTTATTTGGATATTTCACTTATTAAATTCAAACCCTTTTTATAATTTGTTGTTGAATAAAACGTTCAATTTTAGTAGGTTTACCAAAATTCTTGATTTGTCATCTTTTATTGGAAAACTCTCTATAAGAGAGGTTTTCAATAAAAGATAACAAGTCAAGATCTTAGCCACATCTACATGTACAATTAACGTTTGGATGAAGTACAGTTAACCCTTTACCTAACATGAAAAGCAGACGACCCTTGCAAAAAAATTCTTGAATAACTAATTTTTTTCATTTTTTGTCTCAAAAACATAGGTTATGACCCCTCGTTGGAACGAGCTCGACGAGCTCGTTCCAACGAGGGGTCATAACCTATGTTTTTGAGACAAAAAATGAAAATATTTTGAAAATTAATTGACGATTTTTGAGAATAGCGGTGACCGGTTTTGGCCGTTACGTTGGGTAAAGGGTTAAGCTTGATACCTAAGAAGAAAGAGTGACCAGTTGAATGTGATTGAAAGACATGTATGTAAGCTATTCTTTACATCTCATGCAAAGGATTAATTAAATACACACTGCACGAGTAAATGGTAGCTATCACGCGACAAAGACCAAATGGTTAAAATTGTCCTACATGCACTATTTATAGAGCCTTGTTTGGGCTTAATAGCAGTTGAAGTATTCATTTTCGTGAAAGAAGTGTCTGACTTTTTTCAGTTTTGTTTACCATTGAGGCCTGGACAATCGTCTTGAATTCCCAATGGATTACAACCTGTACGTGTCCAGTTGCTTAGGAATGATTTCTTGTCAAGTCTTGGCTACCTTAACAGGCAGCCAAGACTTGACTAGAAATCACTACCCAGGTGATTGGTCTATTTTCACCATAACCTCCCAATGATGGAATTTTAAGGTCACATGCTCTGAGATCGCAGAAGCCTGACATTGGACTTTGAAGGTTAAGGTGTGTTTGGAACAAGTCACAGAATTACAGTAGATATTATTTGTGTTGGAAAAAGAATGTCAGTGTTGAGCTCATTGGCAGTGGCATTTGTGGCGAGGTGGTAGAATGATGCAAGAATAACTTATTCTGTATTTTCCTGGTGTGATTTCCCTTTGGTTCTATAAGAACGAAAAAATCATTCAAGTTAGACCCCGAATATCGTAACCGAACCGATAGCGTGGTACCCCCCCCCCCCCCCACACACACACCCTAAAAATACCGAAACTGATACCGAACTCAAAATTCCAGTACCGCCCATCTTTAACTATGTAGCTGACCGTCACGAACAAAAAGCTTGAAAATAATAGATTTTTTTTCTGTTGCCTGTCATTTCGACAGCTACCATAGTTAAAGATGGGCGGTTCTTTAATTTTGAGTTCGGTATCGGTTTCGGCATGACGTGGCGAGTGGATTACCACTTAAACTCACACTTAGAGGAGTTTCACCTCCGATAATAACTCCCAAACAATAAAAAAGTAATAACCCTTTACCCAACGTAACGGCCAAAACCGACCAGCGCTATTCACAAAAATCGTCAATTAATTTTCATTATTTTTTTCATTTTTTTCTTCGACGAGCTCGTTCCAAAGAGGGGCCATAACCTATGTTTTTGAGACAAAAAAAAAAAAAAATGCACAAAATAGTTATTCAAGAATTTTGTTTGCAAGTCTGCTTTTCGTGTTAGGTAAAGTATTAAAAGTGGAATCAAAGTGCCAGCTGATGGCTGTTCGTGTTGAACCCGGAGATCCATGACTCTGAGCTGAAACCCCGCTTGTGCCTTTTTAACTTTCCAGTAGAGTGGAAATGATGCAGTTTCGTGAACGTAAATCTGAAAATAAAATTTGAATGCATTTTTGTCGCGTTAATACAGTTCCAAACAAAACTGAGGGGCGACCCTGGTGACAATTTTGGAAAAATATCTGAAACCGACAAAATTCCAACGTGGAAACAAGTTTTATTCCTCTTTTACCACACCCCCTCATCATAGTAAATCAATGACGAATATTTGGTTTCCGTGCGCATTGCATGATTGCAAAAATTATCGACTAGAGGTGTGACTGTCCCAGGTGGGTTTGTATACCCCTCGCCGCCATATTCTCAGACGAAAAGGGGCATAACTCTGGAAAGAAGTCCGATCGAAACTATAATCGCAGGTGCACAGGTTCCCATGGTAGTAAACATCCATACCAAGTTTCAAAGGACTCGACCCATAAACGTTTGAAAAAATCTCCTGACAAAATTATGTCCACGGACAGACGGACGGGCGATTTTAAGACGAAACATAACTCTAGCCAAAAACATCTGATCGAAACTATAATCGCAGGTGTACAGGTTCCCATGGTAGTGAACATCCATACCAAGCTTCAAAGGAATCGACCAATAAACGTCTGAAAAAATCTCGGGACAAAATTATGTCCACGGACAGACGGACGGAAAAGCTGATTGCAGTATACCCGCGCCGTACCCCCACAACTTTGTTGCCGGGGTATAAAAACCTCGTATAGAATTGCCTGTAATTCAATGAGGTATCATTGGTGTTGTAAGTCAGAAAATATGGCATGATCTGGGTGATCTCATGAACGATTTCGGACGTGACGTCATACCACGATGCATGAAACTGACCTTACTGCAGTGTCTCTTAGAGAATTATTTAACAACACAAATTCGCATAAAATTCAATCGTTTCTCAGGGAAATCAACCTTTTTAAGAAATTTTAAATTGTTTTTATTCTCTTCAACTCTCATATATTCACATCTATTCAACAGGTTGATTTAGGCAGTGTTTTCTAAACAACTGGTCTCAGTTTCTCAATACTGTTTCACTGCTCATTTTTATCCCTCATGTTTTTCCAGATCTCATCGACTCGTTTTTATTTCATGGAAAACAGTAACCTCTTTTGTTATCCATATTTTTCATCGCCAAAATATAGCTTTAGATGTAGATGTGGCGTTAAACACCAATAAATAAATAATAAATAAATAAATAAATAGTATCAGCCGAAAACACATCATATAACAGAGCTTGTGTCAGAATCGTAAAGAGTCAATTTAAACTTTAAAAACACCTACATGTACATTCTGTTCCTTTTGCAGCCATTTTGGAGTCATATTAGATATTTATCACATGATCAGTGCTTTCATGTTAACATCTGAAATATGCTTCAGAATATTTCAAGGGACATAAACAGTTGAATTGATTATTCCAGGAAGGTCGGGACGGGGGTCACGTGACCCGAGCCCTGCTTCATTTATTTAGCTTGTTGACCAGGGGCATAGCCAGACTAAATGATGTCGTGACAAAATAATTGGCAGCAGAAAAATATCAGGCCCCCTCTTCCTCATTTCAATGGCATCAGAAAAATATTTTTTTCCTTCCACTTCATTTCACCTCGTGTTGGGTGAACAGTGTGATCCCCTATAGGTTAATGTTCTACCCTGGTGACAACGATTAACGTTTCATGTCAATTGGTGTACCGTGAGTACCTTCTTTAAAAGCTTGAGTACTCAGAAAGAGAAGGCATAACTTTAGCAAAATGACCCGAGCAGGGACACCGGAAGCACGGGGCAGAGGGGGCAGGCGCCCTCCCTGCCTTCGGGCCACGGGGGCGAGAGGGTGCAGACAATACCCTTCCCAGGTTCGTCACCCAATTTTTGTCAATGATTTTTTCTCGAAGTAAAGCTAAAATGCATCCTAAATCCGTTGTAGGAGCATTCAAAATCCAGTGGGGAGTTTGGGAGGACGTGCCCCCTCCCCCGGTGGGAGGGGGACACTTCTCAAACTGCCTCCATCTCGGGCCTTCGACCTTCGAGACATGCATGCTTCGGCATGTCACGGCTGAGCTGTTAGTGCGAGTAATTGCCCTTTTCCGGGAGGTCTGACATCTCTGCCCTGAAGTACTTCCGGCGCCCCTGCACCCAAGAAGTATCAGGACGAGAGTACACGAACCAGGTTTGAGATTTTAGGAATACATGTAAAGAAGGTTGACGTTTTTCAGGAAAAGTGAAGGGATGCGCCCCCAGCCCCCTCCCCCCCCCAGCCACCCCCCCCCCGCCCACACACACACACACACACTCACACACACCCAAATGACTATGGCAACGGCGCTGTTGCTGGCGACAGCGAACCGAGAAAGACTTTCATCTACTTTGTGCTCGTTTACAGACATGGAATTGATGTTCATTTTTTTTTATTTTCACAGGATGTGTTTTGTCAAGAAAAATCGATATAATGGTCGTGTACGACTCTGCTCGGAGGAAAACTCAAAAAAAGATTACCACTTCTCTTCATCGTTTGCTCAAAGGATTTCGTGACAGTGAAGAAAATATAAAAATGGGAATGCTGCGTGACACATGTCAGGAATTGACGACTGACACTCCTCCACTAAGTCAACTCACCGATGCCAAGTTCCTTGTCGAAAAACTTCAAAATATTGAAAAACCTTCATTAAAAACATTACTGCACAAAATGAGAAGACACTGGTTTAAAAAGACACACAGTGGGAGGAAGGATGCAGAGAAAATTGCTCTTTTATTTCTTGACGACACAATAGAAAATCCACAGGAAGTGATATTGGAAGCCAAAAGAGCAAAACATCAAAATATAAGAATTTTTGTGGTTGCAGTGGGCAATTCAGTCAGCAGCAAAATATTATATGAACTCGCAAGCCGTCCATTCAAAGACCACGTGTTCAGAGTTAAAAGTGCAAAACAAATAGATAATTTCCACAAAGATTTTATCCAACATGTTTGTTTTTAAGCTGCCTTGCAGACCTTCTTTCTTACAACGAGAGAGAGAGAGAGAGAGAGAGAGAGAGAGAGAGAGAGAGAGAGAGAGAAAACAAACAACATCATCGTTTGGAATATGTGGTAAACGGTTCAAGTGAATCGTGTAAAAGGGAGTTGTTGTAGCTTAAACCTGGACGGGTAAACATTCGCCAGCGCGTGTTGAACTCGACCCTAAAGGGAAAAGGAAAAAAAAAGTAGTTCTTGCGAGCTATGTACAAGAAAAATTTAAAATTCAACAAGGAAAAATGGGCAATGCGAAGCCCCCCCCCCCCCCTCCCCACTCCCATTACCATTATCATTGGTGTACCATGACATAAGCAAAAAGAGTAGTGAACAAAACTAATCCTTAAAATTAGCAATAAAACGTAGAATATGATTAGCCGTTGATGTGGCGTTAAACACCAATAATGTACATAAAAGTAGAAAAACGGCATACCGAAAATTAGCGAAATCTTATAATTACATCTCAAGTTTTCGCATAATCATAATAAATCAAGTAAAACTAAAATAACAAAGGGCATTAACTCACTTTTCAACAAATCACTAGGATTTTCGAAAATGTCCGAGACGATGTTTACACTTTTAACTCTTTCGACAGATTTTTCAGTCCAAGGCATAATTTCGTCCCATTTTATGTCTTATTATAAGAATAAGAGGTCTATACACGTGGCATTGATAATAAAATAATAACTGCAGTCTGCAGCCAGACGGCTGCAGACTGCAGTTATTATTTTATCCTCCTTGAATATGGGTATTGGACTGACCCATATCACTATAAGTGTACACAAAGGCAATACCATTCCAGGAAACGAGGGTTCAAATGGTTAATATAAAGTAGCATTACAAAATTTATTGAAATCTGTTTGCTTTTCAAGTGATAACACAAACATTTATGAAAAATTTAAGTACAGCGAAATTAACGAAGGGCAATAACTCCCCCAGTTTTCAAGAAATCATCGTGGTTTGGGAATAATATTTATTTATACGAAGCAGCATATCAAAATTGATTGAAATCTCATGTTTTCTGTTCAAGCTATTGTACAAACAATGAAATTTCGAGCAAAATCAATCGAACGGAGAATAATAACTTATTTGTTGAGAAATCACAGTGATTTTCGAACTTGTTCAAGACATTTCAAACTTATCCAAGACATTGTTAAAAAAGTTGCATACCAAAATTGAAACTTGAGAACTATCATTCAAGTTATCACATGAACAAACACCTGGACCCACAGGCGGACGGAAGGGCGGATTGAGCTATTCACTATATCCCTTCCGTTAAGGGTGGCGAGAGGGGTGGGCGGTAGGGGAGACGATAATTATTTATGAAAACAAAGCACTTGAGCTACAACGATTCATCGAAATATTTGTAAATACTGCGAAACCATGACAAATGACATGCGATGCCTTTACCTTTATCATTTTATTTTATTATTTTAAAATCAATATATATATTTTGCGATACGGTAATGCAGCGATATGCGAATCTGGTACAAATGTGAATAGCTTCAACCAGATGCAACTGCTGATCTATCCTAAAACAATAATTGGGTAACATGAACTCTTCATCTTTTCCCTTCCATGAGGTGGGGGATAATTATTTGCGAAAACAAAGCAGTTGCGTGTGGTAATAAATTTGTTTAATAGTTTGTAAATACAGCGAAAATCATGACAAATCACACGCGATGCCTTTGTTTTTTACCCTTTACCAAAGTAAATGCCAAAACCGGCCACCGCTATTCGCAAAATCACCATTCAGTTTGATAATAACGTGGTTTTCAAGGTCATTATGGTTTATTGGTGGCCCAACAGAAATAATTAACGGCCCGAGATCTTATAAGTGGGTCGAGACGAAGTCGAAGGCCGCTAATAAGTCAGAGGGCTGTTAATCATTTCGGGCGGGCTGCTAATAGAACCGTAATACCCAAGAAAATCATGTTATTACTATTATTAGGCTACTACTAATAGTGAAGGACATTCAAGTAACCTCAAACGAACTGCAAGTCAATGGTTTAATCAAATCCGAGAATTATTCAACATTCTTACCCAGTACGTTACGTAATGATTTGGGAATTTATCGCGTATTAATGCCGAAGAAATTAGCAAATAATGGCCTAAGGAAAGCCCGCTAAAGTGGTAATAACATTTATTATTTGTTCAGTTTTTGTCTCAAAAGCATAGCTCATGAGCCCCCATTGGAACGAGCTCGTTGGGCTCGTCTCAAAGAGGGGTCATAAGGTATGTTTTGACGCACAAAATAAAAAACAATCGTCTTCATTTTGTGTTAGGTAAAGGGTTAACACCAGGCCTGAAAATAAGCAGTCTGACATTTGCAAAATTAGGTCCACAGTGGGTGAATTTTATGATGTTATCCCATACAGTGGGCCAGTTTATCCACTGGATACCTATTTTTGTTTAGTTTTGAGACCCTGATTCAGATTGAGGTTCACAGAGGGTAAATTTAGTGATGCTACCCCGCTGTGCAGGATAGCATCACTAAATTCACCCTCTGGGGGACCTCATTTTGCATATGACAGTCTGCTTATTTTCTGGCCTGGTTAACACTATATTTCGTAATCAGTATGTATGATATTCGTATTTGTGAGTCTGGCATAAAATGAACACCACCGTGACCCCTCCAGCCATCTTCGACTCTGCCGGGAAATTTTCCGATTTTGGACTGCAAAAGTCGTTATTTCTTCGAATTCCATTGCGAAATGAATGATTATACAGATAACAGATTTAGCGTCTCAATGGGGCATTCAAATTTCGTCTGCAGATAACTCGGCATTTATTCTAATTCAGTGGGCAAGTCGTGTTGCTGGTCATGATTGAGGCCTTGAGGCCCTGGCTTTTCTGAATCTCCGAGACAGAAGGCTACTACCCCGACTTCTCCGCCCCTCCACGCCCCTGGATATAGTTGGGGTCAAATGGGTGACGACACTCCTCCAAGGATTTGTTGGAAATTTCGAGTTTTATTACCTTGTTCGCCCACATGATTAGCTGTAGTATGAAGACAATCTTTCTCATTATTTGATTTTAGATGGCATTGTATATCGATGCTTTTTTGGCTCAGATGACTATGACCGAAATGTAAACAAACAGATAATGAAAACAAAGCCGATAGTTTTGGACACCCCCCCCCCCCCCCCACCCTACTCCACGCAGCTCTGTCGCTGCGTTTTAAAGAATTTTGATTTCCTAGCTTTGTTCTCGGATATCTGAAGGACATTTAGCCACGAGCTGTTCTCCGGAAATATTATTTTATTATCAGTTCTGATACGAATACGCTTGCAGACTTCCAGGAACAATTGGTGCCTGCTGTCAACTCTATGAGTTGATTGCATATATATTTTGTATTCTATACACTACAACCTTCAGTTTGATGTATAATTTGTGTATATTTAATTTGAATGTATGGAATATCAGAGGTGGGAATTTCAAAGTAAACAAATTTCCCTTACTTATATAGCACCTTAATTTTTCTAAAAAAAATAGCTTATGAACCCCTCATTGCAACGATCTCTTTGATCTCGTTCCAATGAGGTATCATAAGCTTTGTTTTTGAGGCAAAAATAAAAAAAAGATATTAGGCGAAGGGTTAAATAATAATTTAATAATAAAAAAGATGTTGATTAAGAAATCTCCATGGGTAGCCTATAAATTGGGATTCATCATCAAAAGTGTTTATTTGTGTGTGCAAGAGAGATGGCTTGTGTGTGTGTGGTATATGATCCTAAAAAGGTGAGAGGCCCATTGTGTTAAGGTTACGAGGTGAGGCTTTGCTGATGTTTAAAGTGTGCTTTGCTGCAAATCTCAATAATTTCGAGCGAAGGAAGGTTCGTACCACTCGGGTGAAAAATTGGTTGTGTGTAGTATCCAATACTTCGCTTGCATTCAAAAACAACTCGTCCCCTGAGTTCCAATTCGTTCTCTGTGCCAGTAGGAACTCAGGGGACGAACTGGCGTCCAGTCGGAAGCGCGTTCGCCAATTCGAGATTGGCCGCAGAATACCATTGCTTCCACAAACAATTAGTGTAAAAACAGTTGGAACCGTTGTATTCTGTTGAATAAAAATTTCTTCTTTGGCATGCAGAAAAAAATACAGAACGCACAGGGGGATTTGGTACGCGACCACCCAGCGGGTTGATATTAACCAATGCACATATTTGTTCTGGAAATACTTGATCCACCCAGCAAGATATGTGGCGCATGGACCACGGAGTAGACTACCGGTTGTCCATGCGCTGAAGTTTGTTTGATGAACCCTCCTCAAGTTATTCAGGTTTTAGGATACGTTTTCGCAAAAAAAAGAAAAAAAAGAGGCCGTTTTAGGGCCGATTCACAAGCTACGTCATAATGTCATTAAGGGGGATGACTGCAAGGTAAATATGTGGTGTAGACCAATCAATATTTTCAACGTGCAGCCCTAAGGCAGCACGTTCAAAATATTAATTGGTCTTCACCCAAATAATAAATATGGACTCTTCCTATTGCTACCATGGAACTGACATGGAAGATACCACCAGGGTTCAAAGGGTTAAGAAAACCGAAAAAAAATTTGAAAGTCGATATGTTCTACTGCACATTTATATGGACATGTGGATATTATTCATAGATTTAGTTTAATTTCGCTTCCTTGTTTCGAAACGTTGACCCTTTATACAACGTAATGGCCAAAAACGAACAGCGCTATCCACAAAAAATGCCATTCAATTTTCATTATTTTTTTCATTTTTTGCCTAAAAAACATTGCTTATGACCCCCTATGCGGGTCATAAAAAATGCTTTTGACATAAAAAAATGAAAAAAAATTAGTTATTTAATAATTTTGTTTGCAAGTGTCGTCTGCTTTTCATGTTAGGTAAAGGGTTAAGCAAGCTGAAGTATTGGTGCGTTCGATGTGCAATATTTGTTCAATATATTTATGTAATTACGCTGTGATAACTTTTATTCATGTACACATTTATTGATGCATATTTGTAAATGTAAATATCAAATCGTTTTCATAATAAAATAATTTAGTACAGTATATATTTTCAAAATATATATGATAGTGTGGGTATAGCCCAATGGTTCCTTCCTGGGTGAACGACGTTCCTTAGCATTCATCTTCGCTCCCCAACAATTTCAAGACCAGGAATTGCTTGATCGTCGCGAATATCAACACAGCGAGCAGTCACCGGTCTTGCTATTCGCACCAAAACCGTTTTAGCTGTACGTAACTCGCGTTGCCCTACTCCGAAAAACAATGCCCACTTTGTTTGAAGAGTTTTGGAGATGAGTTTTGGAATAGCTGTGCAGGGGCGGATTCAGAGTGGGCGCACCCGGGCATCCCTCCTATTTGTGTAATTCATTTTTTACAACCACCGATGCCAAGGGACGTGATATTATTGCCGATAATACCGCACCTCATGAATACAGCTATAAGCCCAGCTCCTATGCGGATTTAATGTGAGACGATACAAACTGGCTTCTTTTCTTCAAAATTTCAATGCTGGAATATTTTGGTTGGAAAACATTACGGTCATGTCAAAGAAACCCGCGGAGGGCCACACTGACCTTCCATGTTCCAACATTTTCCGCACGAGCTCCTTCTGGACTCCGCTGTAAAGAGTGGGATACCCCCTGTCGTGTTCGCCCCCAACTCGCCGCTACGATCGTCGAGTGATGCTTCGCATCATGAGCCACGATTAAAATGTGGCGCCCCTCAAACCCAGAATCATGGGTCCGCCACTGCAGTGAACCCTGGAGGCCTTACTACGATAGTGCACCTAGGCTTTTCAATGAGCTACCCATTTCAGTGCGACAGACTGCGCCAAGTGCTTTCAAATCGGTACTGAAAACCTATCTTTTTGGTAAACCATACTCGGAGTGATTTCCGCGTAGCACTATGCAAATCTACAGTACAGAAGTACTGTCACATGTAACCATGAGTTTTCTTGTAAAGCGCCATGTAACTTTTTATTATTGTGAAATGAGCGCTATATAAATATCTATTATTATTATTATATTATTACTACGAGCGTAAATTGGGCCCATCGATATATTGGGTTGACGCCTTTGTATTGCTGTGTGTAGATAAATCGTCCTCTGAGTTCCAATGTGTTCTATGTGCCAATAGGCACATAGAACACATTGGAACTCAGTGGACGAAATGTCGCGAAAAAGCAGCAGGTAACGCCGTGAGATGGTTCGGAAGATTAGTCTCAGACAGAGGTTGTCATGCAGACAAACATAATATATACATCAGAGATTCAGAGTTATAAAAGTGATACCGGTTCCAAATACACTTCTTGAATACTACCCAAACAGCTTCTCATCAGGAAAACGAGTTTGGGGAACTGGAAGAGAGAGTTTGTTTCCTCCTGGGAATGATGTTGTATGTGTCTGCCGAACTTGAACTTTAAGGAGCTAGAATATTCATTAGCACAAGTCCTTTTGAGAGGAATCGCAAGCAGAATCCATAAATATTTAGCAACACTATATGTTTACTGGTCGACCTGGTGGAATGATACATTCCGACCTACGTGATGGGAACCGGCCAACCTAAGTGGGACGAGCACCAGGTTTAAAAAAAAAAATGTTTTTTATGAAGTTATAACAGCCAGGGTGGACGTACTTCTGCATCTGTGTGTGATGGCCAATAAATATCAATACGGTGATAGCGAGAATCGCATGTTTTGAAGCAAAAACGCCCAGGAATCGTAATTTGAAAAAATTACATCTTTCCTCATAGTTTCCACATGTATTTTGGTTTTGTTTGTTTATTTAATACACTGCCTTTAGTCGTTAACCCTTTACCCAACATAACGGCCAAAACCGGCCAGAGGTATTCTCAAAAATAGCCAATTAATTTTGATTATTTTTTCATTTTTTGTCTCAAAAACATAGGTTATGACTCCTCGATGGAACGAGCTCGTTCCAACGAGGGGTCATAACCTATGTTTTTGAGACAAAAAATGAAAAAAATTAGTTGTCCAAGAAATTTTTTTTGCAAGTGTCGTCTTCTTTTCGTGTTAGGTAAAGGGTTGTTTCATATTCAAAACAGCCCTTAAATGAATGATATCAAGCATCCGAGCATGAAGAGATCGGGGAAGAAATATTGTCGCCCAAACCGATTACACTTTTGCAATATGTGGGACTCACAGTACGAAAAACTTGCCAGATGTCTCAACATGAAAATCAACCGATCAAGCTCAGTTGTATTCTGTAAAGCATGCTCTTTGCATAACAGGGTGTTCTCGATCTACATTCTTCCTGTTCTGTTCAACTGTTCTGTCATACACTGCTCTCTGCACCATAAAACACCCTTATACTGCCAGGTATGCACTTTTTCTTTTAAAAATGCCCCAAAAGTGGTGGATCCCTGATTTGCCTTGGTAAACATTCACCTAGGATGGGTGGGTTTCCCGGACAGGGCTGGCAAAAACTTGCATTCCGGGGGTGGTGGATCCCTAATCTGGGGAAACAGAAAATTTCGCCTCTAACCAACAGTCCCCCTCCCCCCAGTTCGAAGGTGATCTTCTGATAGCTCGTACGCATTTGGAAGACGAAAGTAGAATGAAAAAGAAGCATTCCATACGGTTGATTTGGAGTTATCAGCTTGATTGGGATATTTTGGGTGAATTACGAGAAATGAACAAAAAATGTACTCACCGTTCGACATCGAAGCGAGAGATCTTAGAAAATCAAATACCGCTGTCGTGTGGATTTATAATTTATCATATGACTATGACATTTTTACCCTAAATATCACTGCTGTTTGACGATGTTTTCCAAACTGTTGTATCACACCCGGTGAGATTTTTCCGGATCAAAAGTCCATATCACACTCTTACGGAAATCAAAAATCCATATCACACTCCCACGGAAATATCCGAGAGTTTCCGTGAATAGTTTTCGTAACGAGGGAAGTCGTTGTTGTTTCGTCTGCCGGGAAGAATCTGGGTATCAAATTTATAACGGCCAGTGAAACGAAGTGAGCAAATTATGTTACTATTTGCGTGTCATATGATAAACATATCATCATAACAGTGTATTGATCCGTGTCGTCGCATCACGTCTCGTTGAGGTGGCCAGATTTCCGGATCACACTCGCTGCCTGCGGCAGCTCGTGTGATCCGAAAATCTGGCCACCTCAACGAGACGTGATACGACGGCACGGATCAACACACTGTTATGATAATATCTATATCACTTGCGTCCACGCACAATGGAGCAGAGTGGTACTTCACTTTCGGTTGTTCAACCACAAAACCACTCTACCGTTCTTTTGAGACCCCTCCCCCTCCTCCCTAGCCACGAATTTCATCCAAGTTCCTTACTCAGAGTGGTCGAACATCTGATGTCAGTACCACTTCAGCAAACGAGAGGAACATACATTTTACCTCTATTTTTATCGGACCAAGCAGACCAAACTTGGAGCATACTGGGTTTTATAATTATTTTACCCATTCTCCCTGTGGTGGCATCGAAGGTGGAGGGGTGGGGGTCAAGTGGGCTACAGATCCACTTTCGCGGAACTCTAGCTCCCCTCGTCGATGAAACTGCATCCATTATTCTGGGCTTGTATTGTAGTTGGAGGGGATTACTCTAGCTACTCCCCTGTCAGTGAGAACAAAGCCGTTGTCGGGCATAATCCTTGTGCCACCACAGCACACCCTCCCCTTTAGAGCGGGAAATGGGTAAAAATATGCCCCCCCCCCCACCTGTAGGATCCAAGTTTGGACTATGTACCAAGACATCTTCAATTGTCTTTTACCTGACTCTACTGTTCAAACTATTGATATAACACCACATTTTTGTGTTGCAGGTGATTAAATTATAAGAAATGACTCTTATTGCGAATAAAATTATTGAGTTATCAGGAGTTTTATAAAAATATTGGGATATAAATTTACCCCTTGTCTCTCGTGATGAATAATTTGTCCCCATTTTTTTTCATTTCATAACTTCATTAACTTAATCGAAACAAAGACAATTTCTGGAATAATGCTCCTAATTTTCTTGTTCAAGTACAGTGTACACTTTTGCCAAATGTGCATTTGAGTTCCTTTATTTTTTGTTATTATATTTGAAGTTTAGGATATGGTTACACACACATTGAAGATGTGTAACATCTATAAATTTTGCGAAAAAAATTGTTTTCACAAAATTATTGCCCTTTTTCGACTTTTCCAGTGTTTTTTTAGGTCACCTGACTGAAAGTCAGGATGAGCTTCAATGATCACTGACCGTCCGTGAATTTGGTGTTTGCACCTGCTCCTCCTAAACCGCTGAACCAATTTTAATCAAATTTGAGGTGATTGCTTGTTCTGAAATCGCATTTCGTTTTTGTTCAAATCAACATGCCCAGCCCCATAGGGAGGGGTGGAGAAAATGCTCCAAAATTCTTTAAAAGTTTTTTTCGCATGAACCAGTGGGTAAAATGACTTGATATTTGGTATGAAGCTTCCTTTTGGGGTGTAGAATCAAGCTTGTTCAAATATTTACCTTTATAATGGGAGGGGCAAGATTTTTGGCCCCGCCCGAAATTTCTATTTTCTGAACAAATGGTCAGAAGTGAACCAAATTTTATATGTGGTGTTATTGTTCAGTCATAAGTGCTTGATTCGTGCCAAAAAATTTCCCGTGTCCCCATAGGAACCTCGGGAGCTAAAAATAGAAATATTTTCAAATGCCCATATTTCCCAAACCACACGGAACAGAGAACTGTTATTTGGTATGAAGCATCCTTAGGACCAGCTGTACTGAATGGTAAAACATCCCATCGGTTGTCTCAGGGTGTTCTATAGAGGGCATAAAAAATGCCGAGTCAGCATATTTTCAAAAATAAAAAAAAAATCCCCATTTTCTCCACAACCACTGATCAGAATCTTTTGATATTTGGTATACAGCATCCATATGCTCAATACAGGAGCCCGAATTTTTAACTAAGGGCAATATGGGGAATGATCTTTGAGACTCTTCTTCAGATCCACCAGTCAGAATGCTTTCATATTTGGTATGCAACATCTTGGGGGTGGGGGGGGGTGGGGGGGGTGGGGGGTCTTCAAGTTTGTTTAATTCGGGTCCCTGTGTTAATATTTGGGCCCCCTATGGTAACCGGAATTTTAACTTGGTGCCATATGAGGAAATTTCTTTTAAAATCTTCTCCTTCAGATCCACCAGTCAGAATACTTTAATATTTGGTACACAGAATCCCGGTGGTGGAAGGGAAGGGCTCAGACTCAAGTTTGTTCAAGTTAAGTTCCTTGGTTGATATTTGGGCTCCCTAGTTTTGCATTACTGGAAATCTGGGCATTATTTCTGTGGTAGCATCCCGGTATTAGAAAAAAAAATCATCTGGCATGAACAACAGAGTTATAAATAATAAAATAACTTAATTTTTCTATAGTGTTAACTAGCTATAGATGCTAATTAAATCCTTCTTTAAGCAACTTTTGTCAGGTGAGAGCCTCAGACCCATGAGCCATCTTATTAATTGAGGGTACCTTCATGGTGTAACCAACTCCTCCCACAGTTTCTAATGTAAAGTGATGAAACTGTAGGATTTGGTTACACATGCCTTGGAAATGAGCAACATATATAGTTTGCAGAAAAATATTTTTTCACAAAAATATCAAATCAAATCAAGTCACTCTTACATTTTGTAAGGAGGCAGGGGGTAGCTTTTTGTGTCACCCTATGGTAACACTTAATAGTTTCTATGATATATAGTCCCAATGGTCTGTAACCCTTCATCCATCACCCAGTAATAAAATATTTCATTTCTGTAATGCTATCCATGGTGTTGCAGGCGTGATTTTGCAGGCGGGGCCAAGAGGCACTCTCCTATAAATTTCAATATGGCAAACCCTTAGGGACTAAGTAATTTCACTTCTAAGATAATATGAAGCACGTCTACAGAATATGGCAGCTTTATGCTGGGGTACCTGCTCTTCATATTAAAGCCCTGATATACACAGAACGACACGCGTGTGTATGGGTTAATTGATACGACACGAATGCCCGCGCGGAAGGATAAAAGGAGAGGCCGCAAGCCTCGAGTTTTATCCTTCCGCGATGGCACAAGTGTCATATCGATTAACCCATTCACACGCGTGTGTCGTTCTGTGTTTATTACATGACTTCACGTCTATAAAAACAATTATTAGAAGGACACTCAGCAATTCATTTGACAACTATCAACAAAAACAACACATTGTTTCCCCAACCAAATTTGCGGGGGGAACCCGTGTTGCTATTTCGTCCCCCGAGTTCCAATGTGTTCTGTGTGCCTACTGGCACATAGAATACACTGGAACTCAATGGACGATTTTCAGCTATCACTAGGGATTCAAATTGTAATTGCGTTGCACGATTTGTAGAAAATTTCAGTGAAATTTCGCTTCTATTCAAAAATAGCCCATCAACGATTTCCGTTCAGCACATATGTGCGAAACAAATTTTCACTTTCCGCATAGTTTAGTGTTGCTGTAGATGGAGATTACATAAAACAGGCGTGTAATGATGTGGCTTCTAGCACTCTAACAGTTAATGAATATGAAAAACATCCACTTCTCCTCATCGATGATCATAACAGATCTCACAGCATGATCGCAGACTGATCAGCACTCAATGGTGTGGGTACGATCTTGGATTGTAGATATATGTACAGCCTTTTGCTTTTAAAGTCAAATACCACCCCTTTGTGAATTGATGAGGCATGCTGCCTCCCTCACCTAATCCTTTTCGTAAGATTTTCAGTCATTTTGGTTCATTTGAATAATTTGAAACGTATTTTTAGACACTGAAATTATTGGTACCCACCCCCATGATGTGACTCACTGAAGATTATATATCTTGAAATATCAACATTGGGTGTGTGTGTGGAGTAGGTGGGGCGGGGTGGCTCAATTGTCATGATAATAGTTGAATTGTTGTTTTTCTTTGGATAAGAAATGATAAAAAGCAATAGATATCCTAAGTTACAGATGAAAAAAGAGCTTTAAAAAGCATGATGAGAAAGACAACTGTCCCCAGTCTTTAAAATCCCCACCCTCTTCTGCTTGGGAAACGTTTCTTTACAGCGCTTTGAACTTAGGTGGTTTGTGACGTATGTAGTACAACTCGCTCGCTTCAACCCAATTTTTTTTTTTTTTTGAGTGGGGGGGGGGGGGGTGGATCTCATGCCATGTCATGTCATGTCGCAGTGAATTATGAGCATCACGTGTGTTGTACTGATAAGCCACCTCAGCATATTGTGGCGCCATTACCGTGGTAACAGGGGGCGCGGTGGCGTTGCGGTAACCGTTTCTCGTCAGATCACCGAAGTTAAGCAACGTCGAGCCCTGTTAGTCCTTGGATGGGTGACCGTCTGAGCGATCGATTCTGACTTCCGCGTGGTGTCCTTGGGCAAGGCACTTCACCCCGATTGTCCACATGGGGACACGATGACGCCGTGTACTAAGGCGTACTGCACGTCGATGGTGCGCATGTCTTCAACCAATCTAATCCTACCTGTGCTGCAGCGCGGAGTTGCGATGTTGGGGAGCCTACAGCTGCTCGTCGTTGCTCGGTGGTTCTCTCCGGATACTCCGGCTTCCTCCACCCGTAAAACTGTCACCGACACGATATGACCTTGGCTGTTAAAGAGTTATTGTTGAACCCTAATAAATAAATAAATAAATAAATATAAATAAATAAATAAAGATCATGGTAATACGCGATGTCCATGCGCGTGCGTGTTGTTAGGGTTTCCGTCGCCCATTTTGTATTATGGAAGCCGCAATCTTGGTTTCGATGGTGACACATGTTTAGTACGACGCTGGAAGGACTATGATGAAGTGAGGGTATGTTGGGATGGTATGTTCGATTGAATGAGAGTATATCTGTTTTCCATAAACGACCGGACAACTACCATAAATGACTTTTCGAGACGACCTTTTGAGTAGCATTTAGTGCTATGGGGCCGTTAACCAAGTAGGGTATGATCAAGGGCCCGTTTGCCTGGTCCGGAATGCAGAGACGAAGAACCCCAAATTTTGTGTATACTCTGTGTTTTTGTTAATACTTTCAACTTTTCTGTCATGTTCTGACCACTCTTGATCCTTCCATTTGATCTGGTGCCGATCCCTGTCCTCGAGTATTATCAGATTCAGTCCGATAGCTTCATTCCCTTAAACTGCATCTCCCTATGCAGTCCCTCCGCCAATGTTTTATTTACCTATTAACTGCCTGTCCAACACAGCAACGTTGTATTTAATCAGATACTTGAAAGATCGAAATGCGCTCATGAGGAAGATCGCAATGTGCCACAGACTATTTACATACGGATATTCGAGGAATCTGGAGACTGAAGTCTGGTTGTTAGTGGTGTAATGTTTGGGGACTGTGCAAATAGTATAGACGGGCGAGGGACTAGCTCGTAGCTCCTAAACCACCTAATGGTTCATTGATATAAGATAACCGATGGTTTCACGGCTTTTAGACAACTGTCCCTGGTAGCTACCCCTCTCATTATCTACTTGTTGTACTAATGCTTTATATCACTTCTACTGCTTCCTACCCATACTACACGGTCTTCGATGACGACTTCAGCTCCTATGGCTACCACAATCTACAATGTGCTAACATCGTCCACCATTATTACTGACTTGTAGCATTACTACAAGCTTGCTAACTATCCCTGAACCAGTTTCGACATCTGTCTTAGACCCATAAAACAGGTCCCTGTAGGCTCAATCAAATTGCGCCATTCATCTTGACCGAGTTTATGCCGAGGTTGCTTCTATGTGAGAGACTGTCTATTGATCGTATACCGTGTGCCTGTTAACAAACAGTGACAAGAAAAGTTTTGTGCAAGCACAAGCGCGAGATAAAATGTTTATTTTGTGCATATATCATGCAATCTTTTCGTATTACAACGTAGAGTCCTTCTCACTAAAAGAAGGTGACTACCGTATCTCAACGCAGTTTGACTAGTTATTCACAAGAAATTAGTTTAAAATAATTTCGAGTTTATTGGACAGGGTTCAAAGCTATGAGAGTTAATATATATCTTCGAAAACACTTGAAAGACACCCTTCCCACACAAAACACCTCAGTCTCCCCTAAAACCCAGCTTTTTGAACGAATCGTCCGGTACGAATCTCGACTTAGGACAAAACGCCCGTTCTGAGGTAATTTTTGAGAGGAACTGCCCGGCACCATCTCCAAGTATTGTCAGTGGTGGTTTTTGATTAAAAAAAAAAAAAGAACTTCAAGCTTATTTGGACGAGAGAGGGAGGGTGGCTGCACTTTGGGGTTAATATCTCCATTCGAAAAAGCTTGGAAAACTACCCCACCCATCCACACACAAAATAAACAAAGCAGAATGCATAAATGTAGGCTACAAGCATTTCACGAATTGGGAGAAAATATCCACGCAGACTTCTCATCTAATATTGTCGAGGGTGGATGTAACATAACAAAAACAGTTTTAAAAAGGTTCTTCTAACTTTGCAGATGGCATACTTCGTCAATTTGCCGTCATGCTCGAAAGATTACTTGCTTCTAAGCGGCTTTCATTGTTGACTAATTCTTATTCCGTTACGTTAAGTACCATACCAATATGTACCGCGCATGGGAACGTAAAATTTAGCGTCACTCTTATCCTAATTGTTAAATGGGAATTAGAAAATTGTTCGAGATACGCGTACGTCTTTCAGGTCAATTTATTACTTGGCAAGTGGCCGCCTAGCTTCTAACTACGAACCCATTTATAAAATCACCGTTTCATATCTTCCTTGGGTGGCAATAAGGAAAGATATGTTCTCAGAACAAAATGAAACGCGGAACATATCTTTCCTTATTGCCACCCAAGGAAGATATGAAATATATATATTCTCAGAACAACGTGAAACGCGGAACATATCTTTCCTTATTGCCACCCAAGGAAGATATGAAACGGTGATTTTATAAATGGGTTCATAGTTAGGAACTAGGCGGCCACTTGCCAAGTTTAGTATACTGTTGGTGCAATTTAGCTAGACTACTGGTACAATTTATCAAATTGTAGCTGCAATTTAGCTAAATTGCAGGTACGGTTTACTAATTGCAGGTGCAATTTGATAACTAATGGAAGTGCCAAATGACGCAGTAGCTTAACTTGACTGTGTGTAGTGTTTGATGAAAAGGATAATGTTCAACGTTTATGATAGGATTATGAAATACGACAAGAATTGTGATAATTGAGATTATGTTAATTTCTGTTCCCTGTATGCTGTTTTCAATAAGACTTATTAGAGGTGTGGACTGTACTGAAGAATTGAGGTCTGGGTTAATGTGGCCTTCACAGTTAATGTATGTCAACAAAAGTTAACAAGTTACAGTAAAATTATTCCAAAACGAGTCATCCTACCAAGTTACAATGAAATCCCTTCATAAATATAACTCACAGACTTTGCTAAAGGAATCAAGATCACATGACAGTTCGGAGGTCACGGTTGACCGACCGTGACCAAAATAGGAAAGTCTTATCTAGATATTATACCAAGTTATCCTACCAAGTTACAATGAAATCCCTTCATAAAAACAACCTGTATACAGTGTATAGAAGCTAAGTCACGTGACCAGGTGGCGGCAACGGCTGACCGATCGTGACCAAAACAGGGAAGTCTCATCGAGACATCATACCGAGCTATCTTTCCAAGTTACAATGAAATCGCTTCGTAAATATGAACTGTATACTGTGTTAAACAATCTAGGTCACAGGCATGTGCGGCCGTCATGGCTGACCTGCCATGACTAAAATAGGACGTTGTCATCTTGGCATTATACCGAGTCATCCGACAAATTTGCAAAGAAATCCGCTCATAAATGTAAGCTGTAGATTATACTAAAGTAATCTAGGTAACGCACCCCTGCGGTCGTCACGGTTGATTGAACCAGACCAAAAAAATGCTTTCACGTCTAGACATCATACAGAGTCATCCTACGAAGTTACAATGAAATCCCTTCATAAATACGACCTGTAGACTGTGCTAAAGGTGTTTAGGTTTCAAGGTTTCAAATATTAGTTTCGGATTTTGCAGATGTCCATTTTATCTCAATTTATCAATTGAATCTTACAGAGCATTGAGTTCCCCATGAATTTTCCTCAGAATCGCCCCAAATATTACGCGCGCATGCGCGCTAAATAATTAACAACGTAAAGCACAACACATACAAGGCCTGGACACACAATTGTATGAGGACAGTTATCTGAGGATAGTTATCCGAAATGCTTTTTCAGAGGCTAGTTATCTTAAGAAATCCTTGCCGGCACTGATAACTGAGATACTCCGCTGTTGCCTTTAAAATCGTTGGTAGCTACTTCTACTGGTGTTTCTTTCTACCTCTGCTTTTGGCTACCGCTACGGTGATCTATTCCCATCGCTAGAGAGGCAGTACTACAGTGATCCACTCTCATCACTACAGGGGCCGATTCTACAACTGTTGCAGGCTTGTATCTTTACTACAGGCTCTCGTCACATCTGTACTGATAACACTACTTGTTGCTTCTACTAATCTTGCCATCGCTAGCCAACACGTACACTTTCATTGTGAGTTCTGTGGTTTACGTCCACGACAGCTTAAAACTGTGAGGAGCTAAAACTCAAATCAAATCTTGCTCGCACGACTCTTCGACTCATCTGGGTATTTGAGGAGACTCATGACATGTTGGTGTACTATTGGATGATACTTATCGAAGGGCCATGAGGTTTGACCTCAGTAAGCGACTACCTATAACCTCTTCTGGATATTTGAGGCTTAGAAGGACACTTAGCAATTCATTTGACAACGTTTCTATCAACAAAACGAACACATTTTATTGCCAACCAAATTTGCTAGGGGAACCCGTGCTACTATTTTTAGCTATCGCTAGCGATTCAAATTGGAATTGCGGTGCACGATATGTAGGAAATTTCCATGAAATTTCGCTGCTGTTTACAAATAGACCGTCCATGATTTCCGTTCCTCACATCTATGCGGAACGGGTTTTCATTTTCCTCGTGGTTTAGTATTGTTTTAGATGGGGATTTCAAAGAACAGGCGTGTAATAAACAGATTAGACATCACTGAAGTATTACCAATAACATCATCTGGGTATTGGAAGATTCTTATGGTATGGCGATGAAGTATTGTATGATAGTTATCGGAGGATAGTGCTTCGTAGTCGTATGACCGTCCATTGAAGAGGGTAGTGATGTTAGAAGTGGAGTAAACGCTGAGCATAGGACTGATATGGCTTAGCGGTAGTACTTGGCAAATAGTAGGTTAATGATGGGGCAGTTGTGTGGTCTATCAGCTGTATTGATTGAATCTATAAAACAATTATCAGAAGGACACTATGCAATTTATTTGACAACTATCAACAAAAACAACACATTTTATCGCCAACAAAATTTGCGAGGGGAACCCGTGTTACTATTTCGTCCGCTGAGTTCCAATGTGTTCTGTCTGCCTACTGGCACATACAATACATTGGAACTCAATGGGCGATTGTCAGCTATCGCTAGGATTCAAATTGTAATTGCGTTGCACAATTTGTAGAAAATTCTAGTGAAATTTCGCTTCTATTTAAAAATAACCCGCCAACGATTTCCGTTCCGCACATATGTGTGCAACAGATTTTCATTGTCCGCATGGTTAAGTGATACCAAGTATCACTATATAGCGGGGGAGGAATTCGTCACATACAGGTGAATTGTGCACTTGGTGATACCTTCTTGAAATTTGGCACACTGTTAGTGTAGGCTATGAGGTTCTCAAAAACGATCGGCTACAAGTTGACACCGACCGGTGGCGACCAGTAGCGGCACAATCCAAAATGGCCGCCAGCGGCTGAAGGGAACCTCCTTTTCGACGGTCTACCGACTATACATCCGATTGTAAGGGCGCGAAAGTGAACTCTGATCCACGCACGTGTTGGAAACAGACGTGGGAGATGATGTAGAATAAAACGAGATTCTCTATACGGACGCATCAATTTCTTGGAACTTGAAAAGAGCGTTGTTTCTCCGGGATCAGCGTCATTCAGGCAAACCTGAATGACGCTGATCCCGGAGAAACAACGCTCTTTATGAAGCAGTCTCTTTGCCATACAATCTCTTGTTTGGCGTAATTCCGCAAGCAATTCTGATTTGTCTGTCGAAATTAATTCGAGAACGCGATTGTTCACAAAAATCATTCACAGAATGAGTGAGAATCCTCTTCGTGTACGGACTAGTACTGACTGGGAACGTTGTTGCTTTTGCCAGCAAGACAGTTCCAAGAAATTGATGCGTCCGTATAGAGAATCTCGTTTTCATGACGCCTATAAAGCTATTGAGGAAGACATAACGCGCTTCCTAGATAATGGCGTTGAGCTTCCATATAATTTGACCATTGATTGTTTGATGAGAGAGAGTGATGAGTGTATGTCGATGTCACTGTTGACGAATAAGGCAATATATCATAAGACATGCCGTGACAGTATTCGGACTCACATCGTACAGCGCGTGCTACACAAGCGAGAGCGAAATGAGGCAGTGGCATCCTGCTCCACGCTGAGTCCTAAAAGAACACGGACAAGTTTTGAATCTGGCTGTGACAGGAAACTGCCCCAGTGTGTTTATTGTCACAAACGCGAAGGTGACAGCAGTGAGCCTATTTGCAGATCAATGTCTGATAACAATAAACTCAAAATTATGGCAAAGGAAGCCGAGAACTGGGTTGTTTTTTCTCGGGTCAATGCAGCATTTGATTCCGCTGCTAGTGATCTTTACTATCACAAAACCTGTTATTGTAAGCTTGCCAATGAAGCACGAGCGGCTAAATCTAAAAAGTCGAAGAACGCCGAACATTCCGCGTCAGGCCTGCCCTATGACCCTCTCGTTATGGCAGAGCTCATAACATTTGTTGAACACAACGATTCCGCGATGAAGCTTGTCGATCTCAAGAATCTGTACAGTCGGAGGTTGAAGCAAGTCGGTTCTGATTGGCTTAGTGAAGAAATACATTCCACTCGATTCAAAGAACATTTGTTGCAGAAATTGGGCGATGGCTGGGACGCCTTCACACAGGGTAGAGATGTGTTTATTTCAAGTAGGTTTCGAGTTGGCTCCTTGTTGTCCGAATCTTTAACTCGTATAGTGTCTGAGGAAGAGGCAAAAAAGATAGTTGATGTGGGTCTTCTTCTGCGTAAACACATACTCATATCTCAAGCTCCTTTCACGGGATCATTTTCATCTTATTGCTTGAGCGAGCCTGTACCCAACTCACTCCTGACTCTTCTTAGAGTTCTACTTGAGGGCACATGTAGTATACAGAACTTAGGCGATGATGAGACTGTTAATGCCAAGACTCGAGTGGCTTGTACTATTTCACAGATGTTGATCAGCAATTCAGCGAAACGCTCCGAACATGCACAAAATGTTCACCAGAGACGTGACAGAGAAACTCCAATGCCTCTTTATGTGGGTTTGAAGTTGCATGCCCATGATCGTATGAAAAATCTTATCAGAGATTTTCATCAAATGGGACTCTCTGTCTCTTATGATCGCGTAATGGATGTTCGCAGGAGTTTCGCGAGAGCTGTTTCACTGCGGTTCAAGAACGAAGGTGTTGTAGTCCCAGCTAACTGCAAACGTAATGTTTTCTCGATAGGAACCACTGATAACATTGATGTATCTGGTAGATCTGATATGCATGGTACGTCCATCACACTCATTGGTCAACTGAGCAGGGACAATGTGGGTACTGATCCCCCACCACTGAGTTTAGATGTTCCAGAAGACACACAAATTGAACTCCCAGACGACTATGCATTTGTTCCTTTCGTTGAAGACTTTGGTGGGGACATCAGGCTTGAATCTCCAGATGAATGTAATGTACGGCCCAATGAATATGCAGATTTGAACGTGGGAGAGAATGACTGGTTGTCTCATGTGTCACAGATCAGCAATAAAGGGAAGGTTGATGGCAGCTGGCAGCTTGATGAAGTCCCTGTGACCTTTTCAGGCTTCTTTTCAAAACATGAAGATCAAGACAATGTCAAACCTCGTGTAGTTATTGGGGTATTCCCTGTTTTCAGTGAGCAGAAAGCGGACTCACTCAGTATGCAGAAGCATGCTATGTATGTGGTCAGGGAAGCTACTGCTTTCGTAAACCCCGGCCAGATACCTGTCATTGAAGGTGACTGTCCGTTGTATGCCAGGCAGAAAAAATGTCAATGGCTGTTCCCAGAGGAGATAGGTGAGGATCGAATGGTGTGTATGATTGGATTCCTGCATCTTGAAATGTGCACCCAAGAAGCTGGTGGTAAGCTTATGGGTGGTTCTGGTTGGGAGCGAATGTTTCACCTCGCAAAGATATTCACACCCGGTGTAGCATCATCCCTACTTGGTGGGAAACATGTCAAGAGGACGCGACAGGCATATCTTCTCACTCTAGCTTGGCTTGAGATCCTCAGAAAGAATGCTTATGAGATTTACTGTCAGCAGACTGGGCCCCATGAGTCATTTGAAATGTGGGAACAGAGGATTCTTTCACAATCTCCAACTGCGCGCTATTGGGGTGAAATCGTTCGGAACTTTCTCTTGACAAGCTGTCAATTCGTTCGGAACCAACGAATCGGTAACTGGCCTGGTACACTGTGTTCTATCGATGAGTTGTGCAGTTACTTTTTTGCCCTAGGACATACAAATTATTGTCGGTGGGTCCCCGTATTTCTGAGAGACATGTCTCAGCTACCCAGGCGGCATCCTTCAATCCACAACAAATTCATGGAAGGCCATTTTGTGGTCCAGCGTAGTGAGAGGAAGTTCAGTATGATGGGTTTAGATCAGAGCCAAGAACATAGTATCCAACTACTCAAAGAAGACAGTGGTCCAAAAGGTCTCTATGGCCAGGCTGAAGAGAAAGTCGTTATTGAGCTTTCAAGGTCAGAAGTTCTGCGTGTTATAGATGAGTATGAATATGCAAGTTTCCACACAACATCATCAGATAACACGGAACACCCGGAAAGTTCGGTATCAGAGCAGAAAAAATTTCTGAATCAATTGAAATCTCTCCTCGATCTGGTGAATCAGGGACTCATTATCAACCCTTATGATGAAACTAGTGGTCAGATGGTGACATTAGATACTGGTGAATATATGGACCCCGAAGTTAGTAAGAGTTTACGGTCATTACCCGAAAGGGGCAAGCATTTATATTCCACTTTCTTGAAGGAAAGGCTTGTGGAATGCACCGTACCCCTGAATGATGTTATTCCCAAGGCAAATATATATACCTTCCTTAACCCACCCCCAGCCAACCTGGACAAAGGCCGAGACAAACTCATGTCAAGTAAAGCAACTGCCGCAATAGTTACCCAGATGTTCGTTTCACTGCAAGCCCGGCCTGATTCAAACATGGATGAGTTTTTCATGCACGAGAATGCACGTGATCCGCCAGCATTATCCGATAGAGGTAAGCTACGGAGTGGGACAAAATCTCAAATTCTCAATTGTTTACCAGCTATTCCTGCACAAGGGAAGAATTCAGCAGCTAGACAAGCTTCAGTTGTCATCTTGGATATGCCTGCTGTAGTCCATGTAATCAAACCACAGAAAGCGGATCTGTTTGGAGAATATGCTCGATTGCAATTATTGCCATACATCGAATCTCTGATTAACACGAACACCACAAGGGTTGACGCGATCTATGACTGTTACCCCGAAGGCAGTTTGAAGAATCAGACGCGAGCAAAACGCCTCGGTGAGACAGCAGTTAGGTTGATACGGGTGTCCGAGAACGTCCCTTTACCTAAAGGGAAGAATTGGCAGGCATTCTTGAAAGTTAGTGAGAATAAAGACGAATTTTTCAAGTTCCTGTCTGCTGAACTGCTGAAATTAACATCAACATCCGAGTACCAGTTGTTAACGACATCAGGAGAATATGTACTATGCAATAAGGATGTTAGCTTATGTGACATATCTCCATCGAACCACGAGGAAGCAGACACGCGCATGATGCTTCATCTCAACCATGCAGTCTCACAAGGTCACAAAATAGCTTTTCTTCGCACGGTTGATTCTGATGTCGTCATTCTGTCTTTGCACCATTTCGCAACATTCCGTGACCTTGGACTCAGTGAGCTGTGGATTGGGTTTGGAATTGGAAAGGCATATAAAGATATGCCAATTCATGAGATAGCTTCACAACTTGGACCTGATTACTGTAAGGCCCTGACTTTCTTCCACGCCTTCACAGGTTGTGATGTAACATCCAGCATGCTCGGCATTGGGAAGAAGACAGGATGGAATGCATGGATGAATTTTCCCGCATCAACTGAAATGATGATAGAATTGACTGAGAATCCGCAAGTCTTTTCAGAGGATTCCCCTCATATGCAGCATATCGAAAAACTCACCATACAGATGTACAGTAACAGTTGTGTCAGTACACGTGTCAATGATGCGAGACGGCATATGTTCACACATGGCCTTAAGTCTATGGAAAACATCCCGCCCACCAAAGCAGCTCTGTATCAACATGTAAAAAGGGTAATTCTTGTGTCATCTTTCATTTGGCATCGTGCTCTGCAGAAACACTTATGTGTGCCAGACCCATCACAGTACGGATGGGAGTGGAATCCACGTCTCAATATTCTGGTCCCATTTTGGACTCACCTAGGAGACGCAAGTGCTGCATGTGCACTGATGCTCCACTGTAGTTGTGCCAAGGCCTGCAAGGGCAATTGCAAATGCTTGAAAGCTGGATTAAGGTGCACACCTTTGTGTAAGTGTGAAGGTGGCTGTTGTAACAATATTGAGTAGTATACTGTCATGTTAGGACCAGTCATCTCCTATTCTGGTATTTTTTTTTCCATTTTCGGCCAGTTAACACATGTCATGTTTCTAGTTGAGTTGATTTTGCTAACAAATGTTCATCCCATGTGGCTTGCTACATTGTCCGGGGTATAGGAATACAGTTTTAGATTTCGGAAAATAGTCTGTTATTTACTGCACAAGACGGTGTTAATTCATGCATAGCATGATACAATATCCCCAACTATTTTGCCTCTGTACAACAGTTGATACCTTCGTTCACCCGTGTGTTCATCTATGGTATCCTTGTCTTTCTCTGGCCATAGGCCACATGTGACTAGTCAGTTCCTACTCCATAGCAAATCAACTTGGAAATCCTTCATCTTGTAGCGCACTCATGTCTCAATGAATCCATACCTGAGTTGATCTAATAAATCTAACGTAAGGTATCAAATTGCCATACCGGATCATATTTCGATAAGTTATTCGCTAAAACATTTCGACCACTCATCGACATCAAAGGTCATGTTTTGGCTCCCAGTGGTGGCTATATCTCTATATCCCTGGTAAAGTAGCATACCATGAGGGATGGGCATTAAGTGTCGGCAACATTAATCCTGACTTGGAACACACCACATCTTAACTGGCCGAAAATGAAGAATACTACTTGTAGTCAAAAAATATTCCTGTACCTCGAATGACTGCAAACATACACTCACCCCTTCTAGTCCCATTTTGCCAATGTTCTATACTGGCAAGATAACATTGTATAATTAACAACGGGAACTAATGCATCCCGAGTTCATTCCAGCACTGCCCTTGCTGGCAGACGTGTCGCTATGGTGTTGAGATTGAACCAGAACTCCTCTAGAAATTTGATAGTTTTATTTTCTTAGAAAATAAATCTATCGAAAATGCCGGAAGTTGAGAATAGACTGTCACTTTAATTGGATTATCAAATGTCCAAGTATCCCCACTGCTGCATACTATCGAGTACCCTTGTTCATGTGTTGACAGGAATCTCTCATACCATGTTCATTTGACCATTGCATTCCCGAGAAACATTCAACACTAATTTATCTACGGACGGACGATCATACTGACAGTCAGACACACAGACGCACACATCGACGGAAATTCTGATCCCATTATCCATTAATCTTCCCCCCAACTTGTTCCAAGGGCTTCACTCCATCATTCACATCAATTACAGCACATGTATGGTGTTAGGTTTGGAGCTTCAGTTGTGCGATCGGCGAAAATAGCTTTTTTTCGATCCGCTTGGCGGCCATTTTGGATTTCGCTGCTAGTGGTGGCTAGAGGATGGTGCCAACTTGTAGCCGATCGATTTTGAAATCTCTGATGCCTACCCTTACATCATGCCAAATTTCAGGAAGGTATCACCAAGTGCACAATTCTAGCGAATTCCTCCCCCGCTAATAGATAGTAGTGACAGGAGGCGACTATAGAGTTGAGGTATTAATCGGAAATGGTGTAGTGGGGTTGAAAGAGCAGTAGAGGTAGAAGAGATTGGTACAACTGGAAGATGGTGAGATGGATAGTTGATAGTGGCAGTAGTCCATAATCCATGAAACCATCAACTGTCTAGTAGTTTTGAGCCATGGAATGATCTTTGAGCTAGGGGCGAGTCCCCATCAGCCCTCACTACTCCCCATCAGTTTCTATAAATACCCAAACACTAGTCTCCTAACCACAGAGGTACCTAAATTCGAAGCCCTGTAAATAAATCTCCACAGAGCGGACTTGAGCGGATTTTGGATATGTTATGAGCCTGAAACTCCTCTGTCCAATGGTACCAAAATTGGCTTGTTACAAATTATTTCCGGGTCGGCGATATATTTCAGCTCCCACAACCAGACTACAGGTCCACCTATAAGGGATTCATCACTATACCTTCCCTATTTGAGCTCATAATGAGAACGCACCACAATTTTCTTATTTTTTAGAGCTTTCTCATATATTCTATATACACGTAAAGCAAAGCTGTGGCTATGTATTTCCGAGATAAACTAGAGAATTGGCCATCCGTTCGTGTTCAAATTTGGCACCTGGTGGTAATTTGATCGGGAAATTCATCTGTTATTGCTCATGATAGCGCCCGACTTAGCGTTCACCCTTCAACCACAGAAACACCAGGATGCACTCCTACATTTTCAGAAGCATCGATTGGAAAATTGACCTGTAGGAGTAATTGAGATGGGCAGGGTGAATTTTACGTTCGACGTCGCTTTAACTCATCAACCTTTAACCCTTCTAACAGTTACACCAACGGGATACACTTCTGGGCTACATTTTCAGAAATTAAGCTGGAATTTGTCACAAAGGAGTATTTTTTTTATCAGGAGTAACATGGACAGTATGAATTCTACGTGCGACATCGCTTTAACCCATAAACCATTAACCCTTCACCCATTGCCACAGTGGGGTGTACTTCTACATTTTTAGAGATATCGAGCTGAAATTTGGCATGCATGTGGGCGTATTTTTTTACCCGTACTAAAAGTGGCAGGGTGCATTTTCCATTTTCCGTCAACCGTTATTGACCCTTCAACCGATGCAACATGGGGACCTACTTCTATATTTTCAGATATATTGAGCTTAAATTTGGTACCTGGAGTAGTTTTATATCAAGAGTAATATGTGTAGAGTGTATTTTGCGTGCGACGTTATGTTGAACTTCAAGCATTAACCCTTCAACCAGGGCAACGCTGGCATGAACTTCTCTATTTTCAGAGACTTGGAGCTGAAATTTGGCGCGTATGACGTCGTGTTAAACATTTAATCATTAACCCTTCAACCATAGCAACATCGGGATGCACTTCTTTTGTATTTTCAGGGATATCGAGCTCAAATTTGGTACGTGGTGGTGATTCTTTATCACGTGTAACATGGGCAGGGTGAATTTTGCGTGAGATGTTGCATTAATACTTCAACTACATCAAGCCTACAGTTTCAGACATATCGAGCTGAAATTTGGCGCCTATAGTTGTACTTTTTTATCAGGAGTAACAAGGGAGGGGTGAATTTAACGCGATGCCGCCCGTTTCACGTTTCAACCCGAGCAACACAGAGTATATCCGATAGTAGGCTATAACCCGCAGCAAGTTAAACGCACAAACACAAACTTATGAAACGGTGTCCCTCTAATTCTCTGTTCGAGGGTCCCCATAATGTGTAGCTTTCCGCTCAAATAGATAACAGCGAGCGAGTGTAATTCCATGGGGGGGGGGGGGGGGGGGCACAAATACCTGTAATTTCGACATACTTAACACGTACCTCAAATCCGGGGGCGTAACTAACCCATAATATTGGAGGTGTATTACTATTCTTCCGAGCCAATGGCGCTAAGTGCCCCCCCCCCCCCCCCCCCCCATCTCCAAAACCATACAATTGTCCTGTCGTTTAAACGCCTAATTCCGTTAAAATAAATAGATGATCTGTACTGGTACATGTCAAGTGCCCTAATTTCAGGGCATCAGACTTGGAGAAATGAATTATTAACTGGTAGAGTGCTGGAAGCCCATATTTGGGCTTTATTGTGAAGTGCAGGTGCCGCAACTTAATGGCTTCATATTCTGTGGATGTGCTTCATATTATTTTTTAATTAAAATAATTTAATCTGAGAGGATTTGCCTTGTTACAATTTATGGGAGAGTGCCAAGTGGCACTCTCCCATAAATTGTAACAAGGCAAAGAGACGTGGACTAATGCGGATGGCCAAAAATAATTTAGCACTCTACCAGTTAAAACTCATCGAGGTCACGGTATTCCTAGTGAATTCCTACATTGTATATGTTAAAAACTGTAGCCCCTGTTCGTGCTCATGCTCTGACTTGCGAACGGATAGCTCAAAAATGTAGGTACCCACCATCCCCTCACCACCACCACCCACCCCCCTATTGACGCCCCTGTTCAAATCCCATATCCCGCCCTCTGGTCTAACACGGAATAAGTGTTTTTGGACTAAGTTATTCCCAAGATGAAACGTTCTCAAATCGCCACCCCTCCTCCGCCACCACCCCTACTTGACTGGACCGACATAACGTACTTCATTTTTATATCCATGCAGCCCAATCTAAGTAAGGATGCTCCATCGGAAAGGAACACGCCTTTCCGCATTCGTACACCTCAGCCATCCTCATCGTTTTGGGGACGACCGGCAGGAAAGTGGACAATCACCCTCAAGACAACTCGCCATTGCACAACTCGTCCTCAGTCTGGACACCTCGCACCAAAGTTTGGACAACTCGCCTTTGGAATTTTGGACAACTCGCCCCAAAGTCTGGACTACTTGCCACCGGAATTTTGGACAACTCGCCTCAAAGTCTGGACCACTCGCCCAAGAAAATCTGGACAACTCGGCCAGGGTTTTCTTGAAGGGAAAATGAAAACACAGACTTTAAGACAGTGAATTAATGGTAGAGTTAAACGAGCACGGATCCCTTAACAGAAAAACTAAATGAGCTGGAGACAAAAGTCAATGAGGTTTACCTCGCCAGTCAAACAAACTTATGGGGTGGAGTTAGTGAGGACTACCTCGCTGCTCAACGCGTTAAACATACCATAACACGTTGTGGAGGGCCGGATACTTGATGTAGAATAACCAGGACCGGCGGCAGGTGACGATACGCATGCAAGCTTGACTCTGTCTTTATCTGTATGGATACGTCATATTGTTGCTACTGGGCTAAAACATGACGGAAGAGAGACGGGTCTATTTTGATGGTTCGCTAGGGCAGATTTGAGGCCTTCTATTGTACTAGCAGCTACAGTTTTTTCGTCCAGGTGGTTCCAATCGATTGCCGTATGTACAAATAACGAATGTTTGTACCGGTCTGCTTAACAAGCTGGTTCAGTTACGGATCTACTATTGTTTCTTACTGAAGATGATATGATGTTTGTGATTATACAATTGTCAATTTGTTTTGCCCACATCTGACGCTTTTGGGTCTGTAACTTGATGAATTTGTCTGGGGGCATTGTTGGTATTTGTCCCTCAATCACTTTAAAGAATAACGTTAGGCGCTGTTTCTGCCTTCTAGGTTGTAGTGAAGGTAGTATTAGTTCCTCTGACATTTTGCCATACACCCCTCTTCTCTTGATTTATAGTTTTTCGTGATGAATCTTGCACCCCTTCTTCGTGCTTTCTAGTTTTGTGATCCCTTGTTTTGTGTATGGGTCCCAGATGATATATTCCATTATCGATCTTACGCGTTCAATGTAAGTAGTATGTAATGTGGTTTTCACCCCCCATCAGCAGGATCTCATGCAGGATCTCATGTGACGTCATGGTCACGTGACCCAGTGACGCCATGTTGTGTTGTCATGGTAACCCACGTGGGCGGCCATGTTGTGACGTCATCGCCATAGTGATACGTGGCAGCGCGTGTTGTTAGGGTGATACGTGTTTCCGTCGTCCATTTTGCATACTGGTGGTCGCCATCTTGGTTTCTATGGTAGCACGTGGTTGTTATGTTACCCAAAGGCCTACAACAAGACAGGGGTATGTTCGGAGGGTGTGTTCGATTGAACAGGAGTAATTTCCCGATTCGTAGAATTACCACAAACAACGGACAACTTTTACTATTTCGAATTCTTTCAGAATTCTCTTCTTCTATCTATATATGCAATAGTTTTCATCAACCTGACCATGCTCCTTTGCTCTGGTGTATACTCCAGTAGCGTAGAAGAACCTATCAGTTGGAATAGCTGTGCTTATTATTGCTATATTTAGCAATTTCTGGTCTACTCTTGTTAGTTCTGACCCTATCCCGAGTACTCTTGTAGTTTCCTTTATCTGGATCATTCATATAGATTATAACTAACCAATCAGATTGCTTGATTTCCCATAATCCGTACGCAGAGTTACCTCCCATGTGTATAAGAAAAGCCTATATCATTTCCAAATATCCCTTTAAGCTATCGAGCAGTTACTGATAAGTCATTGCTCGAACGACTCGAAGCCCATCGAGCAAATGAGCTATCGAGCAAATGCTCGTTCGAGTGACTCGCACATATTGCTTGTCGACTCATTTCAGTATTTGAGGATACCTATGGCCCGGTATTCTATTATTTGAGGATACCTTTTATAGGATACTTATCTGAGGATACTGCTACCTGTACCAGAAGACATACCTATCCCAAATATCCCTTACAAGGTAAAGAGCCAAGAGAGTAATTGCTCCATGAGCAATTGCTCGAACAACTCGAAGCTCATCGATCAAATGAGCTATCGAGTAATTGCTCGATCGAGTGACTCGACATATTGCTCAAACGACTCGAAGTGTTGGTAGGGTCTATCGAGTTCTGGAATATAATTGACATTGATGGAGCGAGGCGGTCTGCACAGTTTCGATACTCTACTTGAAATTGTGTCTGGACCCTATGATTTTGCATGGGTCGATGTTTTAAAGTAATTTTATCACTCAGTCTTGGTTGATTTTGATATTTGATATGGTTTGACGCACATGGACTAGTGTTTTGGGCAGAATGCTTCTCTTTTTCCGTCGTGAAAAACAGATGAGAACTGTTTGATTTGGATCTATGCTTTGCCTCTTCTGTCGTTCACTAGTTGTCCTTTTCCTTTAAGTGGTGCTAATTCGATGTTTCCTGTTTTCTTGATTTTACATATTTCCATAATGTTTTGTTCCATCCCTTTTAGTATGGCCGAGTTTATGTAGTTCCATTCTGCTTTACATATTTCCCTCGTGCATTCCTTTTGGTGGTGTTCATAGTTTGACCACTAAATATTTCGTTCTGTTTGCCTGGTTGTTTTCGCTTGTTTTTTTCCTTAACATTTTTATTCTATGGTTGAACCATGGCAGTCCGTTATTTGACTTGGTGGATTTTAATGGGATGTGTTTGTCAAGGTTTTTGGTAGGTTTTTGATCAGGTGTTGCTTGAACGTGTTCCAGATGTGACATCATGTCATTTATGTTAGACCCGTTCTTGTCCATTTCTTGTATTAATGGTATGAGCAAGTCTAGATCGTGGTTCACTTGGTCCCAGTCCGCTTTTTTCCCAGACGTTAGATTTCCTTGGATTGGTCTGTGAGTGGTAAAACTTGGTCAAGTATTTACATGTTGACTAAAAAGTCCGTAAAATTTATTCATCTGTGTAAATGCTGAAAACACGAACAATGTTATAGGTCTTGGCTATTTTCAACTTGTCGATCAGCGGAAAATACACACTCAAATACGCGGGGAAAACCATCACATTCTCCCACAACGCATCAAGGGGCACAACTTACATTACAGATTATTTTTAGCATATTTCTGGTCAAGGATATGTTTTGGTGACGTCATACGAAAGTGCAGGGACAACCAACTAAACATGGCGGAAGCGGTCGTAGAAGACAGTCGTTGTCAAGACTTGATTAAATTTTATTGCCACCAGTGTAATACAGAAATTAAACCAAAATTACCAGTATGTACACATGAAGTACATCAGGGTTAATTAGTTATCCAAATCTTTACGATTATATTAGTTTCATTGTTGCATAATTTGGATACACCACTTCAGTTAGAATGTTCTATAATCAAAATACTGGGACTTCAAACCCAACAAACAGTTGTAAAGTTGTGTTGACGTTAAACAGCCACTCTAGAATAGTGTATAGTTTTGTTCAACGAGGAGATTATAGCACCGATCATCATAAATAGTCAACCATTGAGTGGCTATCTGCACAGAGAATTCGAAAATTGTATACTCTGTTTACATCATTTCAACCGATTCAATACGGATTGGCTGGACTGGTATTTTTTAGTTCTTGATTTACAGTAACTTACACTACTGTAAGTTGTAAGTGTAACTAGTCCAAACTTGGATCCTAGAACATAAGGTATCAGGACCACTCGTACCCATGACATCTTGTACCGGTCAAGTCTCGCGCAAAATTCGATGAATCGCCCCCATTACTGATTGGATGACTCTGTCCTTTACCACAAATTAATTCACTCATCCCCACCAAATTACACCCAAACAGTCCTCTGGCCAAACTGCCCCCCAGCAATTTGACCCAAACCGGCTGCCAGTTGAACCAAACTGTCCTCCATAGTGGCTGAACTGTCCTCCCCCAATTTGACCCAAACCATCCTCCAGAAAATGAGTGATTCTTATGGATGACAGAACTAATGTAACAAAAGAAATTATATTTGTCCAAAAATCCAGATAGTTGGAAATATTTCAGGCAAAAATTCCAACAGTTGGAAATTTGAAGCATTGTTTTAACAGACATTTTTTCCAAATGTGGTATTCCAACTGCCGAGTGCTGACTCCCACAAACAGAATTCTGATTGAACAACGCACAATTTTCTGACTACTCGGACTCAGTGGCTCTGAAGTTAATTCCACAACTGTGGTTGTGTTAAGCTTTTGTTCCTGTTTATGTGTAACCTCTTTAAACGTTCATGTTCTAACAAGCATTTAGCAAACCAGTTTCTTGAATTATACAAGACAGGTGATCTCTCGTGACAGTGGTCTCTCAAAACAGGTTTTACTGTGCTCAGGAAAGACAGGATATAGCCAGGCTGAAAATTTTGATTTATATTTGGTATTGTTGAATTAATATCGCGCATATTATATATAGTGACAAAAAGGCTGAGTTAGTTAGCTAACTCATTACTCCTTCTTTGTAAGCATAATGGATGGTTGGTTGTTAGTCATTGAGTTCATTTCAAGATTAGGGTGCTCACTGCTCAGTATGACCTCATATTTGAGATGATTAATTAATAAATTATTGGTTGAATACTGATTTTTTGAGCATTCTCCATACATGTACATTCCTGTAAGTGACACAATGTATAATGGAGGCAGATACTCCCCATATGGCCTAATTAAGACCATGGATGGGGTATTCGTATTCAGTACTCGTATTCCGTCGTATTCGAATACAGTTTATCAAGTATTCACATGTATTCAGTGTTCACTGAATGTTATGAATACATGTATTCGTATTCAAATACATTAAAATTTGAGCTGTATTCATGAATACATTTTGAATACTTTCTATCTTTTGGAATTAAAGAACCATATACTGAATAAAAGTTTTTCACAGATCAAGCCCATGAACTCCAGACAACAAGTTCACACCTCATATCAGTATTAAAGATTTAATAATCCCTGATATTATTTATATACCACCAAACACCTTGTCTGAAATTTATGCATTGAAAGCAGACAATAGACTTAATTATCAATTAACAGTATTATTAACTTGTCACAATACAACCTATTTGTGTAACAATGGCCACATATCCTCATGGCTTTTTAAATTGTTGAAAACATGGACGATAAAAATAAAACAAAAAACTTGTGTTGTTGGACACAACTAAGTTATTCAATGATATTATATTCTAAAATTCTTGGATTTATTTTAAGTTTTTCTATTTATCCATTATTTTACAGTGAAAACCCATATTTATTTATTTATTTATTCCTGTTTAAGGTCACCTTTGTACAGCTCAGTATGTCTAATTATAATCGGTGAAAGCACGTAAATATTATAAGAAAATACTACTGCTGTTAGCAAACTTTCAGCCAACAGACCTCCAGGTTTAACTATGAAGTGCATTGGCTAAAACTTTACTAGTCCTTCTTATGTGGTGTCATTGCACTGATACTTAACGTTCAGGAGGAAACGCCAGTCTGTGACTTTTTAGAGGTAATCCACTCACATTTTGTGATGTGTTGTCCATGGAGAGTAGTCTAATTACTATGACACCCATAGAGTGAAATTCCTGTCAGGTAATTACTTTAGTTTTCCAACAAAGCAAGGTAAGCACAATTAAAGCTTCAGCTAAATGATCATCAGTTTAAAAATGACTTTTAACCCAACAAACAAAAAACTTAAAGGCCTTGCTATAAATACTTCTAATTTAAAAAGTATTCAAGTATTCAAAAATGTATTCATGAATACATTGTAATGTATTTGTATTCGTATTCAAATACATTTGAACATTTGTGTATTTGTATTTGTATTCATGAAATTTCAAAGTATTCGTGTTCGTATTCGAATACATTTACAAAGTATTTGCCCCAAGCCTGATTAAGACTACAGTACCATAACCAATTGTCATTTTGTGTTGCCATAAAACTTCAAATTATGTCTGTAGATAACTAGATATTTAGCCACAGTCATTTTTAGCTGCCTGGAAATATTCTCAGTGCCCTAAAACCTACTGGTACAGTCAGTCAGATAACATTTTGAAAATTTCCCCCTCCCGGGTGGTGGGTATCAAAGGGAGGGCGTGCAGGCATGTTAAAGTACTGTCGGTACCACTAAACTCGGTACCAGTACAGTACTGAGTATCGCCAACACGGCACCGGTACCAATCAGTGAATCATTCCTCTCCAGTTTCATTTCTCCACATATCAGGGCGAATTTTTTTCTGGATACGGATTCATTCGTAATTTGTATTTTTGATAACGTTTCGATGATGGAAACACTCTAATCACATTGAAAATAAATCACCGGGTTCAATGACGGAACAGGACAGGAAACAACACTATTGTGTCTATTCAGTGTATCCAGTCGCTTACTATGAAGCTATTACAGGGGCTCATTTTACTAGCATTCTGAATGATAGTAAAATGAGCCCCTGTAATAGCTTGATCAAATGTACTACAGTAAGAATGTTTGTCATATAGGAATAAAGTCAATAAACTCAGATTAATATAATCGATCATGATTTCCAAAATGAACAAAAACAATGAAGATGATAGTACAGTGGTGGCGCTCCTTGGGCTTCCATTATTTGAAGAACAATAAAATAAAGAAATTCAGTAACAGAATCTATAGGTCAATGGTTCATCGATCTTCCAAAAAGACAAAGTGTTCAACATCAGTCATGCGTTTGCAGTAACCTGGCTTTGATCAACATATTAGCCAGTGATGATAGATCAGAGAGAATGACAAAAGGTCGTAAATTCCCCGAAAGGACAGAATCAGGAGATGTTGTATTTCGTCTCCAAGTTGGAGCATTAACCCTCATGATTCGGAGCCTCGTAGTCATATATTTTATTCACATAATTTTTCACCTTTGCGGAACCTCAGGACTCCAGACGGTAGCTTTTTATTTCTCGATTGTCTGTCGGATTTAATCTTCATGCAAAGAGAAATGTTTTTTTCTGAATTAACAAAGTTACCTGTTATGATACCTTGACATCATACCGTCATACGTTCAGCTTTTAATTGAGGAGCCACGCGGGCAAAACCTGCAACTGAAGTTACGCACCAGCGACCGGAATCTTGCATTGTTTTTGCAAGGGATATCTGGGCAGTGACGAATGGGAGCAAAATGGAGGTGAGTGGGAAATCGCTCACCTCAAATAAAGTTTGCGAGAGAGAATACTGTGAGGAGAGTGAATTTGATTGAATGTTGATTTCAGTGTTTAACTTCAACTGACAAGCGTCCTTCGAAACGAATGTATGAATTCAACTGAACATGGATGGAAATTGTGACGGTGAAAATATATGTAACCCACTAAAATTAGTTCTGGATTTTAAATGGCAGATTATTAAAATCATGGAAAATGGATCCAAAAATTCCAAATCGGGCACATTAATTTGTGTCACTGGTGAATTGGAGCGGCAGGTGTCACGTGTATACACATGTATACTGCCTAGCATGACCCGTGACATACACGTGTATAAAAGAAAACAAGGAATGGGGCAACATTCCGCATGTCTTCGATAAAAAAATACGGAAGTATTATAACGTTTCTCAGATCTCAGAATTGCCACCGTTTTTTTTTTATCTGAACATGCTTGTTCGTTTTGTGGTGGGGTAAGCTCTGGGTGAGTTGTCAGTGTACAACCCTCTTACTGTTAGCGTTGCGTGTGTGGATGTATAAGCGAACTACTGTGTGTCATGTTCATAACGACGGAAAGGGAATTGTTTGGAATTGTACTTTAAATGCATCAAATTGTGAGTGATTCTTAAAAAATTCCCAACATCAAAACTTAATTGAATGTTTCTGTTGATGCAACTCAGAAGGATGAAAACACACCCAAGAATAGAGGCGAGAGATTATTCGCGTACCTTGGACAATTTTTGCATGCGTGATGGTGTGCCAAATGTTTGTCATGTTTCACTCTCCCAAAATGAGGTAGTAGTGCTAGTCGGTTCTCTGCTCTGTCACAGTACTTTCACGGATGTCTTGTTGAAAGTTCAGGCCATTAGATTACCCCAATTTCACCCCGTTTACAGGGGTGCCAAGTTAAAGGTGTGAGGACATCAAGAAAAATCTAATTTTTAAGTTCTCTGTGCTTCTTCTATATTTGAGAAAAACTTCCATCATAATAAATATGAATATGATCATAGAAATACAACGAAAGGCATAGCAATGAAGTATAATGGGATGCAGCTGTTATTTCTGGTTTTAATGTGCCCAAATTAGGGCAAGATGGTGTCCCCAAAATAAATGAATTTAAAGGCCTGAAAGTTTGTCATGTTTCTCTCTCCCAAAATGTGGTAGTAGTAGTAGTCAGATCTCTGCCCCAGTATGTTCACTAATCTCTTTCCGAAAGTTTGTCGTGTTCCACTATTCCAAAATGTTGTGGTGGTAGCAGTTGGATTTCAGTATGTTCACAAATCTCTCTTGTCGAAAGTTACTGCTCTTTAATTGACTCATAAACCGAATGTTATATTCCAAAGTTAATGATGAGTTCTGTGAGTTAGTGTTGGGACGCCTATCAAATTTCCCTGTCGACTTGTCGCCAGCTATTAGTCGCCGACTAGTCGGTCTGCTACACAAGCAGAAATCAAAACGTCCAACTGGTTAGCAGGGGTCGAAATAACGCTTGTCTACTTGTCGCCGACAAGTAATTTCTACCAGCGACAACCAAAAAATAGAATCGCTTTTCCCAGGCGACAAGTGCTATTTTTGGCTTGAGTTTCATATTAAACTTGAAAAGCTATGTGCTGTTAAAATATTTTTTGGAAATATTGTTTTTCGTAAAGTCCTTCATCCGCCACTTAACCAACTCTGAACCGGTATTGGGATGTAACAACTGTGCGAATGAACTCACCAGAAGCATAAAAATGTCTGCAATGCAGAAAAGGAATTCTAGTCTAAGGGAGGTAATCAAATTAGCTATCAAAGAACTCAGCTATTTTGAAATTGCTGACAGGGCTTTCTCCACACATGATGCCCCATATCTCTCACCAAATTTAATTTGCTTCGTTCCTTGGCTGATTTTAAATAATATAAGTGATCTCAAACTTTGATATCACAAACCTTTTCAATTTTTAGCTCAACTTTGGCGAAGCCAAATTTGAGCTTATGCCATGGCCCGTTGTCCGTCTGTCTGTCTGTCCGTCAACAATTGGATACGGCTCGGGCTAGAGGCCGTATTTATGAACCGATCTTTACGAAACTTCTTGGGTACCTTTGTTATGACTGTGGGACGAGAACGAGTGTTTTTGGGTGCGGTCTGAAATTCAAGATGGCTGCCAGCCGCCGTTTTGTACTGACGATGCAGAAATCTGTTTTTTGTACAGAACTTCCATATGAAAGCTCTGATTTGAATAATTTTTTGTATGAATGTTTAGTACCATGGGATACATCACATATAATACGTTGTTTTTTCTCGTGCGTAAATTGTGCAAATTAGACTAATTTTGATGTTTTTTTGGTGTTACTTTCAGCACTGTAAGTGCAAATGCCAATACGGCTCGGGGTAGAGGCCGTATTTATGAACCGATCTTTACGAAACTTCTTGGGTACCTTTGGTATCACCATGGGACGAGAACGAGTGTTTTTGGGTCCGGTCCGAAATTCAAGATGGCCGATGGCAGCCATTTTGTACAAAATTATGTGCAATCCGATTTTTGCACAGAACTTCCATATGAAAGCGCTGATTTGAATAATTTTTTGTGTGAATGTTTAGTACCATGGGATACATCACATATAATACAGGTTTTTTTCTCGTGCAGAAATTATGCAAATTAGATGAACTTTGATTTTTTCAGTGCGACTTACACACAGTAAGTACACATGTCAATACGGCTCAGACTAGAGCCTGTATTTATGAACTGATCTTCACGAAATGTCTTGGATACCTTTGTTATCACCTTGGGACGAGAACAAGTGTTTCTGGGTGCAGTCTAAAATTCAAGATGGCTGCCAGTGGCCATTTTGTACCAAAATTTGGTCTAATCAGTTTTTTGTACACTACTTCTATACAGCTCAGACTAGAGGCCATATTTATGAACCAATCTTTACGAAACTTCTTGGGTATCTTTGTTATCACCGTGGGATGAGAGCGAGTGTTTTTGGGTGTGGTCCGAAATTCAAGATGGCCACCAGCAGCCATTTTGTACCAAAATTAGTGCAATCAGTCTTTTGTACAGAACTTCTGTATGAAAGTTCTGATGATTTGAATAAATTTTTGTATGAATGTTTAGTAACATGGAATACATCACATATTGTAAGGTTTTTTTTTTTGTGCAGAAATTATACAAATTAGATGAACTTTGATTTATTCAGTGCTACTTACACATTGTAAGCACACATGTCAATACAGCTCAGGGTAGAGGCTGTATTTATGAACCGATCTTCGCAAAACTTCTTGGGTACCTTTGTTATCACCTTGGGACGAGAATGAGTGTTTCTGGGTACGGTCCAAAATTTAAGATGGCTGCCAGTGGCCATTTTATACCAAAATTAGGTCCAATCAGTTTTTTGTCACAAGTTCTATACAGCTCGTATTTATGAACTGATCTTCACAAAACTTCTTGGGTACCTTTGTTTTCACCTTGGGACAGGAACGAGTGTGTTTTGGGGTGCCTTTGTTATCACTGTGCTATGAGAACAAATATTTTGGGGTTCAGTCAGACCCACTCTGGGACTCAAAGATTTTTTTCTAGTTTAGCATCTGACTGTCACCCACTTTACAATACTTTACCTATACATTTGTTACAGGCAACGGTCAGTATTTATGTACAGACCGTTACAATACTTTATATGTACCTTTGTTATCAGGTCATTACCTAGATGTTTGTCATTGCTGTGTCAGATACTACACATGTACATGTCTTTGTCTTGACAAGTTGAGCTACATTGTCATTGACACTTTCATTTTTATTAAAAACATAGCATACGGGAAACAGAAATTAACATATTCCCAATTTTCACAATTCTTGTCTTATTTCATAATCCTTTCATAAACATTGAACATTATCCTTTTCATCAAACACAAACTTTACAGACAAATTAATCTACAGGGTCATTGACACTTTCATTGTCTTATGAGGTCTATAGATACACAGGGCATTGATGTTAAAATAATAACTGCAGTCTGCAGCCAGATGGCTGCAGACTGTAGTTTTTATTTTATGCTCCCCGTATATTGATATTGGGCAGACCTATCTCACTGTAAATGTACACAAAGGCGATACCATTCCAGGAAACGAGGGTTCAAAGGGTTAGCTTGGCATCAAGGTAAGGTATTGCCATTACTGTTGGGAGGTTAACCGAAAATACAACTTGGCGTCGGTTATTTAAAAACACCGATCGTCCTGAACGAGAGACAACCGACAGTCGGGACCTGCACAATTATTCAACTGCGCAATCTTGAATGCTGTCACTTCATGTAATATGTTAAATAGAATTGGCAGAAATCTCAGAAAAAAATCAGAACCCGGTAATTACTAGTATTCTTCTAACTTTTTTGGCTCCCACAGTATAATCATATTTGCATATTAAATAAACTTTCCTTGAAATGTCCAATGATAAAAATTGCCCCATTCAGCATGAGATTGAAAGCGCCACATGTTTTTTGACAAAAATAAAACAAATATCGAATTACCAAAATGACCACACACACCACTTAAATGCAAGAGATACCCATGTGCTGGCCACTGCCAATAATTTCCATGTATACATGTACATGTACATTTGAATGGAATTAAAAAAACACTGTTGTACACTTTACTTGCACCAATATCATTTTCAAGACAGTAGACAAAGATTTGGGGCTTTCAGTATCAACACACGAAACTCAACACGATATTCATTTATATTCATGACCTGAAATATTGCATTTGTGAAATAATCAGTTTATCAAATGCCGTTTCTTTTGCTGAACTGGAACTTGCCACTTGCTTCACATTTATACTGTCCGATATATATTTTTTTCGGTGTGTAATTTTTAAAGCTTGAACTTCAAAATAGGTTTCAGATTCACAGTTGAAGTCGGATGTAAATTAGGGTTATAATGAACTGAATGAGCGACTTTTACTTGATAAAATTTTTATTGTAACAGTTGGTAAAATTTTTTAGGGTCAGTCGGGTTACACCAAGCATGGGCATTTATTAGCTTAACTTGACAAAGTCAAGATAAGCTATTGCCATCATGCGTGTGGAAGTCTGTTCACATTTTCCTTTAGCACAGGCTACACCCTGTACTTCTTGTCCGATCATCATGAAATTTCATATGCATATTTGACTCCATGTCTAGATGAGAAGGTCCCCTTTTAGTCACGATCTGTCAACCGCGATGGCTGCCCGAGCCCAAAAACCTTTAGCACAGTCTACAGGTCGTATTTATGAAGGGATTTCTTGGTAACTTGGTAGTATGAATCTGTATAATATCTAGATAAGAACGTCCCCGTAGGTCATGATCTGTCAACTGTGATGGCTACCCAAGCCCGAAACCCAAAAACTTTTAGCACAGTTTACAGGTCATATTTCATACAGAGTGATTTCAGTGTAACTTGGTAGAATAACTCGGTATGATGTCCAGATGAGAATTTCCCCATTTGGTCGCAGTCTGTCAACCGTGATGACTGCCTGAGCCCAAAACCCCCAAACCTTTAGCACAGTCTACAGGTCGCATTTATGGAGGGATTCCATTGTAACTTGGTAGGATGACTCCATATAATGTATTTTGGTTGCGATTGGTCAACTGTGATGACTACAGGGGCCCGAAGCCCGAAAACCTTTAGCACAGTCTACAGGTCGTATTTATGAAGGGATTTCATTGTAACTTGGTAGGATGACTCCAGATAATGTCTAGATGAGAATGTTCCCTTTTGGTTATGATCATTCAGCCATGATGGCTGCCCGAGCCCAAAACCCGAAAACCTTTAGCACAGACTACAGGTTGTATTTATGAAGGGATTTCATTGTAACTTTGTAGGATGGCTCAGGGACCAGCCGTGAGGGTGACTAGGGCGATTATGTCGCCCTTCTATACCCAAAGTCACCTAGAAAAATAGTCGAGGCGATTACAAGTCGCCCTCCAAAAATTGGCCAAATTGAGGAAAGGCTGAACTGAGTGATCTGAGGTTTACATAAAAACAATTATTTTCAAGAATCGAATGTGCTTGAGTTTGATAAATGGGCATTTTCATTCGTCAAAAATCAACCATTTATTTGAAATCACAGGAGAATCAAATGTCCATTGTCGCTTTTTGCTGATCTTTCTTCTTCTTCTTCTCATACAAACTTTGTCCGGGCCATAACTTTTTTGTCTTTTGACCTACACCTTAGATACTTGGAATGTGGATGCATCACAATGAGCCGGTGTGCAGTGTACCATAGTGACCTTCATGTGACCTTGACCTTTGACCTGAAGGTCAGATTTATGTGTTTTTTAAGGGAAACATCACACAAACTTTGTCTGGGCCATAACTTTTTTTCTGTCTTTTGACCTACACTTTAGATACTTGGCATGTGGATATATCACCATGAACCAGTGTGCAGTGTACCACAGTGGCCTTCATGTGTCCTTGACCTCAAGCTCAAATTTATGTACTTCAAATAGGGAGTAATTGTCCAGACCAGAATTTTTTTTATTTTTTGACCTAGGACTTGGTTATTTGACATGTGGATGTGTCACCATGAGACCGCATGTCGTCTACCCCGATGACCTTTATGTGACCTTAACCTCTGACCTTAAGGTCAAATTTATGTACTTCAAATAGGGAATAATTATCCAGACCAGAACTTTTTTGTTTTTTGACCTAGGACTTAGATATTTGACATGTGGATGTATCACAATTAGACCGCAAGTCACATGTAATCATGACCTTCATGTGACCTTGACCTCAAGGTCAAATTTATGTACTATAAATAGGGAGTAATTGTCCAGACCAGATTTTTTTTGGACATGTGGATGTGTCACCATGAAACTGCATATTTTTATACTGTACCAATGACCCAGACATAGCTGGTGCTAACTCTTAAAATATAGGGCCAAACACAAATTTTGCCCCCCAATCCCCAAAATTTGCATCTAAAACTAAAGAAAACATGTCCTGAAAGGCCCTCCACACTTCGCCCCTACTGCGCATGCGCAGTGTCAAGGACGTTCCGAAATTGGCGCCATTTATCATTCTAAGTTTGGCCCTTCATCAGTTAACATCTGACTGATCTTTGTGCTTTTAAATCTCAGTTTAAATGATGCCAGACACATAAATATTAGTGAAATGGTGATTCTAAGGAGGATAGAAATGGAGGAGAGGAAAAGAATGTGTGACAGAATATTATCAGGGCTGTAACTTAAAATTTTTTAATGAAATTATGTTAAGTTACCTATTTTCAAGGCAGCAGCCATTTTGTTGTCATTCTGATTATTTAGTTACACTGTTTTTTCAAGTGTTTTTCCTCTCTCCCTGTCCTTTAAGTTCCCCCTTGCTATTCTCCCATGCTTTTGGCATAGTTTATGTAATTATTATTACTAAAATTTCTTGGGAGTTTTAGCTGAATAACAGAATGAATTCTGTTCTTTCCCCATGTTTACGTCTTCACCTACGGGTGGTTAGGCGTTGTGTTCTGCATCTACCATCTGATGTTCTGCAGTTTCTTCCCTGGAAGTCTCTGTTTTGCATCAGATGGTGTATTTTTGGTAACTGATTTCGGGCCTGGGTGCCTGGAGTCTTATTTTAGTGTTTTTACACTCATTGTTTACATTTACAACAGCCCTCTGTGTGAGGGGGGGATTTCTAAATAATAATATCTTTATGTTATTTTAATCATAACTAGATACATTATTATTGTTCGTAAGTGTTGAATAAATTGTTTAAAATATTTTTAAAATTTTTTTCCACACTTAGGCTTGGGATCCATTGGGGCTCAACGTTACTTTTCAGAAACTTGGGCTGTTCTGAAAAAATATTTTTTCAAAATATTTTGATTTCAATTATTTTTTCTATATTAATGGATCATATTATTATTATGTATTTTGCCAGGGGTTAGTGCGAGTACCAGGACTTGTTTTCTTTTCACATTGAAAGGATATTGATCAATTGTTTTAAGAGGAAGTCTTCCTCTGACCTTATTATCATTCTATATGTGGTCAGTGTACTCACATTAACTCCTGTTCTGTATCGTATGATTTCGATGACAATATGGGAAGCGTATGTCACGGTATGTTGTTGGGGATTTGGACACTCCGGTCCTTTCCCCGCAGGGTCACTCTACTTTATCATTTTCTATTTCAGACGATCAAGATTAGGGTGATGTATCTGTGATGTCTTCCAACAGTGTGCCTCCGTCGTCACAATTAATGAAGGGCTAGCGGAAAAGTGCTCATGTAATACGCCAATTGCCTAAGAGGACCCTAGTAGGTTCGACGGCCTTTGACGTCCGCTAGCTCGCCCGGTGTAGCGTCCATTCACCGAATGGTTCGGCAGCCGGGTTCGTCCGTTGCGGTCTAGAAGGAATTTTGGGGTGATGCGAGCACTATAAAATTAACTTAATGCACACCCAGTGACGGCGGATCGGAGGGAGAACGGAGGAAGCCTTTTAGTACGGTTCATAGCTCGTTCCGGTCCATCCGGACGGCAAGCGAGAGAGGCCCCTCTCTCGTTCAACAACATCTGGCCCCAGATGTTGTGGTACAAATGTGTCGCTAGCGGAGCATACGTCCGTCGCTCGGGACGCTCCGTTGTATAGGCAGTCCGCTGAGACTGCTAAGGCTTCCTCTTCTCGTCAGCGCACACGACCGCACCTTGGCTGCGTGACCGCCGATATATTTCCGGACGTTCGCATAGGAAGTATGCGGGAGCCATCTGATGCGGAGCTGCCCTCGGCGAAGCAGCGATAGACTGCGCCTCCGCAGGTCTCGACGCCGGACATTCTTGTGCACATAGCACAGCTTATCGCAGCATCCCAGCAGCCGACAGAAACGGTGTCGGATCGAGAATTATCCGACAGCGCTGGGTCGGTAGCCGGGGACTCGAGGCCTGCAGACTCCGGACGTTCGCATAGGAAGTGTGCGGGAGTCAACGTACACGGAGCTTCCAGCGGCAATGCATCGTAAGTCCGCTACTGCACAGGCCTCGGGAACGGACGTGCTTTCCTTAATAGCACAGTTTATCGCAGCATCCCAGCATCAACTGAATCTGTCGCATATATTTTATCCGACGATGCTGGGTCGGGACGCTCCGCGGAAGCGGGTACGGACGTCCGAAAGTTTCATCCGGTCCGACGGGATACCGAAAGGGATTCGGAGGATTTCAAGCTTTCCCTTTCGGAACAAAATATGCTGCGATGCCGGATAAGAAACCGATAGCGTCGGTGGACTTAGAAATTTTTGGTTCGGTTCAGGGACATCGTCCCTCAGTTCTGACATAGTCCAATAATGTCACACAAACTTTCGAATTATTGACGACGCTATATATATTATTATTTTATGCTTGCTATCCAAGCATTTCTGGTTTCTTGTTCGAAGAATTATGGAGATGTCTTTCAAAAGTGTGCCTCTGTCGTCATAGTTAATGAAGAGTTAGCGGCAATAAGTGCTCATGGAATATGTCTATCGCTTACGGAGTGACATTCGCTAGCTCACCCGGTGTAGCGTACATTCATCGAATGGTTCGGCTGCCGGGTTCGTCCGTTGCGGTCTAGGAAGGAGATTTGGGTGATGCGAGCACTTTAATTACTTTAGTACTCACCCAGTGACGGCAGATTGAGGACAGATCGGAGGAAGCCAACAACATAGGGGACTGCATGTTGTGGTTCAGATATTTTACATTCGGAGCATATGTCCGTTGCTCGGGACGCTCCGTTATATTGACAGTCCGAGAGACTGTCTTTAATGCTTCCTCATCCTCACAGCAGGGCACACGACCGCACATTGGCTACGTGACCTCGAGTATCCGATCAGTTTCGGCATTCAGTGATTCCACAGCGAATAGGTCGCGCCATCCGGTAGCCAAGGGACACGAGGCCTATACATTCCGTTCGCTCGCATATTGGAAGTATGCACGGGGTAACGATCTCGGAGCTTCCTGCGGCAATGCATCGTAAGACCGCTGCTCCTCAGGCCTCAGTGACGGACGTGCTATCCGAGTTAGCACAGTTGTTTCGCAGCATCCCAGCAATTGACAGTTTCTCGGTCGAATCAGGAATTATCCGACGGCGCTGGGTCGGTGCGGTCCGCGGTTGCATCAAGCTACGGACGACCAAACGCTTTATAGGGTCCGACAGGATGGCGAAAGGGATTCGAAAGATTTCGAGTTTTCCCTTTAGTAGTATCGGAAGATGCCTTTCATATCTTCTGGCATTTCTTCCAGTGATTATTTTTCGGACTTCATTGCTGCGATCTTGGATAAGAGACTTATAGCGTCATTGGACTCGGATTTTTCGATCGGTACAGGGACTTTGTCCCTGACTTACCGACGCAGTCCAATATTCTCATTACAACATGTGTTTTATTTTTCGACGCTATATATTTATATACAAGCCTGCTACTAAGCATGATAGTTTAGTTTCTTGTCCGCGTGGCTCATTTCTGCCATTTTATCTTTTTTACATATAGTTTATTTTGGCAGAGCAGGGCATACCGAGAGTTCATACGCGTCTAGACGGTGTGATTAAAGACTGCATATATATTCTTTTTCGCCGTTTATGTCTTTTCCAATTTCAATGTTGGGAACGACATTATGTATAGTAGACTTAACTTAGACGCTTTATTATATGTAATCCGCCTTACTGAGGCGTTATCATTACGTCTTCAAGAAAAGATTTACGGGATATTATTCTCAATGTAATTTCTTTTGAGGGCAGTAGTTTGTTCACGTATAACTCCGCCCTTCAGTGGCTGATTGGAGTTGGTTAGACTTGATGCAGCCCTAGCTACATCCACACGTGGATAGTAGGTTAAGAACTCTCTCAGAGTCGCTTCGTTCTCGGAGGAGCTTCTCTTCGACGGCAACTTTCCGGCAATCCATGAATTGCTTGATTTATACATTCTCTTGTCTATCTAGTGTTACAAGAGATTCAGACTGGGGCAAACATTCGGTGGTTGACTCAGAGAGTGCCGCCGCAGTTGCCGGACCCGAGTGTGGCTGTTATGACGGTTGCCAGTCAAACAGATTGGGATATATACTGATCCCTTCGGATTCGAAGTGCCAGGGTCTTTGGGTTCCGCAGTCTTTTAGCTATCAGTTTAACTTCCGCGGAATAATGTTTTTAGGCTTGCTTTATGTCATTGCATGAACATTATTCAGAAACGCATGCCCAAATTCCTGTCCTTTAATTCGACAGTAGTGGCGTATCTCCGGAACCAGGGAGGCACTCTTTCGTTTCCGTTATTCAATTTAATGGAAAGAATCCGTCTGTTGGTTATAGTACACCAAGTTCAGTTTTGGTCCGTCATATTCTGGGTCGTCTGATTGTTTTATCGCACTCCCGTTCTCTTACGGGTCGCTTGTTGCTGTCAGAATGGACTCTCAACAAACAAGTATTCATTCAGATTTGCTATCTATGGGAGCGCCCAATGATGTTTTATTTATGACACAGCTTGCTAATAAATTGCAGACGTATGTGTTGGCTTGTCCAGATCTCTGAGCTAATACTGTTAACGCTCTATTGATCTATAGGACGGAATGATAGGATACGCGTATCCTCCGGCGCTGTTGTTTTAGCAGGTATTGCTAAGATAAACAACCACAATACATTTCTGTTGATAGCATCTCTATCTTCACAGAGATCATGAGTAATTTACTCTCTTGTCTACTGTGGATCTTAACGTGAAATCTTCCTCTATGTGAGGATCTTTTTTCACTGGGTAAATCGTGTCATATTTATCACAACCAGCAAGGTCGCAACCTTCATGTATTCCGTTGTGTGGTCCGTATTGCATTGTAAGCACTGTACTGGACGAGCTTTGGGCGCGATTTCTTACTATAGGAGATCCTCTTCTTCGCTATTCTATGCGACTAAAGTGGAGGCTCTTCCGTCGTGGTGTAGGGATCATTATGTTCATATGGTTGATCCCTCCATACTACTCATTGCTATTTTTTAGTATACTTGTTTCACAAGATCTACTGCAGCCTGTTGTTATTTAGGTTATAGGTTTATGTTACCTCATACCTATGCACTCTACGATAGTTTACAATTGAGTCTTTTGTCTCTTTATCTAAGTCAGTTAGTAACTTTTTGATAAATAGACTTAGAATCTTTAGATTAAATTCCTATACGGATTTTAACTTCGGTTCTTATTTAGCTAAGTAATCATTTGAGCCTCTGGAAACAGTAGTTTTCAAATTCTGACCTTTTAGACAGTAATTCTGTTGGTTTCTCTTTTACTGTAGAGTCAGTGAGTTTCATGCACTATCGATGGATGATTTTCACTTTCATAGTTTCGGAATCAATACTTCCGTTACTATTTAGGTTGGATTGTTGCATAAGAGTTAGGCTCCTATTATCCGGAACCTATTATTTTAAGGTCCTTCCGTCTTCGTATGGGCATAGGCCTTTACTCTTTCCGGGTACAGTTTATGTATTTATAAACAGATATCTGTTTATTACAAGGGCGTAAGCTTCTTCTGTCTTTGATGTCTAGTAGAAGGACGTTACGCTCCATTTTATTGTTAATGGATTCTATTAACTAGCGTACTGCTTATGGTATATCATTGGCTTAGCAGTTGTGCTTAAGATTTCGGCTCATGAAGACTTCAGAGTTCTTCTACTTCTTGGGCTTACATTAATAGTGTTGCTATTATAGATTTTTGAAGGCTGCTCATTGCGCTCGGCCATCCATTCATGAATTTTATCTCAGAAATATCGAGTCCATTTCTGGAGGCCTCTATTGTTAGGTCTATTATCTACTGCTCAGAATGTCATTCACTTAACAGTTGCTACTATAGCTAGGTAGGCTGTCTGTTTCGGCAGTGTCTCCGTTCGGCTGCCCTCTTCGCTCTGGGCTATTTGACCCAGGGCAAGAAAAAGGGGGGGGGGGGAGGGTGTTCCCTTGGGTCACCTGTTTTTACTATGAAAACAAGGGGATACCTCCTCCGGAGTTAGTTATTCTGAGCTGTTATTGGGATGGTTGTTAGTGAGAAGTTTAAGTTTATAAAATTCATTCAAGTCTTAGTTTTTAAAGTATAGCTTTTGAATATTGCATATGTCAACGGACATGATTATGCAATTCTCACACACTTTTAGGAGTATAAGAGTCTCTATTCTCTAGACTTACTTTATTATTGGCTTACTTTAAAAATTATTAGTATAAGGATTATTGGATATTAATAGAGTACATGGATGTATGAAGCTCAATTTTTGGAAGGTGTTGTATCTTTCTAATTTATCATAAATAAGAAAGATACATATAAGGCCTATTACTTCTTTTCCCTACAGGGGATGACTCTATTTTATTTTATTGAGCGTATTCCATTTTGCTCTATGTCCTTGGCCCTCCAGCCTTTTTAGTATTCAGCTATGTCTGGGTCATTGGTACAGTATAAAAATGTTAAAAAATTCATAGTAATTTATATATTTTTTATACTTACCAATGACCCAGACGGGGATGGCCCTCCCAGGAGTTGGGAACTCTTGCCTCCCCGCTGAGTACATAGCGCTTACCAGGCACTGGTTATTAGAATGATAAATGGCGCCAATTTCGGAACGTCCTTGACACTGCGCATGCGCAGTAGGGGCGAAGTGTGGAGGGCCTTTCAGGACATGTTTTCTTTAGTTTTAGATGCAAATTTTGGGAATTGGGGGGCAAAATTTGTGTTTGGCCCTATATTTTAAGAGTTAGCACCAGCTATGTCTGGGTCATTGGTAAGTATAAAAAATATATAAATTACTATAAATTTTTTAACGTTTGCTACCTTGATGAACTTCATGTGACCTTGACCTCTGACCTCAAAGTCAAATTTATGTACTTCAAATAGGGAATAATTGTCCAGACCAGAATTTTTTTTGTTTTTTTTGACCTGGGACTTGGTTATTTGACATGTGGATGTGTCACCATGAGACCACATGTCGTCTACCTCGATGAACTTCATGTGGCCTTGACCTCTGACCTTACGGTCAAATTTATGTACTTCGTTCAAATAGGGAATAATTATCAAGACCAGAACTTTTTTGTTTTTTGACCTAGGACTTAGATATTTGACATGTGGATGTATCGCAATTAGACTGCATGTCACATGTAATCATGACCTTCTTGTGACCTTGACCTCAAGGTCAAATTTATGTACTATAAATAGGGAGTAATTGTCCAGACCAGATTTTTTTTTTTTTGGACATGTGGATGTGTTACCATGAAACCGCATGTCTGCTCCCTTGATGAACTGCATGCGACCTTGACATCTGACCTCAAAGTCAAATTTATGTACTTCAAATAGGGAATAATTGTCCAGATCAGAACTTTTTGTTTTTTGACCTAGGACTTAGATGATTGACATGTGGATGTATCACAATGAGACCACATGTCATCATGACCTTCATGTGACCTTGACCTCAATGTCAAATTTATGTACTTTAAATAGGAAGTAATTGTCCAGGCCAAAAGTTGTTTTTTTTGACATGTGGATGTGTCACCATGAAACCGCATGTCTGCTACCTTGATGAACTGCATATGACCTTGACCTCTGACCTCAAGGTCAAATTTATGTACTTCAAATAGGGAATAATTGTCCAGATCAGAACTGTTTTGTTTTTTGACCTAGGACTTAGATGATTGACATGTGGATGTATCACAATGAGACCACATGTCATCATGACCTTCATGTGACCTTGACTTCAAGGTCAAATTTATGTACTTTAAATAGGGAGTAATTGTCCAGACAAGATCATTTGTAGTGCATAAAATAGAAAGGAAGGGGAGACATATGTTTTAGTGTGCTAAAACACTTTCTAGTTTCTGTTTGGTTCTGTTCCAGTCGGAGCTTCAAGTGTCGAAACGAAAATAGGTGACTTACGCGACTCAACAAAATAACCCAGTTTGAAAGTAGGTTATGTCACTTAGGCTGCCCAAAATTCTCTGCTGAAAATGTATACACAATGGCCGTATTTTCTAACACTGTATTTTTATTTCGTTTTGCTGACAACTGTTAACTGTTGGGCCGTCTATTCCCAGAAAAACATGAATGGAAGTGAAACATGTGAAAAAAGCTTTAGTGATGACAAGAAAAGCTTTGTACAGGACACAAGTATGCATATGAAAGATCTTGAAAAAGTACCTTCTGTTATAGCCCCCATATTATATTGAGATTGATATATCCTTAAGTTGATAATTATGTGAGAAAGATTTTTTTTTTATTTCTGCATTTTCTGACTGGTCTAACTCTTTTGCACTCAGTGACCTTGTTTACATCTTTGTTACACTGATATATTGTACATATAGCTGTTGATTGTTCAATTGTTTAAATAGGTCAATGACCTTGTTTACTTGAACTTTAACAGAATTCCCCAGAAACTAATAGAACATTGCAGAAACTTCCTCTTCTGGGACATTGTTACGGTGTGGAATTATTAATGATATTGGTAACAGAAAGAAATCTGAGAATCAGCAACAAAACTATGAATTTAACTATTCTGAAATTTAATTAAAAAAAAATTGATATAAAAAAAAATGATACAAAGATCTTTTACACTAATTGGGTTACAGAAAATAAAAAAAAAACAATGGTACTTATCAATTATAGAATTAGTCCAAAGTACAGTTTGACAGAATCCAGTAATCCAGTGGTGAAGTATCTTCTGAAGAAAGTTACCAGCTGGTAGATGTAGTATTAAATCCAAGAATGTCTCTTCAGAAACAGTATCCCGTAGATTTATAATAAAATTTTCACTTAGAAATTTCAGCAGTCTCCAATAAAATATAATAAAATTCTCCACAAAATTCGAATGGAGTAAAAATCCAAGAAGTATTGGCGCCACAGGTAATTTCCAAACAATCCAGTAGAATCCTGGCTTTTCACAAAGTATTATTCTTTTTCACAGAAAGAGTAAATTCTCTTTTCCAAGACGAACAAGTTCTCTTCAAAATTCTCTTTTGGAATCAATCTTCCAAATTCACAAAGAAGCACTGCTTCTATAATAAATGCACTGTTCTGAAACAATAATAATCTCCAATGGAAACAACTGCTGTGAAAATAAGTTCTTCTGAAATGGCTTTCTAAAAAGAGTTTTTCAATTCTGTTGACAAACCTTTATATAGTAACCAGATAGAATGTCCCAGAAGAGGAAGTTTCTGCAATGTTCTATTAGTTTCTGGGGAATTCTGTTAAAGTTCAAGTAAACAAGGTCATTGACCTATTTAAACAATTAAACAATCAACAGCTATATGTACAATATATCAGTGTAACAAAGATGTAAACAAGGTCACTGAGTGCAAAAAGAGTTAGACCAGTCAGAAAATGCAGAAATAAAAAAAATCTTTCTCACATAATTATCAACTTAAGGATATATCAATCTCAATATAATATGGGGGCTATAACACACCCCGCCTTAAAAGAAAAAGTTTGAAGGTACTGAAAACTTTTACATAATTTTAGCAGACTCTGACTGGTTTACAATACACACACACCATAATCTTCACAATTTTTTTTTTTTTTTAATAAACATATATACACTTAAAGTGAATAGGGACCGATCATATCATTTTAAATTAGGATATTCTGGAAAGAGCATCAGCGACAACATTATCTCTTCCCGAAATATGCCTAATCTCTAAATTATATTCTTGAAGGGCTAAACTCCACCGCAATAATCTTTGATTCTTGTTTTTCATTTTATTGATAAATGTTAAGGGGTTATGATCGGTGTAAACTGTAATTGGACATTGGGCGGTTCCTAGATACACATCAAAATGGGTTAATGCCAAAATTAGAGCCAAAGTTTCTTTTTCTACTGTAGAGTAATTCTTTTGATGTTTGAGAAATTTTCTGGAAAAATAACATACAGGGTGATCAATACCTTGGGAATCTTCCTGGGCAATATACCCACCTGCTCCATTGTCACTTGCATCTATGAATAATTTGAAGGGCTTTTCATAATTGGGACTGGCCAGGACAGGGGAATTATTTAATAAAGTTTTTATTCTGTTAAAGGATTTCTGACATTCCTCGGTCCAAACAAACTTAACCCTTTTGCTCAATAAAGTGGTCAAAGGGGAGACAACATCTGAAAAATTTAAACAAAATTTTCTATAATATCCAGCCATGCCTAAGAATCTCATGAGCTCTTTTTTAGAGCTTGGTACTGGAAAATTTACAATGGCATCAACTTTCGCCGCAATCGGCCTCACCTGCCCCTGCCCCACAATATGACCTAAATAATTTACAGTTGCTTTGCCAAATTCTGATTTTACCAAGTTAATAGTTAGGTTGGCTTGGGTCACTTTGTCAAAAAATTCTTGAATATGCTTTAGATGATCAGCCCAATTTGTATCTGTGTGTATAATAACATCATCAATATAAGCTTCACTGTGATTTAGGTCTGCAATTAAGTGGTTAACCATGCGCTGGAACGCTGCCGGAGAGTTTTTCATGCCAAAAGGGGTAACTTTATATTGATACAATCCAAATGGTGTAACAAAAGCAGATATTTCTTTTGCTTTTTCTGTTAAAGGGACTTGCCAATAACCCTTTAACAAGTCAAATTTTGTCACAAATTTAGCATGGCCAAGTTTGTCAATGCAGTCATCAATTCTTGGAATTGGATAATTGTCTGTTTTGGTGAGGCTGTTCACCTTTCAGTAATCCGTACAAAATCGGTAACTGCCATCAGGTTTTGGGACGAGTATACAGGGCGAACTCCAGTTGCTATGGCTAGGTTCTATGATATCATTGTCCAGCATATACTGTATTTCCTTTCGCATGATCTCAGCTTTGAAAAGGTTCAATCTATATGGATGCTGTTTGATGGGATTTGCCTCTCCTACATCAACATCATGAAAAATAACAGATGTCCTACTAGGCACATCGGGAAATAAGTGTTGATATTTGAAAATTAAATCAACTAAATCTTTTCTTTGGTCAGGCAGTAAATAATCAGTTTTATTTTGTAGATCTCTCAGGACATCTGAGTTCTGTAACTTCAGAGGTACATTTTCGCCGCCTTCATGAATATCCTCTACAGGATTTTCCAGCTTATCCATGTGGGTGACTGTTGAGACTGGTAGAGAGTTTGGTTCTCTCTCATAATATGTTTTCAACATATTTATATGGCACAGCTGAGTATTTTTGAGTCTATCAGGAGTCTCAACAACATAATCAGTATCACTGATCTTGTGCTTAACAAAATAAGGGCCTGAATATCTTGCTTGTAAAGCATTGCCCTTTAAAGGGAATAATACTAGCACCTTGTCCCCAGATTTAAAGGTGCGAAATTTCGCCTTTTTGTCATACCAGGTCTTCATATGACTCTGGGCTTTCTGTAAATGTTTATTTGCCATTTCTCTGGCCTGGTGCAATTTTTCCTTAAAAGTGGACACATAGTCCAGGAGAGAAATTTCAGGTGGCTCTTCCTCGAGCCATTTCTCCTTCAAAGCAGTGAGTGGACCCCTCACTGAGTGTCCAAACACTAATTCAAAAGGGCTGAACCCCAGAGATTCCTGTACAGTTTCACGGACTGCAAATAAAAGGAGATGTACTCCTTCATCCCAATCCTTCCCATTATCCTCCCCATAGGCCTTTATCATGGTCTTCAGTGTTTGATGAAAGCGTTCTAGAGCTCCTTGACTTTCGGGATGGTAGGCACTTGATGTGTACTGCTTAATTTTGAGCTCATACATCACCTGCTGAAAAATGTTTGACATAAAATTTGAGCCCTGGTCTGATTGCACTGACCTGGGTAGACCGAAAGTCGTGAAAAATTTTATCAAGGCCTTAACTATAGTCTTAGTTTTAATATTTCTTAGAGGAATAGCCTCAGGAAATCGTGTAGAAGCACACATGATGGTAAGAAGATATTCATTTCCAGATCTTGTTCTAGGCAATGGGCCAACACAATCAATAATAATTCTACTAAATGGCTCCTCAAAAGCAGGGACTGGTTGAAGGGGAGCAGGAGGAATCTTCTGGTTGGGTTTTCCTACAATTTGACAGGTGTGGCAGGTTTTACAAAATTCAACAACATCCTGTCGAAGCTTGGGCCAGTAAAAACACTGTTGAATACGAGAGTAGGTTTTCCTAACTCCCAAATGTCCAGCCATTGGATTTTCATGAGCCAGGCTTATTATTTCATTCCGGTATTTAGTGGGGACAACTATTTGATAAATAACCTCCCAATCACTATTGGAGGGTACTTCTGGTGGTCGCCATTTCCTCATGAGTACATCAGATTTTTTAAAATAACAGACAGGGGAGTTTTGGGCTTCTGCCTCTGTTAGAGCCCTTTCACGTGGCTCGGCAAGGTCAGGATCACTTTCCTGTTCCTGAACTAAAGATGTCCGGGAAATGACATTCAAGGAGGTCCCCCTATCACTCTCAGGTGTAGTGGCCTCTTTACAATGTCTGGACGAGTCATCACACTGACTCAAAAATGTCTGAGACAAATCAATGTCTTCAGAATCCGTAATTCTGTGACAGTTCTTATCCTCAGCTTTGCTGTTTAAATCAACACAATTGAGGTTGCTATCAACCTCAGTTTTCTTTACCATGGACCGAGTCACAGCACATGCTGGAAAGGTAAAAGGAAAACATTCCTTCAAATTAATAATACTTTCATCTGTGCTCGGCTTATCCACCACTTGAGGTTCTACAGTGACTTTGTCACCAGCTAAGTCATTTCCCAATAATAAAGAAATACCTTTTACAGGTAGAGTAGGTCTGATTCCTACTGTCACAGTCCCATTTACTAAGCTACTTCTTAAATTTATTTTATGAAGTGGGACCTTTAAAGAGTTTGACTCAATACCTGATATTAGAACTTGTGCCCCTGTAGCACTTTCTTCAGAAAATGGCAAAATGCCTTCTAACATTAATGACTGAGTAGCCCCTGTGTCTCTCAGTATTTTTATTGGTAAGGAACAGTGTTTATCCCCATCAAGGGAAACAAAGCCTTCAGAAATAAATGGCTTATAATTTTCTAAAGCATCTTGCTTTATTACATAATTTTCAGGGCACGGAGCACATGCTAGTGCATTCTGTGAAGTGGAGGACTCATTTTTCCTCTTTAACAGCCAGCAATCAGATAATAAATGACCTGGTTTCTTACAATAATTACAAGTTTTAGTTGAACTGTTGGGTCGTAATGGTGTAGGGCTGGCATTAGATGACTTATTCTCATTAGGCTTCCGATTAAATTTGGGTGGTGAAAAGTTTGGAGGATTGGAAGGATGAGATTTATCTGAAGTAGGTCTAGGTCCACTTTGGAAAGAATTCTTGTGAAGCCAAAAATTTGTAGAGTTACGACTCATTTTATGAGTTAAGGCATAGTCATCTGCTAGTACTGCTGCTCTATTTAATGTGTCAACTTTTTGTTCATCCAGGTGGGCCTTTATATCTGAATGTATCTTTCCTTTAAACTCTTCAATCAGCATCATTTCTTTTAATTTCGAGAAATCTTTCCCTATTTCTTTTGAATGGCACCACCTGTCAAATAAATTTTGCTTTTCTCTGGCAAATTCCACATGAGTTTGATTTTCGTTTTTATAATAATTTCTGAATTTCTGCCTATAGGCCTCTGGAAGAAGTTCATATGCCTTAAGTATAGCCTCTTTAACAGTGTCATAATTATTGCTTTGCTCAGAAGATAGAGCGGAATAGATTTCTTGGGCCTTCCCTTTTAAAACACTTTGCAATAGCAAAGTCCAGACATCCCTTGGCCATTCTAAACTTGTTGCCACTTTTTCAAAATGTGAAAAATATTTATCAACTTCTTTTTCTTGAAAGGGGGGAACTAGCCTAACATGTTTAGTTGCATCAAATCTACTTGGAGAAATTACATTTGAGCCTTGACGTTGAGATTCTAATTCTTTTATTCTTATTTCCTTTTGGGCCTGAATTTCTAATTCTTTTAAGTGCATTTCTTTTTGAGCTTCTATTTCCCTTAATTTTAGTTCCCTTTCTTTTTGAGCCTGAATTTGTTCCCTTTCCTTTTGAGCTTCTAATTCTTTTTCTTTTTGTCGAGCTTCTAATTCTTTTAATTTCATTTCATTTTCCTGCCTTTTCATTTCTTCTTGCATTTCTAATCTCTTTAGTTCCAATTCTAACTTTTTGAGTTCAAGGGCATCAGTAGGTTGTGGTTCAGAGACAGGTGACCCAGACTGAGGCAAAAGACCCTCCTCAATATAATGATTAACAATGAGCTGTTTAAGTTTATGCTTGTTCAGACCAGGGGTGGCAGGTAATTTTAGACACTGAGCAAGTTGAAATAAATCCTCCTTCTTAAGAGATTCTAAAAGGGCCAAACTAGGAGATCTTTCAAATTCAGAAATAAATTCTGTCACAATAAATACCATGATGAAAAGGTTTGCTGGTTCTCAGAATATAAATAATAATACTGAAATTTTCCAAGAAAATTTAAATGTTTTGAAAGTGAGCCAAAATAATAATTGCAATATGCAAATAAAGCTTTCTCGTAATCTTATATTCAATCTCGGCAACGAGCCCCCAATTTCTGTTACGGTATGGAAATATTACTGATATTGGTAACAGAAAGAAATCTGAGAATCAGCAACAAAACTATGAATTTAACTATTCTGAAATTTAATTAAAAAAAAATTGATATAAAAAAAAATGATACAAAGATCTTTTACACTAATTGGGTTACAGAAAATAAAAAAAAACAATGGTACTTATCAATTATAGAATTAGTCCAAAGTACAGTTTGACAGAATCCAGTAATCCAGTGGTGAAGTATCTTCTGAAGAAAGTTACCAGCTGGTACATGTAGTATTAAATCCAAGAATGTCTCTTCAGAAACAGTATCCCGTAGATTTATAATAAAATTTTCACTTAGAAATTTCAGCAGTCTCCAATAAAATATAATAAAATTCTCCACAAAATTCGAATGGAGTAAAAATCCAAGAAGTATTGGCGCCACAGGTAATTTCCAAACAATCCAGTAGAATCCTGGCTTTTCACAAAGTATTATTCTTTTTCACAGAAAGAGTAAATTCTCTTTTCCAAGACGAACAAGTTCTCTTCAAAATTCTCTTTTGGAATCAATGTTCCAAATTCACAAAGAAGCACTGCTTCTATAATAAATGCACTGTTCTGAAACAATAATAATCTCCAATGGAAACAACTGCTGTGAAAATAAGTTCTTCTGAAATGGCTTTCTAAAAAGAGTTTTTCAATTCTGTTGACAAACCTTTATATAGTAACCAGATAGAATGTCCCAGAAGAGGAAGTTTCTGCAATGTTCTATTAGTTTCTGGGGAATTCTGTTAAAGTTCAAGTAAACAAGGTCATTGACCTATTTAAACAATTAAACAATCAACAGCTATATGTACAATATATCAGTGTAACAAAGATGTAAACAAGGTCACTGAGTGCAAAAAGAGTTAGACCAGTCAGAAAATGCAGAAATAAAAAAAATCTTTCTCACATAATTATCAACTTAAGGATATATCAATCTCAATATAATATGGGGGCTATAACAGACATTCTATCTGGTTACTATATAAAGGTTTGTCAACAGAATTCAAAAACTCATTCTTAGAAGAAAGCCTTTCAAAAAGACTCACTTCAGTTATTTCCATTGGAGAATATTATTGTTTCAGAACAGTGCATTTATTATAGAAGCAGTGCTTCTTTGTGAATTTGGAGATTGATTCCAAAAGAGAATTTTGGAGAGAATCTATTCATCTTGGAAAAGAGAATTTATACTTTCTGTGAAACAGAATAATATTATTTTGTGAAAAGCCAGGATTCTACTGGATTATTTGGAAATTACCTGTGGCGCCACTACTTCTTACATTTTTACTCCATTTGAATTTTACGGAGCATTTTGTTATATTTTATTGGAGACTGCTGAAATTTCTAAGTGAAAATTTTATTACAAATCTACGGGATACTGTTTCTGAAGAGACATTCTTGGATTTAATACTACATGTACCAGCTGGTAACTTTCTTCAGAAGATATTTCACCACTGGATTACTGGATTCTGTCAAACTGTACTTTGGACTAATTCTATAATTGATAAGTACCATTGTTTTTTTTTAATTTTCTGTAACCCAATTAATGTAAAAGATCTTTGTATCATTTTTTTTTTATATCAATTTTTTTTAATTAAATTTCAGAATAGTTAAATTCATAGTTTTGTTGCTGATTCTCAGATTTCTTTCTGTTACCAATATCATTAATAATTCCACACCGTAACAGAAATTGGGGGCACGTTGCCGAGATTGAATATAAGATAACGAGAAAGCTTTATTTGCATATTTCAATTATTATTTTGGCTCACTTTTAAAACATTTAAATTTTCTTAGAAAATTTCAGTATTATTATTTATATTCTGAGAACCAGCAAACCTTTTCATCATGGTATTTATTGTGACAGAATTTATTTCTGAATTTGAAGGCTCTCCTAGTTTGGCCCTTTTAGAATCTCTTAAGAAGGAGGATTTATTCCAACTTGCTCATTATCTAAAATTACCTGCCACCCCTGGTCTGAACAAGCATAAACTTAAACAGCTCATTGTTAATCATTATATGGAAGAAGGTCTTTTGCCTCAGTCTGAGACTCCCCCCTCTGAACCACAACATACTGATGCCCTTGAACTCAAAAAGTTAGAATTAGAATTAAAAAAGTTAGAAATGCAACAAAAAATGAGGGAAATTGAAATTCAGGCTCAAAAAGAAAGGGAACAAATTCAGGCTCAAAAAGAGGATAGGGAATTAAAATTAAGGGAAATAGAAGCTCAAAAAGAAATGCACTTAAAAGAATTAGAAATTCAAAAGGAAATAAAAATAAAAGAATTAGAATCACAGCGTCAAGGCTCAAATGTAATTTCCGCAAGTAAATTTGATGCAACTAAACATGTTAGGCTAGTTCCCCCCTTTCAAGAAAAAGAAGTTGATAAATACTTGTTACATTTTGAAAAAGTGGCAACAAGTTTAGAATGGCCAAGGGATGTCTGGACTTTGCTACTGCAAAGTGTTTTGAAAGGGAAGGCCCAAGAAATCTATTCCGCTCTATCTTCTGAGCAAAGCAACAATTATGACGCTGTTAAAGAGGCAATACTTAAGGCATATGAACTTGTTCCAGAGGCCTATAGGCAGAAATTCAGAAATTATTATAAAAATGAAAATCAAACTCATGTGGAATTTGCCAGAGAAAAGCAAAATTTATTTGACAGGTGGTGCCACTCAAAAGAAATAGGGAAAGATTTTACAAAATTAAAGGAAATGATGCTGATTGAGGAGTTTAAAGGAAAGATACATTCAGATATAAAGGCCCACCTGGATGAACAAAAAGTTGACACGTTAAATAGAGCAGCAGTACTGGCAGATGACTATGCCTTAACTCATAAAATGAGTCGTAACGCCACAAATTTTTGGTCCCACAAGAATTCTTTCCAAAGTGGACCTAGACCAGCTTCAGATAAAACTCATCCTTCCAATCATCCTTCCCATCCTACAAACTTTTCACCACCTAAATTTAATCGGAAGCCTAATGAAAATAAGTCATTCAATGCCAGCCCTACACCATTACGACCCAACAGTTCAACTAAAACTTGTAATTATTGTAAGAAAGCAGGTCATTTATTATCTGATTGCTGGCTGTTAAAAAGGAAAAATGAGTCCTCTACTTCACAGAATGCACTAGCATGTGCTCCATGCCCTGAAAATTATGTTATAAAGCAAGACACTTTAGAAAATTATAAGCCATTTATTTCTGAAGGCTTCGTTTCCATTGATGGGGATAAGCACTGTTCCTTACCAATAAAAATACTGAGAGACACAGGGGCTACTCAGTCATTAATGTTAGAAGGCATTTTGCCATTTTCTGAAGAAAGTGCTACAGGGGCACAAGTTCTAATATCAGGCATTGAGTCAAACTCTTTAAAGGTCCCACTTCATAAAATAAATTTAAGAAGTAGCTTAGTAAATGGGACTGTGACAGTAGGAATCAGACCTACTCTACCTGTAAAAGGTATTTCTTTATTATTGGGAAATGACTTAGCTGGGGACAAAGTCACTGTAGAACCTCAAGTGGTGGATAAGCCGAGCACAGATGAAAGTATTATTAATTTGAAGGAATGTTTTCCTTTTGCCTTTCCAGCATGTGCTGTGACTCGGTCCATGGCAAAGAAAACTGAGGTTGATAACAACCTCAATTGTGTTGATTTAAACAGCAAAGCTGAGGATAAGAACTGTCACAGAGTTACGGATTCTGAAGACATTGATTTGTCTCAGACATTTTTGAGTCAGTGTGATGACTTGTCCAGACATTGTAAAGAGGCCACTACACCTGAGAGTGATAGGGGGACCTCCTTGAATGTCATTTCCCGGACATCTTTAATTCAGGAACAGGAAAGTGATCCTGACCTTGCAGAGCCACGTGAAAAGGCTCTAACACAGGCTGAAGCCCAAAACTCCCCTGTCTGTTATTTCAGAAAATCTGGTGTACTTATGAGGAAATGGCGACCACCAGAAGTACCCTCCAATAGTGATTGGGAGGTTATTTATCAAATAGTTGTCCCCACTAAATACCGGAATGAAATAATAAGCCTGGCTCATGAAAATCCAATGGCTGGACATTTGGAAATTAGGAAGACCTACTCTCGTATTCAGCAATGTTTTTACTGGCCCAAGCTTCGACGGGATGTTGTCGAATTTTGTAAAACCTGCCACATCTGTCAAATTGTAGGAAAACCCAACCAGAAGATTCCTCCTGCTCCCCTTCAACCAATCCCTGCCTTTGAGGAGCCATTTAGTAGAATTATTATTGATTGTGTTGGCCCATTGCCTAGAACAAGATCTGGAAATGAATATCTTCTTACCATCATGTGTGCTTCTACACGATTTCCTGAAGCTATACCTCTAAGAAATATTAAAACTAAGACAATAGTTAAGGCCTTGATAAAATTTTTTACAACTTTCGGTCTACCCAGGTCAGTGCAATCGGACCAAGGCTCAAATTTTATGTCAAACCTTTTTCAGCAGGTGATTTATGAGCTCAAAATTAAGCAGTACACATCAAGTGCCTATCATCCCGAAAGTCAAGGAGCTCTAGAACGCTTTCATCAAACACTGAAGACCATGATAAAGGCCTATGGGGAGGATAATGAGAAGGATTGGGATGAAGGAGTACATCTCCTCTTATTTGCAATCCGTGAGACTGTACAGGAATCTCTGGGGTTCAGCCCTTTTGAATTAGTGTTTGGACACACAGTGAGGGGTCCACTCACTGCTTTGAAGGAGAAATGGCTCGAAGAAGAGCCACCTGAAATTTCTCTTCTGGACTATGTGTCCACTTTTAAGGAAAAATTGCACCAGGCCAGAGAAATGGCAAATAAACATTTACAGAAAGCCCAGAGTCATATGAAGACCTGGTCTGATAAAAAGGCGAAATTTCGCTCCTTTAAACCTGGGGACAAGGTGTTAGTATTATTCCCTTTAAAGGGCAATGCTTTACAAGCAAGATATTCAGGCCCTTATATTGTTAAGCACAAGATCAGTGATACTGATTATGTTGTTGAGACTCCCGATAGACTCAAAAATACTCAGCTGTGCCATATAAATATGTTGAAAACTTATTATGAGAGAGAACCAAACTCTCTACCAGTCTCAACAGTCACCCACATGGATGAGCTGGAAAATCCTGTAGAGGATATTCATGAAGGCGGCGAAAATGTACCTCTGAAGTTACAGAACTCAGATGTCCTGAGAGATCTACAAAATAAAACAGATTATTTACTGCCTGACCAAAGAAAAGATTTAGTTGATTTAATTTTCAAATATCAACACTTATATCCCGATGTGCCTAGTAGGACATCTGTTATTTTTCATGATGTTGATGTAGGAGAGGCAAATCCCATCAAACAGCATCCATATAGATTGAACCCTTTCAAAGCTGAGATCATGCGAAAGGAAATACAGTATATGCTGGACAATGATATCATAGAACCTAGCCATAGCAACTGGAGTTCGCCCTGTATACTCGTCCCAAAACCTGATGGCAGTTACCGATTTTGTTCGGATTACCGAAAGGTGAACAGCCTCACCAAAACAGACAATTATCCAATTCCAAGAATTGATGACTGCATTGACAAACTTGGCCATGCTAAATTTGTGACAAAATTTGACTTGTTAAAGGGTTATTGGCAAGTCCCTTTAACAGAAAAAGCAAAAGAAATATCTGCTTTTGTTACCCCATTTGGGTTGTATCAATATAAAGTAACCCCTTTTGGCATGAAAAACTCTCCGGCAGCGTTCCAGCGCATGGTTAACCACTTAATTGCAGACCTAGATCACAGTGAAGCTTATATTGATGATGTTATTATACACACAGATACAAATTGGGCTGATCATCTAAAGCATATTCAAGAATTTTTTGACAAAGTGACCCAAGCCAACCTAACTATTTAACTTGGTAAAATCAGAATTTGGCAAAGCAACTGTAAATTATTTAGGTCATGTTGTGGGGCAGGGGCAGGTGAGGCCGATTGCGGCTAAAGTTGATGCCATTGTAAATTTTCCAGTACCAAACTCTAAAAAAGAGCTCATGAGATTCTTAGGCATGGCTGGATATTATAGAAAATTTTGTTTAAATTTCTCAGATGTTGTCTCCCCTTTGACCAGTTTATTGAGCAAAAGGGTTAAGTTTGTTTGGACTGAGGAATGTCAGAAATCCTTTAACAGAATAAAAACTTTATTAAATAATTCCCCTGTCCTGGCCAGTCCTAATTATGAAAAGCCCTTCAAATTATTCATAGATGCAAGTAACAATGGAGCAGGTGGGTATATTGCCCAGGAAGATTCCCAAGGTATTGATCACCCTGTATGTTATTTTTCCAGAAAATTTCTCAAACATCAAAAGAATTACTCTACAGTAGAAAAAGAAACTTTGGCTCTAATTTTGGCATTAACCCATTTTGATGTGTATCTAGGAACCGCCCAATGTCCAATTACAGTTTACACCGATCATAACCCCTTAACATTTATCAATAAAATGAAAAACAAGAATCAAAGATTATTGCGGTGGAGCTTAGCCCTTCAAGAATATAATTTAGAGATTAGGCATATTTCGGGAAGAGATAATGTTGTAGCTGATGCTCTTTCCGGAATATCCTAATTTAAAATGATATGATCGGTCCCTATTCAATTCAAGTGTATATATGTTTATTAAAAAAAAAAAAAAAAAAAAAAAAAATTGTGAAGATTATGGTGTGTGTGTATTGTAAACCAGTCAGAGTCTGCTAAAATTATGTAAAAAGTTTTCAGTACCTTCAAACTTTTTCTTTTAAGGCGGGGTGTGTTATAGCCCCCATATTATATTGAGATTGATATATCCTTAAGTTGATAATTATGTGAGAAAGATTTTTTTTTTATTTCTGCATTTTCTGACTGGTCTAACTCTTTTGCACTCAGTGACCTTGTTTACATCTTTGTTACACTGATATATTGTACATATAGCTGTTGATTGTTCAATTGTTTAAATAGGTCAATGACCTTGTTTACTTGAACTTTAACAGAATTCCCCAGAAACTAATAGAACATTGCAGAAACTTCCTCTTCTGGGACATTCTATCTGGTTACTATATAAAGGTTTGTCAACAGAATTCAAAAACTCATTCTTAGAAGAAAGCCTTTCAAAAAGACTCACTTCAGTTATTTCCATTGGAGAATATTATTGTTTCAGAACAGTGCATTTATTATAGAAGCAGTGCTTCTTTGTGAATTTGGAGATTGATTCCAAAAGAGAATTTTGGAGAGAATCTATTCATCTTGGAAAAGAGAATTTATACTTTCTGTGAAACAGAATAATATTATTTTGTGAAAAGCCAGGATTCTACTGGATTATTTGGAAATTACCTGTGGCGCCACTACTTCTTACATTTTTACTCCATTTGAATTTTACGGAGCATTTTGTTATATTTTATTGGAGACTGCTGAAATTTCTAAGTGAAAATTTTATTACAAATCTACGGGATACTGTTTCTGAAGAGACATTCTTGGATTTAATACTACATGTACCAGCTGGTAACTTTCTTCAGAAGATATTTCACCACTGGATTACTGGATTCTGTCAAACTGTACTTTGGACTAATTCTATAATTGATAAGTACCATTGTTTTTTTTTAATTTTCTGTAACCCAATTAATGTAAAAGATCTTTGTATCATTTTTTTTTTATATCAATTTTTTTTAATTAAATTTCAGAATAGTTAAATTCATAGTTTTGTTGCTGATTCTCAGATTTCTTTCTGTTACCAATATCATTAATAATTCCACACCGTAACACTTCCAAGCAACCTTCTTACATCCTGTTCACACTTTCAGACCTAGCAAATTATTAGCTTAGTAGACTTTGGTGAAAGGCAACCACAGAAGGGTGCTGGGGGATTGTCATGAAGAAGAGGGGAGGGGGTCATGAAGGAAAGGGTAGCAGTGGAGGGATTTTCAATCAATAATTACTTTGTGATTTTTTTACCTGGCATAGATGCATCATATTCCTAGACAACTGGACCTGGATTAATCGTACTTTAATGGAGGACCACAAGCTGAACATATGAAGGGGTGGGGTCTGACATTTTACAACATTACACCCTCAGCATTTTTTTTTTACTTATATGTATGGTGTGCATTGCTACCACAGCATTTTCCTCCTGGTTGGTGGGGAGGGGGGAAGATCTGCCAATGCTATTCAACTGTATATCCTGGACTCTGAGTACAATCATTCATTAATGGCTCACTGTACTGGTCTATGTATAATCTCATAATGTAGAGAGCAGGAAAGGTACTTGCACTTTGAACATTCATTAAACTAATTTTTGCGAAAAAAAGAAACTGTTTATAGTGTTTAATACTTGAATATTTTTCATTAAAAAAAACGAAACCGGAGTCAACTTTTTTCCAAAAAATGAGTAGAAACGGAAATTTCATAACCTCCCAACACTAATTGCTATGGCACATGCTGTTGTCTGTGAATCTGCCTGTCCACTTCTCATTCGTGGTATACATTCGGCTGTTCTTTTACAATCATTACCAAATTTCATATGTATGTTCAGGTTCATGCCTTGATGAGAACATCCTATTATGCCCTGCTCAGCACCCGGCAGCCCCACAGCATCCATCTTTGATTTTTTCTGCACAGGTTACAGGTCGCATTTATGCATCAATTTTCTTTAACAGTATGAATAATATGAATACCAGTAGTAGCTTAGAACTTCGTATTTTGATAACAGTTTGGCACCTTCTCTTGGGATCCAAATAAAAGAAGGGGCTGGAATAATAGTAGGGGGTGGAAAAATTCATGAAATTAAATAAAAGTAGGGGCGGAATAATAGTAGGGGTTGCAAACATTTCTGAAATAGAATAAAAGTAGGGGCGAATTTATTATTTATATAGAAAGTATAGGGGGTGGGGGGGGGGGTGGGAGGGGAGGGAGTTGATTTTTAGTTCACCTTGACGAAGTCAAGCAGAGCTTATCAAATCGCTCTCTGCCCGTCGTCCTGTATTGGGCTTCTCCTCCAAAATCACCAGGCCATTTCAAGTGAAAGTTTGTGTGAGTGAGGGGGCATTGCATTATTGTTCAACTCAGCATGCCCAGCCCAATAGGGAGGGGGTGGGGGAAAATGCTCCATAATTTAAAAAAATCTTCTTCCCATGAACCAGCAGGTACAATGACTTGATATTTGGTATGTAGCTTCCTTTTGAGGTGCAGATTTTAAGTTTGTTCAAAGAAAGTTTTGGAAGCAATATTTGCCTTTGTAATGGGATTGGAAAGATTTTTGGCCCTGCCCAAAATTTATATTTTCTGAACCGATGGTCCGATTTGAACGTAATTTGGTTTGTGATATTATTGGGCCATAAGTATTTGATTCATGCAAAAAAAAAATTTTCTGTGTCCCCTTGGGAACTCCCAGGAGCTAAAAATAGAAATATTTTCAAACTCCAATATTTCCCAAACCCCACGAACAGAAAGCTGTTATTTGGTATGAAGCATCCTTAGGACCCATGAATCCCATGGAGATTGATTGCTTACTGTAGATTCATTTGTGGCCTCGGTTTATATCAGGTTCTGTTCAAGGTGAGCACTTTGGGCCCCATAGGGCCGCTTTGTTTGTTTTGTTAGCTCACCTGACTGAAAGTCAGGATGAGCTATAGTGATCACTCATCTTCCGTTGTCCATGAACATTGTGTTTGCACCTGCCCCTCCTAAACTGCGGAACCAATTTTAGTTATATTTGAGGTGATTGCTTGTTCTGGCATCCCATTTTGTTGTTTTTTCAAATCAGCTTGCCCAGCCTCAAAGGGAAGGGGTGGGGGAAAATTCTTAAAAAATCTTCTCATGAAGCAGTATGTACAGTGACTTGATATTTGGTATGGAGCTTCCTTTTGAGGTGTAGAATCAAGTTTGTTCAAACGAAGTTCATGGATCAATATTTGCCTCTCTAATGGGAAGGCCAAGATTTTTGAACCTGTGGTCCGATTATAACCAAATTTGATATGTGGTATTATTGAGTCATAAGTACTTGATTCATGCAAAAAAAAAACATTTTCCTGTCTCTCCGTGGGAACCCCAGGAGCTAAAAATAGAAATATTTTCAAATGCCCATATTTCCCAAACCACACAGATCAGAGAACTGTTATTTGTCATGAAGCACCCTTATGGCCAGTAGAATTGAATGGTAAAAAAAATTGCCATCAGTTGTGGCAGAGTGTTCTATAGGAGGGGTATTGAAAAAATGCTGGGTCAGCAAATTTGCATAAATTAAATTTTTTTCTACAACCTCTGATCAGAATCTTTTGACATTTGGTATTCAGCATCCAAAGGGGGTTGGGGGGGGGGGGGGGGGGATACAAGTGTGTTAAAATGAAGCCCTTTGGTTCATATTTGGGCTCAATACAGGAGCCCAAATTTTTAACTTAGGGTAAAGTGGGGAATGATCTTTAAAAATCTTCTTTAGATCCAACAGTTAAAATGCTTTCATATTGCTTATGCAACATCTTTAGGGGGGTCAGATTCAAGTTTGTTCAAATCGGGTCCCTGGGTTAATATTTGGGCTTGCTATGCAGTCCTTCCCACGAGTATTTCTCCCAGGGAGTCTTAATCTGCTCCTGGGAAATCAATCACGGGAGTGATCTTCTCGTAAAGTAATTGCTCCGATGACTGAAGGTCAGAGCCGACTGCTGAAGGCAGGCGCTGGGGAGGGTATGAGAGGGGTGACCCCTCTTGTTGGTGGGGGTTCAGCCTCCCCCGAGAAAATTTTGGTTTTTCCTTTGGAATAGTGTCTCATATTCAAAAATGTTGAAAGAAGAACCATTTTTGAATGTATAACCTTTAAACAAAGCAACTATGCGAACCTCAAAACAATTGAATTTGGTCCAAATACGAGGTCAATGACATCGAACGATTGGAGCATCAAATGAAATCGCATTTTACATCAGACTGTGGCAATAGCGTGGGGTCTCCAGTTGATAAAGCTTTCTGGTTTTCAGCCGAAATGAGCAAATTTTGATATTTTGCACTTGGGAACTGAAAAATATGGGTGTTTCCGGGCACGAGAGCAAGAGCATGGGAAGGACTGGCTATGGTAGACCAAATTTTAACTTAGTGCAATATGAGGGAATTTCTTTAAAAATCACCTCCTTCAGATCCACCAGTCAGAATGCTTTCATATTTAGTATACAACATCTTGGGAGGGGGGCAGTGGAGGGGGATTGGATTCAAGTTTGTTCAAATCGGGTCCCTAGGTTAATATTTGGGCTTTTTCTTTAAAAGTCTTCTTCTCCAGAACCATCTCTTAGAATGTTTTGATATTTGGTATACTTTATTTCTAGGAGGGGAGGCGTTCAGATTCAAATTTGTTCAAATCAAGTCCCTGAGTTAATTCTATGGGAGTCTGAATTTTAACTTGGTCCAAGATGAGGGGATTTCTTTAAAAGTCTTCTTCTCCAGAACCATCTCTTAGAATGTTTTGATATTTGGTATACAACATTTCTAGGGAGTCAGATTCAAGTTTGCTCAAATTGAGTTAATATTTGGGCTTTTTAGGTAGCCTGAATTTTGACTTAGTGCAGTATGAGGAAATTTCTTTAAAAATCACCTTCTCTGGATCTACCAGTCAGAATGCCCTTTGTATTTGGTATACAACATCTCTAGGGGGTAGGGGGATGAGGTTAAAGTTTGTTCAAATTGGGTTCCTGGGTTAATATTTGCCCCCCCCCCCACCCCCCCACCCCTTATGATAGGTAGTGTTGAAACGATTACCTATTTTTCAAAAGCTAGTCGGCTTTTCTGTTGAAAACATAATTGTCTCAGTAAATTAGATGATAAGAGACTGTTATATGTAAGTTGATAACCCTTTCATTTAATGACTCGTTTGACAGGTGTTTGATGAAGTTTCCTTGTCAAAGTCATGAACGTAGCTATTCTCTTTTTTGTATTTTGAGTTTTTAAAAATGTCGTGCATATTATAGCTTTAAACATTCAGTAAAAAAATTAGGATACCTGGGAAGTGCTTGCCTCCTAGTCCTTTGTCCAGTACAGTGGAAAAAGTACCCAATGATGTTAAAACAGAAGTTTCGTGAATTTGTAAAATGTCTGAAGTGTGCCACCATTCGCCCGGTGCAATTAATTAAAAACTCCCAGGTCAAAATTTTGTGACAGACAGTTTCCTCAACTTCATATCCAGCCTTTGTCAGCTCGCACCCAAACCAGTACAGTAGTATCATAGAATATGGAGCTACATGTATGGCATTGATTTACCTTTGGCTCAAAGAAGATTCACTTATATACATAAGAGTCAGTTTAAGCACGGGAACTCTGCAGAAACTACAGAGTTGTGGCTCTTCAACCGACTCTTGTGTGGAGTGCAGAGTACTGCAGACAAATGAGAGGAGAAAGGACTTAGCGTGCCCTAACCCTTTACCTCAACTTGTAACATTATCAGCATCAACAAACGACAATGATTACATTGATATCCACTTCTCAATACAATTTAAAATAGGTCCACCTTGAAGCAGAAACGTCTGACGTTTGTAATCATTAACCCCCACTATTGGCATTTTACGACTTCATCTTTTGAATTTCCCGACTAGTCAACTGGCGGATTTCAGAGTCGATTTTTCCGAAAATCGAATCAACTTCGACTAGTCGACTAATCATTTCAACACTAATGATGGCCCGAATTTCAACTTAATGCAGTATGAGGAAATTTCTTTAAAAATCTTGTCCTTTAGATTCCTCAGTCAGAATGCTTTCACATTTGGTATACAGCATCCTGGTGGTGAAAGGAAAGGGCTCAGACTCAAGTTAAGTTCCTCTGTTGATATTTGGACTCCTAAGTTTTGCATTACTGCAAATTGGCTCATTATTTCTGTGATAGCATCCGAATACTAAAAGAAAAACATTTGGCATGGACAACAAAGATTTAAATAATGAAATAACTTCATTCCTCTGTAGTGTCAACTAGCTGTAGATGTTAATGAAATCCTTCTCTAAACAACTATTGTCAGGTGAGCGTCTCAGGCTCCATGGGGCCTCTTCTTTTAAATTGGGTCAACATGAATAGCAAGATTTTTGCCTATGCCGTGAAAATCTATCATTTATTCGCCTGAACTTTTCATGTCAACGGTTTCCGAACATCAAAATAAATAAACATAGGGGTCCAAATAAGCAACGTATGGGTGCAAAGTTTCACCAAATTTTAATAAACGTTCGGGTACTTTTATTTGGATCCCAGTAGTACAGTGACTGCCATGACAGCCATCTTGGATTTCTTAAGAATCCTTTCCACATTTCATTCATCACAACTTCGTTTAAGCTGGTTTGGGGTAAAATTAAGTATTTTGGGCTGATTTAAATTCAGTAGAGGAACTAGCATCATGTTTGGGTCAGTGGTAAGTATGATAAATATGAAATTAATTTAATTTTCCCATTTTTAGCTCAACTTTGGCGAAGCCAAATTTGAGCTTTTGTCATGGCCCGTCGTCCGTCTGTCCATCTGTCCGTCTGTCCGTACGTCAGCAATTGGATACAGCTCAGGCTAGAGGCCGTATTTATGAACCGATCTTTACGAAACTTCTTGGGTACCTTTGTTATGACCGTGGGACGAGAACGAGTGTTTATGAGTGCGGTTCGAAATTCAAGATGGCTGCCAGCTGCCATTTTGTACCGACGATGCAGAAATCTGTTTTTTGTACCGAACTTCCATATGAAAGCTCTGATTTGAATAATTTTTTGTATGAATGTTTAGACGCCCGTTTGAAAAACGTGACGTATTATAGTATGGCGTTGTCCGTCCATCCGGCCGTCCATCCGTCCGTCCGTCTGTTTGGTTTCCAAACAATAACTTTAGTATTTGTTTTCCCATCGGCTCCAAATTTGGTATGTGGTTTAATCACAACAAAATACAGATCAAGTTCGAATATGGGGCCGGTCCGAACATTTTTCGCCTGATTTATGGCCCCTGTTGGACTTAGAATTCGTCAAATATTTGGTTTCCGGATGATAACTTTAGTATTTGTTTTCCGATCGGCTCCAAATTTGGTATTTGGTTTAATCACAACAAAATACAGGTCAAGTTTGAATATGGGGTCGGTCTGAACAATTTTTGCCTGAATTATGGCCCCTGTTGGACTTAGAATTTGTCAGATATTTGGTTTCCGGATGATAACTTCAGTATTTGTTTTCCGATTGGCTCCAAACTTGGTATGTGGTTAAATCACAACAAAATACAGGTCAAGTTCGAATATGGGGTCGGTCTGAACAATTTTTGCCTGAATTATGGCCCCTGTTGGACATTATATGATGTATAAGGTAAAGTAATTCTTGAAACCTCACGCACTGATACATAATAGTGAAACCACATTGGCTTCCTTTATAATTTTGCAGCATGACAAATCACTGTCAAGTGAAGCTAGAGAGGTCAAACAGGTTTACAGTGTGATCATGGGGTCTCAACCATATAAATCTAATACTCACTTCAAATATGTTGCAAAACTACCATGAAATGTTGGAAAATGCAAATAAAAATGTATGAAGTTCAAAGAAAACACACCAATATTGTGTGACTTACTGCATCAAATAATTAATTGGTCAAATAATTACCCAATTAACAAACTGACTAGTCAAATAAATCTCATGGTTTTGATGTGTTTTATTTAAACTTTATATCTTTTTCTATACACATGCCTCTATGTAAACCACAGGAAGTGAAACAGTACTTGTTTTCTTTGGAAAACAATTAAGATTTTACAGTCCAAATAGGATTCATTCACCAATGCTTGAGTTGGAAATCCTCTAACCTTAAACACCAATAAATAAATAACTAAAGATAGGAAGCTTCAGTGTTTCTAATATATATATATCTACATAAATATGTTACAGTCAAACTGTGAAATCAAGAATTTTTTTTGGAAATTATTAAATTATTGAGTCCTTTTGTGAAGCTGTTGTCCTTAATTTTTAGTCTTTTTCTCAAATGACTGAAAAATTTAGTCATTTCACAAAATCACTGATTTCAAAAGTCTGACCGTAACATATATATATATGCCAGTATAAATTTCTCGCACTCTAAAAAAATTGCAAATGTGTTAAAATGGTACAATTTGAACAGTTCACGGGCGTATGATGCAATGCCCAGCGGTGCTCTTGTTTTCTCGTGCGTACATGTAAATTGTGCAAATTAGACTAATTTTGATGTTTTTTGGTGTTACTTTCAGCACTGTAAGCCGTATTTATGAACCGATCTTGATGAAACTTCTTGGGTACCTTTGGTATCACCGTGGGGCGAGAACGAGTGTTTTTGGGTCCGATCCGTAATTCAAGATGGCCGATGGCAGCCATTTTGTACAAAATTAGGTGCAATCAGATTTTTGCACAGAACTTCCATATGAAAGCGCTCATTTGAATAATTTTTTGTGTGAATGTTTAGTACCATGGGATACATCACATATAATACAGGTTTTTTCTCGTGCAGAAATTATGCAAATTAGATGAACTTTGATTTTTTCAGTGCGACTTACACACAGGAAGTACACGTGTCAATACGGCTCAGACTAGAGTCTGTATTTATAAACTGATCTTCACGAAATGTCTTGGGTACCTTTGTTACCACCTTGGGACGAGAACGAGGGTTTCTGGGTGCAGTCTAAAATTCAAGATGGCTGCCAGTGGCCATTTTGTACCGAAATTAGGTCTAATCAGTTTTTTGTACACAACTTCTATACAGCTCTGACTAGAGGCCGTATTTATGAACCAATCTTTACGAAACTTCTTGGGCACCTTTGTTATCACCGTGGGATGAGAGCGAGTGTTTTGGGGTGTGGTCCGAAGTTCAAGATGGCCACCAGCAGCCATTTTGTACCAAAATTAGTGCAATCAGTCTTTTGTACAGTCTTTTGTACAGAACTTCTGTATGAAAGTTCTGATTTGAATAAATTTTTGTATGAATGTTTAGTAACATGGAATACATCACATATTTTATGGGTTTTTTTTCGTGCAGAAATTATGCAAATTAGTTGAACTTTGATTTATTCAGTGCTACTTACACAATGTAAGCACACATGTCAATACTGCTCAGGGTAGAGGCTGTATTTATGAACCGATCTTCACGAAACTTCTTGGGTACCTTTGTTTTCACCTTGGGACGAGAATGAGTGTTTCTGGGTACGGTCCAAAATTGAAGATAGCTGCCAGTGGCCATTTTGTACCGAAATTAGGTCCAATCAGTTTTTTGTCACAAGTTCTATCCATCTCGTATTTATGAACTGATCTTCACAAAACTTCTTGGGTCCCTTTGTTTTCACCTTGGGACAGGAACGAGTGTGTTTTGGGGTGGCTTTGTTATCACTGTTCTATGAGAACAAATATTTTGGGGTTCAGTCAGACCCACTCTGGGATTCAAAGATTTTTTTCTAGTTTAGCATCTGACTGTCACCCACCTTTACAATACTTTACCTGTACATTTGTTACAGGCAATGGTCAGTATTTATGTACAGACCGTTATAATACTTTATATGTACCTTTGTTATCAGGTCATTACCTAGATGTTTGTCATTGCTTTGTCACATACTATACATGTACATGTCTTTGTCTTGACAAGTTGAGCTACAGTGTCATTGACACTTTCATTGTTCATTGCAGTGTCATGGTGATTTGATTGCATTATAATTTGATGTTGACCAGTAACCACATACTCTGTATCAAATTACAAAAGGGTGTTTATTGGAATGAAATCTGCTTTGACTGGAGCAATGTTGAAAAATAGATAATAATATCTGGTCTGGAACTTTTGTTCTAATAATTAACATTTTCATTATGTATTGATGAATATTGTGGAAAATGACTTTGATCATGAATTGATATACATGTACAGTGGTGTCTTGGAGATGTCTGATGATGAATAACATTTTATTTTTCTATTTTAGGACTTTGTTTGTCCCGAATGTGAAAGTGGTTTCATTGAAGAAATTACCGAGTGAGTAAACCTTATGTTCAAGACTGAAAATAAGTTTCATTGCACGTCCAGACAAAATGTCAGACATACAAAATGGAGTTTGAGTGTTCGAAATAATGTGTGCATGTACCTTCATCTTAAAACTGCTCAGAATTCATCCAACCATATCTTGTTTGGTAGGGTTCAAATTGAGCATGCCAGGACCAGAAATCATAATACCGGTAATCATTAATTTTAGGCTTGCTAGTTATGTACATAATTTCCAGCATGCATGATGTTCTGATCACTGAACTTCATTGATAATTTTGGTATCAGACATTTTGGCTGATGATTTTAAACCTTTGTCAGACATTTGCCTTTTTGCACCTGACATTGTGCTTGTCTGACCACTTCTTTTCTGATATGCTTGTTTTAACTAAATTAACTGAAATTTTAGATGACCATTAGTGTCTGCAGAGCTCCTTATAAGACGAGTATTGGCATTAAAACATAGATTGTTAGCAAACTCACATTAAAAATGATGTTAGGTGTGCCAATACAGTTAAAACTGGAAGTCATGTCACAGCTAGTGCCAAAAAGCTTGTTAGATAATGCACTAACTAGTGTAGAACAATCAAGTAAATCAAGTTAACCTTTTAACCAATGCAGACGATATCAAAATTTATTATTTTAAATATCATTTTTAGCTCAACTTTGGCGAAGCCAAATTTGAGCTTATGCCATGGCCAGTCGCCCGTAGGCCGTCTGTCCGTCAACAATTCAATGCAGCTCTGGCTAGAGGCCGTATTTATGAACCGATCTTTACGAAACTTCCTGGGTACCTTTCTTATGATCGTGGGACGAGAACGAGTGTTTTTGGGTCCGGTCCAAAATTTAAGTTGGCAGGCTGACGGCCATTTTGTACAGACTTAGGTGCAATCAGATTTTTGCGCAGAACTTCCATATGAAAGCACTGATTTGAATAGTTTTTTGTATGAATGTTTAGTACCATGGGATACATCACATATAATATGGGTTTTTTTCTCGTACGTAAATTATGCAAATTAGACTAACTTTGATGTATTTAGTTCTACCTTCAGCACTGTAAGTGCAAATGCCAATACAGCTCGGGCTAGAGGCCGTATTTATAAACCGATCTTTATGAAACTTCTTGGGTACCTTTGGTATCACCATGGGACAAGTGTTTTTGGGTGCGGTCCAAAATTCAAGATTGCCGATGGCAGCCGTTTTGTACAAAATTAGGTGCAATCAGATTTTCGCACAGGACTTCCATATGAAAGCACTGATTTGAAAAATTTTTTGTGTGAATGTTTAGTACCATGGGATACATCACATATAATACGGGTTTTTTTCTCGTTTAGAAATTATGCAAATTAGATGAACTTGATTTTTTCAGTGCTACTTACACACAGTAAGTACACATGTCAGTACGGCTCAGGATAGAGGCTGTATTTGTGAACCGATCTTCATGAAACTTCTTGGGTACCTCTGTTATCACCTTGGGACGAGAACAAGTGTTTCTGAGTGCAGTCCAAAATTCAAGATGGCTGCCAGTGGCCATTTTGTACCGAAATTAGGTCTTATCAGTTTTTTGTACACAACTTCTATACAGCTCAGGCTTATGAACCAATCTTTATGAAACTTCTTGGGTACCTTTGTTATGACCGTGGGCCGAGAACGAGTGTTTTTGGGTCCGATCCGAGATTCAAGTTGGCCGCTGGCGGTCATTTTGTACAGACTTACGTGCAATCAGATTTTTGCGCAGAACTTCCATATGAAAGCGCTGATTTGAATAGTTTTTCGTATGAATGTTTAGTACCATGGGATACATCACATATAATACAAGTTTTTTTCTCGTACGTAAATTATGCAAATTAGACTAACTTTGATGTATTTAGTGCTACCTTCAGCACTGTAAGTGCAAATGCCAATACAGCTCGGGCTAGAGGCCGTATTTATAAACCGATCTTTACGAAACTTCTTGGATACCTTTGGTATCACCGTGGGACGAGTGTTTTTGGGTGCGGTCCAAAATTCAAGATTGCCGATGGCAGCCGTTTTGTACAAAATTAGGTGCAATCAGATTTTTGCACAGGACTTCCATATGAAAGCGCTGTTTTGAAAAATTTTTTGTGTGAATGTTTAGTACCATGGGATACATCACATATAATACGGGTTTTTTTCTCGTTCAGAAATTATGCAAATTAGATGAACTTTGATTTTTTCAGTGCTACTTACACACAGTAAGTACACATGTCAATACGGCTCGGGATAGAGGCTGTATTTATCAACCGATCTTCATGAAACTTCTTGGGTACCTCTGTTATCACCTTGGGACGAGAACGAGTGTTTCTGGGTGCAGTCCAAAATTCAAGATGGCTGCCAGTGGCCATTTTGTACCGAAATTAGGTCTAATCAGTTTTTTGTACACTACTTCTATACGGCTCAGGCTTATGAACCAATCTTTACGAAACTTCTTGGGTACCTTTGTTATCACCATGGGATGAGAACGAGTGTTTTTGGGTGTGGTCCGAAATTCAAGATGGCCACCAGCAGCCATTTTGTACCAAAATTAGTGCAATCAGTCTTTTGTACAGAACTTCTGTATGAAAGTTCTGATTTGAATAAATTTTTGTATGAATGTTTAGTAAAATGGAATACATCACATATAGTACGGGTTTTTTTCTCGTGCAGAAATTATGCAAATTAAATGAATTTTGATTTATTTAGTGCTACTTATACACTGTAAGTGCACATGTCAATACGGCTCGGGCTAAAGGCTGTATTTATCAACCGATCTTCACGAAACTTCTTGGGTACCTTTGTTTTCACCTTGGGACAGGAATGAGTGTGTTTTGGGGTGCCTTTGTTATCACTGTGCTATGAGAACAAATATTTTGGGGTTCTGTCAGACCCACTCTGGGACTCGAAGATTTCTTTTCTAGTTTAGCATCTGACTGTCACCCACCTTTACAATACTTTACCTATACATTTGTTACAGGCTACGGTCAGTATTTATGTACAGACCGATACAATACTTTATATGTACCTTTGTTATCAGGTCATTACCTAAATGTTTGCCATTGCTGTGTCACATACTATACATGTACATGTCTTGACAAGTTGAGCTACAGTGTTATTGACACTTTCATTTAAATTTTTTCAAAAAATTTCAACAAAACCATATCATGTGCCCCCCCTCTTTGGAATGAGCTCGACAAGCTCGTTCCAAAGAGGGGTCACATGATATGGTTTTGTTGAAATTTTTTGAAAAATAATATTTTTTCAGCTGCTGAATTTGCATATTACGCGGGCGGATGCGGGCAATTCGTTGAGTAAAGGGTTAAATGTGTACCACTCCTGCAATATATAAATACAGAATGTCATGTGCTGTTAAAGAGGTTGATAACTTTGAGCTCTCAAGAAAATAAAATGTGTTGTTAGTAACAACTTGTTACTGGTCTTGGACATTCGTCAATATCATTTCAAATCATTGTCAAAATTTTTGAGATGACTCATTAATTTTCGAAAGTAGCCCAGACAGTGAAATGAAGCTTGTTGCCAAACTGGATATTCATCTTTCAAATAATTGAGCGGTGCTGTATTGATGGCAGGGATGGAAGTTGTTTGAGTGTGAGATGTGTGTGTTCAAATAGCCGAGCACGTTTTGAACCGATCTTCATGAAACTTGCTTCAACGCCTACATTTTACCAATTAATATCTGTCAATCCAAATACCGATAATCCCTCGCTAATAACAAAAATATTGAGACTGTGACTTGCTATTCATTATGCTGGGAGTCACCTAAATTGTCCCCCGGCTGAACTGTCCCTGAACATTTTAATCCAAACAGTCTCTACTATATGACCCAAACCAAAAACTCACTGGCCAGACCGTCTGATAAGGCTGTTCAACAAGACAAATGTCACAAATAATCATCCCAACAAGGCAAATGAAATTGAAATGACAATATAGTTCTTTTACTTAGAGGTTTTGCATACAAATGTGTATGAGAAGTGGAATTTTTATTTTTTCCAAGAACAAAAACAATGTATTTGATATATCTTTCAAATTTAATATGGTTGAATTTGAAATACTCCATAACAGTATGACATACTCATTACAATAAATAAATGAATTGACATCACAAAATAGGGATGCATCAATATCCCCCCTCCCCCAACAAAATTCCTCCGACAAAAATACTCCATGACAAAATTTGCTTTGGCTCAGTAGGTAGAGGTGCAGACTGCAAGCCGAGAGGTCCTCGGTTCGAATACCACCTGCGGCAACTGCGTTGTGTCCTTGGGCAAGACACTTCACCCCCATTGCCCACGTGGGGGCACGGTGGCATTGTGTACTAAGGCGTACTGAACGTCGATGGTACACCTGTCTTCAACCAATGCTAACCCTGCTTGTGTGGAGTTGGTATGTTGGGGAGCCGACAGTTGCTTGCCGTTGCTCGGTGGTTCTCTCCAGGTACTCCGGCTTCCTCCACCCGTAAAACTGTCATGGTCATGATTAGCCATTGTGCAGAAATATGTGACCTTAAACACCAATAAATAAATAAATATACATTTACTGCAAAAAAATAAGAATTGCATGCTTGGTGGTGCCCCAGAGCAGCAGCTCGCCTCAAAATCGAAAGACTGCTTGTTCAAACCATATGGATGTATGGTTTCAACAGTAAAGATACAATGTAGTTCTTTAGTGCTGACAAGCATAAGGATACAGTGTGCCTTCAGTGAATGATTTTCCCATTTTACACAATGCTTATGTGGCTTATAATTTTCAGAACAGTATTTTTCAGGTTTTTTTTAGCTGCGACAAGCAGCTCTATATCTGAATGTGTCGGCCAACCGGTCTGCTATCAGATCTGCTATGAGCAAGTTTTTAAACTCAACAACTTCTAATATCTTTGTTGGCATGTCATATTTCGGATGCAAATGTATCTTATTCATGTCTAGCCACATATTCAATGCAGGTGTACTTCGTAATATTTTTGACAGAGTTATTGCCCTTTATTGAATTTGTTTCATTTTTACCACCCATCTCTTGCAATTTTTGTGTAACATAAGTTTATTAGCTCACCTGACTGAAAGTCAGGGGGAGCTCAAGTGATCACTTTCTGTCTGGCATCTGGCGTGAACTTTACATTACCGACTTCTCTTAAATCCTGGGCCAAATTTGATATGCTCGGTCCTTATGTCAATTCCAGTTTGTTCAAATAAAGTGACCACACTTTGTAGGGAGGGGATGGGGGCAAATGCTTCAAAATTCTAGAAGAATCTTCTCATGAACCAGTGGGTACGATGACTTGATATTTGGTATAAAGCTTCCTCTGAGGTGTAGAATCAAGTTTGTTCAAACAAAGTTCGTGAAGCAATATTTTCCTTTGTAACGGGAGGGTACAATGACTTGATATTTGTTATGGAGCATCCTTTTGAGGTGCAGAATCAAGTTTGTCCAAACAAAGTTCGTGAAGCAATATTTGGCTTTGTAATAGGAGAGGTAAGATTTTTGGCCTGGCCCAAAATTTCTATTTTCTGAACTGATGGTCCGATTTGAACCAAATTTGGTGTGTGGTATTATTGGGTCATAAGTACTTCACTTAAATTCCTGCATCCCCATGGGAACCCCAGGAGCTAAAAAGTAGAAATATTTTCAAACGCCGATATTTCCCAAACCACACGGAACAGTGAGCTGTTATTTGGTATGAATCCTCCTTAGGACCAGTAGAATTGAACGGTGAAAAAAAATTTCCATCGGTTATGTTAGAGTGTTCTGTGGAGGGCATTGAATAAATGCGGAGTTAGCATATTAAAAAAATCTTTTCTCGAGAACCCATGGTCAGAATCTTTTGATATTCGGTCTACAGCATTCATAGGGTGGTGTGGGGAGGGGGGGGGGGGGGGGGGGGGGCAGATACAAGTTTGTTAAAATAAAGCCCATTGGTTCATATTTGGGCTCAATACAGGAGCCCAAATTTTTAACTTAGGGCAATATGGAGAATATTCTTTAAAAATCTTCTTCAAAACCACCAGTCAGAATCTTGTAATGTTTGGTATACATCATTGTTATGAGGGTCAGATTCAAGATATTTTTATACTGTACCAATGACCCAGACTTAGCTGGTGCTAACTCTAACAAAACCAGGGCCAAACACAAATTTTGCCCCCCAATCCCCCAAATTTGCATCCAAAACAAAAAGAAATCATGTCCTAAAGGACCTCCATACTACGCCCCCACTGCGCATGCGCAGTGTCACGGATGTCCCGAAATTGGCGCCAATTATCATTCTCTGTTTGGCCCTTCATCAGTCAACATCTCACTGATCTTTGTGCTTGTAAATCTCAGTTTAAAGGATGCCAGACACGTAATTTTTGGAGAAATGGTGACTCTAAGGAGGATATAGAAGGAGGAGAGGAAAAAGAAGTGACAAAAAATAATCAGGGCTGTACTTAAAATTTTTTGATGAAATTATGTTAAGTTGCCTATTTTCGAGGCATGGGCCTCTTGTTGTCATTCTTGCTAAATGTTGCACTGCTTATTCAGTGTTTCCTCTCCCCTAGCCTTCTAAAGTCCCCCCTTGCAATTCTCCCATGCTTTTGGCATATTTTTGAGAAAGTTCATTTCTAAAATTTTCCTGGGAGAGTTGCTTGGATACAGAATGTTTTCTGTTATTTTCCCCATAGTTACGTTTTCACCCATGGAGTGTAATTTTGATGACTGATTTCGGGCCAGTTTTTTCAGTGCCTGGAGTCATGTTTTCTGGTATTTTACACTGTTTGTTTACATTGGCAACAGCCTTTTTTGAGGGGGGCTGTTTGCCTTTGGTGTAGTTTATCTCACTATAAGATACATTATATTATCCGTAAGTGTCTCATTAATTATTTAATATAAATTTAAAATTTTTGACCACACTTTGCCATCGGATCCATCGGGGCTCAACGTTACTTTTCAGCAACTTGGGCTTCGCTGAAAAAATATTTTTTCAAAATTATTTTGATTTGCAATTGTTTTTTCATTTATTAATGGATCATGTTATTATGTATCTTTGTGTCAAGGGTTTTTGCGAGTAACTAGGACTTGTTGTTGACTTTTCACAATGAAAGGATATTGTTCAAATTGTAATGGGAAGAAATCTTCCTCTGACTTTCATGATCATTGTATTAATTGTAGTCAGTGTTCTCGCACTAATCCCTGTCCTATATGTCAATATTGGGATGAGAAACATTGGAAACGTGTGTCACGGTATGTTGTTTCTGGAGAAAGGGCTATGCCGGCTCTTTCTCCGCAAGGTCACTCTACTCTCTCAGTTTCTATTTCAGAGGAACAAGAACAGGGTGATGTTTCCATGTTATCTTCTACAAGTGTGCGTCCGTCGTCACAAATGAATTCAGAGCTAGCGGCAAAAGTGCTCATGGAGATTAGACAAATGTCGTCCGCTAGCTCGCCCGGTGCAGCGTCCATTCACCGAATGGTTCGGCAGCCGGGTTCGTCTGATGCGGTTCAGGAGGAAATTTTGGGTGATGCGAGCACTATAAACATACAAGGTGCACACCCAGTGACGGCGGATAGTAAGCGAGAACGGAGGAAGCCTTTGAGTCCGGTTCCTAGCTCGTCCAGGTCCAGCCGGGCCGCGAGCGAGAGAGGCCCCTCTCTCGTACAACAACATCTGGGACCAGATGTTGTGGTACAAAATGTGTCGCAAGCGGAGCATACGTCCGTCGCTCGGGACGCTCCGTTGTATAGGCAGTCCGCGGAGACTGCTAAGGCTTCTTCTTCTCGTCAGCGCACACGACCGCACCTTGGCTGCGTGACCGCCGATATCTTACCAGCTTCGCCGATCAAGGATTCTTCGGCGACCAGGTCACACCATCCGGCAGCCAGGGATTCGAGACCGATGGACTCCGGACGTTCGCATAGAAAAAGTATGCGGGAGCCATCTGAGGCGGAGCTGCCCTCGGCGAAGCAGCGAAAGACTGTGCCTCCGCAGGTCTCGACGCCGGACATTCTTGTGCAGATAGCACAGCTTATCCCAGCAGCCGACAGAAATGGTGTCGGATCGAGAATTATCCGACGGCGCTGGGTCGGTACGCTCTGCCGAAGCATCGGGGGTGGACGACCGGGAACATCATGAGGTCCGACCGGATGGTGAAAGGGATACGGATGATTTGGAGCTATCCCTTTCGGAACAACATAAAGCTGCCGTGGACTTCATCTGGCACTTTCTCCCTCAAGTTGTTCCATCGGGCCAGACTGCTGCGGTTCCGGACAAGAGGATTATAGCGTCATTGGACTCTGAATTTTTTGAGCGGTTCAGGGACATCGCTCCCGAGTTTCCGTCGCAGTCCAATAATGTTGCAAGAACATTTGAATTATTGAACGACGCTATATTTAAACTTGCTTCCAAGACGGGGAAAGCAGGTTTCTTGTCCGCTAATACTCTCAACCTGCCTTTCATTAATGCAAGGAATAAATTCGACACGGCAGGACAGGGTATTCCGAGAGTTCCTCTGCGTATGGACGACGAGGCGGAAGACTTAGAGCTATCATTACCGTCGTCGGCTTCTATTCCAACCGCGGTGTTGGAAACAGCTATTGCGTCTAACAGAGCCAATTTAGATGCCTTATCTTATGCAGATCACCTTACTAAGGCGTTATCACTGCGCCTTCAAGGGAAAGAGTTTCAGGATATACAATCCTCTTTAAGACTTCTTTCAAGGGCAGTAGCTTATTCCACGTGTAACTCCGCCCTTTCAGTGGCAAACCTGGAGTTGGTTAGACGTGACACAGCCCTAGCTACATCCACACTCGTGGATACTAAGGTGAAGAACTCTCTTAGAGTCGCTTCGGTCTCCGGAGAACTTCTCTTTGACGGCAAGCTTTCTGCTATTTATGATAAAATTACAAAGAAAGCTTCGGATTCTCTGTTGTTCAAATCTGCTTCTAAGAAGTTGGATACAGCAGACAAGAATAAGACAGGCACTTCTGGGTCTAATGCGCCCAAGAGAGGTTCCTATAGAGGTTCCGGTGCGTCCTCTTGGTCTTATTGGAGAGACCGTCAGGGTAGCGACTCTCGTTCGGGACGTCCTTCGGGCTGGGACAACCGGTCGGACGCCCCGAGGTCGACGGGGTGAGGTGCGGGTCGTGGAGGACGTGGTTTCTCCTACCGCAGGCCTCGCAGGTCCAGGAGGTGATGGCTTAAACCTCTATCGCGTACTGGTTGGCGGAAGGTTGTCGAGCTTTTCACAAGAATGGGCATCAATTACGGACGACCCTTGGGTGAGAGGAGTGACTTCGGAAGGTCTAAAGATATCCTTCAAACGAAAGCCTCCATTAACTCGAAGTCCAAAGTGGACTCAACTTCCATCAAATCCGCAGAAAAGAGACGCTCTGTTATCAGAGGTGCAGTCTCTTTTAATGAAGAATGCGGTAGAGGTCGTAGAAAACCAGGAAACTCCGGGATTCTACAGCCATCTGTTTCTGGTTCTGAAACCAGACGGCTCGTTCCGTTCAGTCATAGATTTGAGCTGGATAAACAAGGTGATCGTCGCTCCGAAATTTTATATGGAGACGATTCGGTCGGTCAGAGCGAGTATTCGGGTGAACGATTATGCAACAAGCATAGATCTCAAAGATGCGTACTTTCACGTCATGGTACATCCGACATTCCGAAAGTATCTACGCTTCGCAGTCCTAGGAGTGGTGTATCAATTCCGGGCGATGTGCTTCGGATTGAATCTAGCACCCTGGGCTTTCACTCGGGCAATGAACTCGGTAATGATCTATTTCCGAGCTCATTCGTCTGCGGTAACGTCGGCCTACCTGGACAACATTCTTCAGAGGTACGGCAACGAGTTAACGCTTCAGAACGATGTTCAGAATCTACTTCTATTGCTCCGACGTCTCGGTTTTATAGTAAACAAGGAGAAGTCGGATCTGGTGCCGTCCAAGTCATTCACTCATCTGGGAATGAGCTTCGAGACGCACAACAATCTCGTTCGTCTGCCGTTAACCAGAGCGAAATTAGTCAGTTGTTACGCTCGCTATTGTCTGCACGCAGACAAAGTCACAGCGAGAGAATTTATGAGACTGATAGGTCTGTGCGGAGCCGCTGCGGATCTCATTCCGATGGGGCGGTTACGCACGCGTCCTCTCCAAATTTTCTTGACTCAGAATTGGAGTGTGAAAATTCATTCGCTCGACGTAGACGTTCTCTTGTCAGATCAAGTGAAACAAGAGATTCAGACTTGGGCAAACATTCAGTGGTTAACTCAGGGAGTTCCGCTGCAGTTGCCGGATCCGAGTTTTACCATTATGACGGATGCCAGTCAAACAGGTTGGGGTGCATCATTAATCCCAACGGATTCGAGATGCCAGGGTCTTTGGGATCCGCAATTCCTGTGCAAGCACATAAACATCAAGGAAATGATGTCAATTTGGCTTGCGTTACGTCATTGGATGGACATTATTCACAATGCTCACGTCCAAATCCTATCCGACAATACGACAGTAGTGGCATATATACGGAATCAGGGAGGCACCCATTCAGTTCCGTTGTTCAATCTAACGGAAAGAATCTTTCTGTTTGCGCTAGAACATCACGTTCTTCTTTCGGTCCGTCACATACCGGGTCGTCTGAATGTGCTAGCAGACTCCCTTTCACGAAAGGGTCGCTTGTTGCCGTCGGAGTGGACTCTCAACAAACAAGTACTCAATCAGATTTGCTACCATGGGAACGGCCAATGATAGACTTATTTGCGACACATCTCAACAATCAGTTGCAGACGTATGTGTCTCCGTGTCCGGATCCAAGAGCATTTGCAGTAGACGCTCTGTCGATCCCTTGGGACGGAATGATAGGATATGCGTATCCTCCAGCGCCGTTAATTCAACAAGTATTGCTAAAGATAAAACAATCTCAATGCAAGATTCTGTTGGTAGCATCTCTGTCGCCACAGAGACCGTGGATAAATCTACTCAGGTGTCTGTTGTGGGACCTACCGCAAAAGCTTCCTCCACGGGAGGATCTTCTTTCGCAGGGGAAATCGCGCCAACTCCATCACAACCTGCAAGGTCTCAACCTTCACGTTTTTCCGTTGTGCGGTCCTTCTTGCATGGCAAGCACTTTACAGGACGAGCAGTGGACGCGATTTCTAACTGTAGGAGGACCTCTTCTTCGCTAAACTATGCGGCTAAGTGGAAGGTTTTTCGTCGTTGGTGTAGGGATCATTCTGTAGATATATTCGATCCCTCTATACCAGACATTGCAAACTTTCTAGTATACTTGTTTGACGAAATCAAACTGCAGCCTGTTACTATTAAGGGTTATAGGTCTATGTTATCTGATACCTATGCACATCATGATAGTTTACATATTGGATCTAATGTCCAGTGACCGTTGGGAACGGCGAGCGATCGCGCCAGCGCACCATCGCGCACCGCTTTTTCGTATACCGCGAGTAATTAGTCGCGCACGTTTATCTTCCGGTCGTGTTCAAAGCCTTCGTCGGAGTCTCCGACGAAGGCTTTGAACACGACCGAAATTCAAGTCGCCCTCCCAAACTTCCTTGGGAGACATGGCAATTTAATGTATTTTCTTATGTTTTATTTTTTAAAAACACACGCTTCCGCAAAAAACAGTAAACACGGTTGCTGTTAACGTCCGTCACACGGCTATGAAAATAGCCTAAACTAGCCCAATTTTATATTTCTGAAAAGAATTGCAATGGCGTAGTCGTTCGAACAATTCGCCCCAACTGATAGCAACCAGCACAAAATGGCTATTTAAAAACAAAGTACCAGACAAAACAACGAATCACACAAGACACGCATCGAGTTAATTAGAATTTATTAAAGTTAACCACCGTTTCAAAACAAACAAAAATGTATTGGAGACAGTTCGTCCATATCGAAATTGCTTGCGGTTATGCTCTGTTCCACTGAAAAATTGGCTGCATTGAAATTCGCCCCGCAATACATTGAATGTTTTTCTTTGAAAACTTGTGAAGTTTGTTGGAAGGGGGTTAAATGTAATAAGGCTACAATAGAAATCACAGGTATTTGGATGGATAAGAATGGCAGACCTTCAAAGCACCAATCGCACGTATCAGTGAAAGATGGTTGGCAGAAATTGTCAGTTTTCTGAACAGTGTATTATTACACAGCGCAGCCGGAAAGGGAGACAACTGAAATGTTTTGTCATTTACCAAAGAAATTAATTAACTCAAATTGTTAATAACGCTTAATTTACGAAGGATATCGAAAACTTTTTTAACTACGCTTTTCAACTCAGTTAGGGTATTCAGAAACCATGAATGACCCAGCTTCTTATATGAACTTGAAATTTATTTTAAACACTTTAAATATTTTTTTAAAAAGAATATACCTTCTGTTACAGAGAAGAACACTCTCACCATGGGTCATACTAAATTTCAAATCCACATCGTTGACGCAAATACAAAATCAACTGCACGGTAACCTTAGTCATCACTGTTCGGCAAAGAGTTAGGGGGTATTCAGAAACCATGAACGACACAGTTTTTTGTGGGGTGGGGTGGGGGTGGGGATTTTAACCTACATTCTGTTATGTAACCATCTGACTTAGTTTTGTGTGTGTTTGTATGTTTGGATAACTTTTATTTATTTTTTTCTCCACAATTGTGTCCTCTATGTTCATTTATTTTGTCACGATGACATATACGTTTTATGTTTTTTTTCTGATTTCTCCTTCATGTCCACTGACTTCTCCCTCCTGGGTCCTGACTTCTCCCTAAAGTCTCTGAAGGGAGAAGTCACTTCTCCCTAAAATCAGCTGCCAGGCTGACCCCTGGTCGGAGAAGTGCAAAGTACAGAAGAACCTGTCATGAGCGACCACCCTTGGGACTTGCCAATTTAAAACTCCACAAACCCCTCCACACAATCACATCTAAAAAAGAATTACCGAATGTGAAGACGTTTCGGCCCAATTTCTAAGACGTTTTGGCCTCTTAGGGCCGAAACGTCTCAAGGCCGAAACGTCATAAAACCAATTATTTTGGAAATCGCGCGTTATTAGGCCTACTGATTTCTCAACAGCAATCACCACCAATCCTCGTTATTCCACCTGGGGGCGAATTGGCCCGAGGCATTATTTTTTATTTTAAAAATCACTCTCCTAAAATTTTTCACTCTCGTAAAATCTAAAAGTGGAGAGTGAATTTCCACTCTCCTGCTCTCCCGCTCCCAACGGTCACTGAATGTCTCTTTATCTAAGTTGGTTAGAAACTTCTCGATAAATAGACCCAGAACTCTTAGATTAATTCCTAAATGGAATTTAGCTTGGGTTCTTCTTAAATTGAAGGAAAAGCCATTTGAACCTCTTGGGACACTAGATTTCAAATTCTTATCTTATAAGACAGCTTTTCTCTTAGCTTTCTCTTCTGCTAGAAGAGTCAGTGAGCTTCATGCACTGTCGGTGGATGATTCTCACTATCGTAGTGTCGGGAACACTATCACCTTCACTACTAATGTGGGTTTTTTAGCTAAGAATCAGGCTCCTAATAAATATCCGGAACCTATTGTTATTAAGGCTCTTCCGTCTTCAGACGGGCGTAGGCCTTTACTCTGTCCTGTTAGAGCGTTACGTATCTATAAACAGAGATCTCAGTTTATCAGAAAGGGACGGAAACGTTTCTTTCTGTCTTTGATGCCTAATAGAAAGGACATTTCGGTCCATTCTATTGCTAGATGGATTCAATTAACTATCCGTACTGCTTATGAGAGTTTATCTTCTTCTCAGCAGTCTGTGCTTAAGATTTCCGCTCATGAAGTAAGAGCTCTTGCTACTTCTTGGGCTTATGCTAATAGTGTTGCTATTACAGATTTAATGAAGGCTGCTTATTGGTCTCAGCCATCCACATTCACGAATTTTTATCTCAGAAATATTGAGTCCATTTCTGGAGACCTGCATTGTTTAGGTCCGTTATCTGTTGCTCAGAATGTCGTCCACTAAACAGTTGCAACTATAGTTATGCAGGCTTTCTGTTCCGGCAGTGACTCCGTCCAGCTGCCCTCTTCGCTCTGGGCTATTTGACCCAGGGCAAGGGGAAGGGGGGTGGGGGAGCGGGTGTTCCCTTAGGTCACCTGCTTTATAGTGAAAAGCAAGGGAATGCCTCCTCCAAGTCAGTATTTCTGAGTCGCTTCCGGGATGGTTTTAAAGTGTAATATTAATGTTAAAATTCATTCATGTCTTATTTTTAAAGTGTAGCTCGGTGTGAAGCATTTGTATATGTCAAGTGTCAAACGGGCTTTAATATACAATACTCGGACACTTTTAAATGACTATAAAGAGTCTCAATTCTCTGGACTACTTTATTTATTGGCTTACTTTAAAAATAATTAGTATAAGGGATATACTGGATGTTAATAGAGAACATGAATATTATTGTGCTCAATTATTAAGGGTATTGTATCTTTCTAATTTAATATTAAATAAGAAAGATACATGTAAAGCCTAATACTCCTTTTCTCCTTAAGGGGTTACCTCTTTATTATATAGTTGAGCTTATTGGATTTTCCTCTATGTCCTAGGCCCTCCAGCCTGTTTACTATTCAGCTAAGTCTGGGTCATTGGTACAGTATAAAAATGTTAAAAAATTTATAGTAATTTATATATTTTTTATACTTACCAATGACCCAGACGGGGATGGCCCTCCCAGGAGTTGGGAACTCTTGCCTCCCCGCTGAGTACATAGCGCTGACCAGGCACTGCCAGTAAGAATGATAATTGGCGCCAATTTCGGGACGTCCGCGACACTGCGCATGCACAGTGGGGGCATAGTATGGAGGTCCTTTAGGACATGATTTCTTTTTGTTTTGGATGCAATTTTTGGGGATTGGGGGGCAAAATTTGTGTTTGGCCCTGGTTTTGTTAGAGTTAGCACCAGCTAAGTCTGGGTCATTGGTAAGTTTAAAAAATATATAAATTACTATAAATTTTTCAACTTTTCAAACCAAGTCTGCAGGTTAATATTTTAACTTAGTTCAATATGGGGGATAATTTTTGAAATCTTCTTTTTTGGATCCACCAGTCAGAATGCTTTCATATTTGGTTTACAACATCTCTAGGGGAGTCAGATTCAAGTTGGTTCCCTGGGTTAATATTTGGACTCGCAATGGTAGCCCAAATTTTAACTTACTGCAATATGAAGAAATTTCTTTAAATTTTTCTTCTTCAGATCCAACAGTCAGAATGCTTTCATATTGGATGTGCAACATCTCTAGGGAGGTCAGATTCAACTTTGAGAGCCTGGGTTAACAATTGAGAGCCAGGGTTAATATTTGGCTCACCATGGGAGCCGGAATTTGCCATGTAGCTGAAGAATTAGAAATTTTGTATTCAGTACCCTCTAGAGGTGTATAACTAAAATTAATCCACATAGATTGTATGAAGGGGCTTCATAGGGGAGCTCCTCGTTTTACATTATGATCAGCTAAAGAAAATGCATGATGCTTGGACTATTTTTAGCTCATCTGGCTGAAAGTCAGGGTGAGCTTTTCTTATCACTCTTCGTCCGCCGTCCGTCGTCTGTCGTCCGCCGTGAAGGTGGTGTTTGAGCCTCTTTCTCCTAAACCACTGGCCACATTTTAATTAAATTTCATGTAAATAGTGGTTATATTGGGGCATTTTGATTTTTATCAAAGTTAGGCTTTGGCTCATATTGAGCAGAGGTGTGGGGAAAAAATGGCCAGATTTTTTGAAAATTTTCTACTATTGAACCACCAGTAGCAGAGACTTGATATGTAGTATACAGAGTCCTTTTGAGGTTTAGAATCAAGTTTGTTCAAGAGAAGTTTGTCGGGCATTATTTGCCTTCGTTATGCGAGGGGCAAAAATTTTGGCCACGCCTAAAATTTCTATTTTCAGAACTGTGAGGTCGATTTGAACCAAATTTGATACGAGATGATAATGGGTCATAAGTAGTTGATTGATGCAAAAAAAAACCTTTTCTCATTGCCCCGTGGGAACCTCGGGAGCTAAAAATAGGAAAAACCTTAAAACTGCCATATCTCCAAAACTACACGGCACAGAGAATTCTTATTTTGTATAAAGCTTACTTTTATCCAGTAGAATAGACTGGTTAAAAAAAATCCCTATCGGTTTGATCACAAGGTACTTTTTCAGGACTTTGAAAAAGTGCTGAGTCAGCACTTTTTAACACTGTAGGCAATGAGAAAAGATTAAAAAATCTTTTGATATTTGGTATGCAAAATTGTAGGGTGGATCTGATTCAAGTTTGTTCAAATTGGGTTCATATTTGGGCTCAGTATAGGAGCCTGATTTCGAACTTAGTTCCAGCAGGCAGAATCTTTTGATATTTGGTATGCAACATTGTGGGGTGGATCTGATTCAAGTTTGTTCAAATCGGCCCCCTGGATTCATATTTGGGCTCACTATAGAAGCTCGGATTCGAACTTAGTGTATTTCAGGCAAATTTATTCAAAAATCTTCTTCTCCAGATCCAGCAGGCAGAATCTTTTGATATTTGGTATGCAATATTGTGGGGTGGATCTGATTCAAGTTTGTTCAAATCGGCCTCCTGGATTCATATTTGAGCTCACTATAGAAGCCTGAATTTGAACTTAGTGCATATCAGGCAAATTTCTTCAAAAATCTTCTCCAGATCCAGCAGGCAGAATCTTTTGATATTTGTTATGCAACATTGTGGGGTGGATCTGATTCAAGTTTGTTCTAATCGGCCCCCTGGATTCATATGTGGTCTTACTATAGAAGCCCGAATTCGAACTTAGTGCATTTCAGGCAAATTTTTTAAAACATCTTCTTCTCCAGATCCAGCAGGCAGAATCTTTTGATATTTGGTATGCAACATTGTGGGGTGGATCTGATTAAAGTTTGTTCAAATTGGCCCCCTGGGTTTATATTTGGGCTCAGAAGAGAAGCTCGAAATTCGAACTAAGTGCATTTCAGGCAAATTTCTTCAAAAATCTTCTTCTCCAGATCCAGCAGGCAGAATCTTTTGATATTTGGTATTCAACATTGTGGGGTGGATCTGATTCAAGTTTGTTCAAATCGGCCCCCTGTATTCAAATTTGGGCTCACTATAGAAGCCCGGATTCAAACTTAGTGCATTTCAGGCAAATTTCTTAAAAAATCTTCTCCAGATCCAGCAGGCAGAATCTTGATATTTGGTATGCAACATTGTGGGGTGGATCTGATTCAAGTTTGTTCAAATCGGCTCCCTAGATTCATATTTGGGCTCACTATAGAAGCTCGAATTCGAACTTAGTGCATTTCAGGCAAATTTCTTTGAAAATCTTCTTCTCAAGATCCAGCAGGCAGAATCTTTTGATATTGGGTATGCACCATGCTTAGGGGGGTGAGATTCAAGTTTGTTCAAGCCAAGTCCCTGGGTTAATATTTGGGCTCACTGTGGTAGCCCGAATTATAACTTAGTTCAAAATGAGGAATTTTCTTTAAAAATCTTCTTCAGATCCAACAGTCGGAATGTTTTGATATTTGGTATGCAGCATCCTTAGGGGGTGAGATTCAAGTTTGTTCAAGCCATGTCCCTAGGTCCATATTTGGACTCACTGTGGGAGCTCGAATTGTAATTTAGTTCAAAATGAGGAATTTTCTTTAAAAATCTTCTTCAGATCCAGCAGTCGGAATGTGTTGAATTTGGTATGCAGCATCCTTAGTAGGGTGAGATTCTAGTTTGTTCAAGCCATGTCTATAGGTCCATATTTGGGCTCACTGTGGTTGCCTGAATTATAACTTAGTTTAATATGAGGAATATTCTTTAAAAATCTTCTTTTTTTTTAGATCCACGGGTCAGAATCTTTGGATATTTGGTATAAGCTTTTCTTAGGAGGAGCAGATGCAACTTGTTGAAATCAATTCTCTGTGTTGATATTTAGGCTACCATGTCAGGTGAGCGCCCTCAGTCCCCCTGGGGCCTCTTGTTGTCACTCCTGAGGGGCTCAAGGAATGACAGTGTATCCTATGGAGATGGATTGCTTAATGTAGACTCATTCTTGGACTCTGTTTACATTGTGTTCTGTTCAAGGTGTACACTTCAGGACCCATGGTGGGCCTCTTGTCTTTTATTAACGGTTACATTTTATATTTGTTTTTCATGTGTTTATTCCCGTTTTATTTAGAGAGTTTGGATTTGAGTGTGATTTTCAACTTAGTTGCCATGGCAGCCACGTGCTCCGTCATTGTTTACACTGCAACAACTTTCCTTTTTTCATTTTAGAGCAGCGGTAGCCTGTTTGGGATTTCTTGGAATTGCAAGTTTTTGAGGGAGGAGGGGGAGTACTGGTCTGAATGTGTGGAAAATTGTTCCCATTGGCTTCAAACATTTTTTGTCACGGCAAGCAAAATTGCAATTGGCACTGTGCTAATTTCACGTTTATCGGGGATTTTCCCAGTACCAAATTTGTTGGTAATTTCTCCGTTCGGTATTTCAGTATGATAGCAATACCGATACCGTTCTGTATTTTCGATATACCACCCATCTCTAGTTTTCAACATGGAAAAGTTCATTGTTAGATATAAATACTTCTCATCAATTATTATGTAGCCATAGATGCTGATATGACATTAAACACAAACATATAACTTTTTCCAGGGAACGTTTTCAAGCGTGAACCCCAAACATGCTGTGCTTAACATTGGAACAGAGCATATCACCTGTTGATTGTTTGTATGGAAATATATTGGGCAGATATTTGAGGTGTCCACAAATGTTGTGTTCCGTAATAGATATCGAATAAAAATAAAAATAATGTTGACTGTGAGGTATCCAATGCGTATTTCACTTTATCATCAGTATTATGATTTTCTAACATGTTTTTTGAGCACCATCTTCACACTCATACACTATGGAAATCACTTTCTTTTAAAAATTGAATGTTTGTAAGATTTTAAGATTCAAGGGAGACTACTCTATTTCATCAAAAAATACGAGAAGTTGATAGAAATGTTTGTAACTTTGTTACTTTGACACATAAATTGTTGGAATATGTTTTCATCAGTAAAGAGAAGAAGTGGTTATTATAGGCAGAATGGACATTATAGCTATGGAGCTAGTGTACAGCATGACTCATACAGTGCTAGTCACAATGAGATGATGAATGAAGTGTGCACTGTCAGTCAAAATATCTTGTGATGGGCAGGAGTGTTGGAGGGGGTGGGGGGGGGGGGTGGGGGAGGCATATAGTTTGTTATTATAGGCAGAATGGACATTATAGCTATAGTGCTAGTGTCAGTGACTCGATGAGCACACTGTTCATCGCCAGTAAAACTCTGTACGGATCGGAAGTTTTTTATCATTAAATTTGGGGTTGTTGGGGACTTTCCCAATTTGCTGACACATGCTTTTCACACTCATCGATGTATCTTACCTGTCTTATCTGCTAGTGAGAAGTCCTTTTCTTGATATAAATAGCTGTAAATTCAGTAACTCCAGGGTGGATTTGAATGAAAACCAGCACAAATCAGTATTATTGCTGTTTAATTCTTTTTTTATACAATCAAACCTGCTTAATTGAATAGCCCTTTTCCCAGCCAAAAATATACAATTAAGCAGAGTATTCAGTTAACCCGGAGGTCTCGATCTAAGAAATTGTCACAACCAGTACATGCATTTGTGTATCATCTGTTATTCTTTGTTTTATATGATTTATATCGAATAAAATTGTTTATTTTGCAGTGTGTCTTATTTTTTAAAACTCAAAACACATTTTTCATGAACTGAGAAACTGTGTGGGGAATGGGTCTAATACTGTCTGTTGACGCCTGGCTGTATTACGGATACATGAATGTAAGCCTGTGAGTCGCATTGAAGGGCTTCGATTCACACCAACTGGTCAATGCCAGTGTAAAAGAAAACATTCTAAATCATATCTACCTAGTTACATTTTCAGAGGATGTAATCCAAACTGAAAGTTTATTTGTGCCATGATGCTCGAAATTATTTGGAAAAACCCATTTTCATAACCATAACTGTTGACAAAAAAATTAAAACATTTTTTCAATTTCTGAGACAGCGTTGGGGTTCATGTCCTTTATGGCACACAGTCAACCGTGGTATTTTTGTTTGTTCAGCATTAGGGCACTTTCTAGAAAATAACCCCCCCCCCCCATCTTGGCCCTGATGCTGAACAAAAAACACCATGGTTGCCAAAATGGAAAACATTTATGGCACCCAGTTTATATATACAGTGATAACTGATTGTCGGCCAAGTTTTTTCAGAACATTTTCAGTCATTTTTAGCTCAACTTGACAAAGTCAAGCTGAGCTATTGCCATCACTTCTTGTCCATCGGTGTACGTACGTACATCTGAGCATACGTACGTACGTCCACAATTTCCTTTGGCACACCTCACAGGTCACATTTATGATCAACTCGCTTTGAAACTTGGTATGCTTGTTTGGGGTGACCTCCAGATGGAAGCTATTGATTTTCAATTTCCGTCAAAAAATGTTGCAACTTAGAACTTAGTTTAGTCAGATCTCAATATTTCCCTGTGGCACACCCTACTGGGCACATTTATGATTGGATTGCTTTGAAACCTGGCATGCTTGTTTGGGGTGACCTCTAGATGGGTGCTATTGATTTTCTTCCATTTCCGTCAAAAAATGTTGCTGCTGGCAACAACCTTTGTGTGAACATAATGTATAGAACTAAATATAGAACAATTCTGAAACAGACTATAGTCACAACAGAAAGTGGTCAGTATACTGACTATGTGCTCAGGGCAGTTGGAAATGTGTTGGATGGCAGTTGTGCCAGTTGGAGAACTCCAGAAATATAGTTTTTTCTTAGGTAAGCTACCTTAATATTGGTAGCAGAGCGAGAACTTGGAAAAGCTATTTAACCCTTTATCTAACGAATCGCCCGCATCCGCCTGCGTAATTTGCAAATTCAGCAGTTGAAAACACATTATATTTAAAAGAATTTCAACAAAACCATATCATGTGACCCCTCGTCGGAATGAGCTCATCGAGCTCATTCCAACAAGGGGCCACATGATATGGTTTTGTTGAAATTTTCTGAAAAATTTCAAAAAATATTTAAAATAATAAATTTTGATATCGTCTGCGTTGGGTAAAGGGTTAATAGTTTCCTGGAATATGGCTTCCAATTACAAAATTCATCCTGTGTTTGATGACAAAAAATCATATGACCAGTGGACAAATGAATTGGAAATATGGAGATTGGTGACAGATTTGCCCAAAGAGAAACAAGCACTTGCTGTCACATTATCATTATCAGGACGTGTGGGGGCGCGGTGGCGTTGTGGTAACCGGTTCCTGACAGATCACCGAAGTTAAGCAACGTCGATCCCGGTTAGTCCTCGGATGGATGACCGTCTGAGCAATGGATTCAGACTCTCACGTTGTGTCCTTGGGCAAGGCACTTCACCCCGATTGTCCACATGGGAGCACGATGATGCTGTGTACTCAGGCGTACTGCACGTCGATGGTGCGCATGTCTTCAACCAATCTAATCCTGCCTGTGCTGCAGTGCAGAGTTACGATGTTGGAGAGCTGGCAGCTGCTCGTCGTTGCTCGGTGGTTCTCTCTGGGTACTCCGGCTTTCCTCCACCCGTAAAACTGTCACGGTCATGATTAGCCATTGTGCATAAGTATGTGACCTTAAATACCAATAAATAAATAAATTATCAGGATGTGCAAGAGAAGCTGCTCTTCAGGCCTCGAAATAACAAGATTTTGATAAACCTTCCAGCATGTTGCTTCATTTGACAATGGTTAACCTGTTGATCGGTTACCTAGATTTTTTTCATAAACCTATTGGTTAACCATTGCATTAAAAGTATTAATACTGACAAAGCTTCTGACATACCCAACTACAGTTCCACCCAAATTAGTTTGGCATTAGGCACAAGGGACCCAAGGCAGGAGAAGTACAAAACAGGTACATACACATAAACACCCCCCCTCCCCCCTCCGCCCCTTACACATGTACATTCACATGTGCACGCATTAAGATTTGTTGTTCTTTGCTTTATATGATTTTTGTGTCTAATGAAGATTAAAGAATTTTAATTGTTTATTTTGCTGCGTGGCTTATTATTTCAGAAATGCAAACACATTTGTCTTGAACTGGGAGTTGGAATGGGGCAATTGTGAATTTGTGTGGGGATGGGGTCAAATACCATCGATGGATGTCTGTATTACGAATACATTAAACTTTAGGGCTTGGGAGTTGCATTTGCAGTCTCTGATTAACATTGGAAAAGAAATAATTGTAAATCGTATCTACCTTCCCCTACATTTCGGAATCTGGGGAATGTAATCCAAAATTCCAAACTAAAACTTTATTTGTGCCACAATGTTCAAAATCATTTGGAAAAACCCATGTTCACAACCATGCTGGCTTTTTATTCAAATGGAATAAGCACGAAAACAAGAAGTCAGCATTGGTGAATAAAAGATGTTTCCATAATGTGTTCGAAAATTTTTATCTTGGATTGGTAGGGTAAAAAGGGGCGGAATGCAAATAATTAACAACAGCTCATTTGATTTTCAATATGTCTCCTTTTTATTGTATTGAAGACTTATTTTCAGTTTCGCGCAGTGCGAGAGTTAAAACCTCACGTGTGGTAAATGTATTAACAAAGCAGTTAGCTCCCTTTAGCTCTAACAGACAATTGTCTTTCTCAAAATCGAAACAAATTTTATTCTTGTTTTGTTCACTGCAGTGCTTCTTTTAAATCAGTAGGAGGAAAAACATTGAAAACTTTTCTCATCCTGTAACAACTAACTTCGTCGGCCATCAGCGCGATTTTTGGCTAACCGATCGAGGGTTCGCCTGAAAACAAATCTGCGTAACCGATAGGCAAACGGTACGAGCGTTCGCCTCTTATTTCAAGGCCTGCTCTTAATATTTCAGCAGCTGATTTGAACCAGGATACAGGTTTGACAACTTTGTTGAACACTTTAAATGAAGTATTCAAAAAAGACTTGATTGATTCTGCTTTTGAAAGTTACAAAAACTTTGATAGTTATCAACGTGATACCACCACTTCTATTTCAGAATTTATTACAAATTTTGAGAACTTGTATACTAAATCCAAGAAGTATGAAATGAGTCTTCCTGATGCAGTTTTGGCTTTTAAATTGCTGGATAGTGCCAATTTGTCATCTCAAGAGACAACTTGCATTGACTGCATGTTCAGAACTCAAGTATAAAAATATGAAATCAGCTCTCAAAAGAATTTTCGGAAATTCGAGAAATGATATTTCTCAGCCTAGAATTCATATAAAAGAAGAGGTTTTAGTTCCTAGTCACTGGAGACCTCAGTTTCGATCTTCAAGCTCCAGTTCGTCGATGTTTTCTGGGAATAACAAAAGTAATCTTTCTGGGGCAAATCCATTGGATGCCAAGGGCAAGCGGACAAAGTGTTTTATTTGTCATTTCATATTTCATTGGGAACGTGATTGTCCTCACGAATCAGTGATCTTGGTGGAGAATTTAATAACTCAGAAATACATGATATGGCTGAGAATTTCAACATAGAAATGAAGACCACTGCATCATTTAGCCCATTTAGTAATGGAATTTGCGAGCGGCATAATAAATATCTTACAGAACTACTTACAAAGGTAAAACATGACACTAAATGCAAATGGCAAACTGCTTTGAGCTGGGCTGTCATGGCCAAAAATGTTTTATCTAACATTGAAGGATTCAGTCCGTTTCAACTTCTTTATGGTGAAAATCCTAATTTGCCATCTGTACTGATTGACAAACCTCCAGCATTGGAAGCTACAACAGCAAGTAAGACTATTGGAGAACATATTATTTCATTACAATCAGCACACCAGGAATTCATGAAAACTGAATGTTCTGAACAAATTTGTCATGCATTGAGAGCACAAACACGAAATTATGGAGAAAAATATTTTACAGGTGACAAAGTTTATTACAACCGACCACACATCCATGAATGGAAAGATCCTGCTACCGTTATTGGTCAAGAAAGTTCTTTTGTGTTTATAAGACATGGTGGCTTACTTGTAAGAGTTCACCACAGTAGGCTAAAAAAAGCTTTACCTGTAGACTCTATATCAGACTCACTTTCTTCAAATATTCAATCTGACAAAGATGCTCTTGACAACATCTCTAAGAACGAAAATGATGATTTTGATTCTGAGAATCTGGATGATACTACAAACAATTCTGAGACTTCTGATCCTCCTGTTATGAACCAGCTTCAAGATGAGAGCATTTGTACTGAGAGTCGGTACCAAGGTTATAATTTGTCATCTCCAAATTCTGATAGTGTACGTAAGCACCAGGTCAGATCATTTCATATGAATGTTGCGATACTGGAGAAATTGTTCTTGCTAAAATTTTAGGTTGAGCTGGTAAAATCAACAAGAAAAAACAGGACTTAGTATAACATACAGATTCATCAAACTTCTACTCTAGAATCATCTCAGATATCAGTAGATTTGAGTAAAGTGACAGACTTACAATTTCACAGTGAAACACAAATGCAAGAAAGTTAAATGCTAGACTCTGTTCCTGATGACAGAACAAGTAATGCATCTCGTGATGATTGCTATTTGGTATCAAATAACATTTTTAGTGAAGCCAAATCATAGGAACTTAAAAACTGGATAGAACATAAAGTGTATGAAAGTGTTTCTTACACCAATCAGAAATATGTATTCACAAGATGGGTATGTACATTCAAAGAATTGGAAGGAAAGAGTTATCCCAAAGCTAGACTTGTAGCCAGAGGATTTGAGGAACTCGATAAAGATTCACTTGTAAAAGATTCTTTCACGTGTTCAAGTGATTCACTACGTTTAATATTGTCAATTTTGGCTCAGAAACTCTGGGTTCCTCAGTCAATGGATATTAAAGCGCTTTTCTTCCGGGTTCAGACATTAGTCGGAATGTCTATATTCGTCCTCCTCCTGAGGCTAATGAGAATGGGGTTGTGTGGTATTTATTAAAATGTGTTTATGGGCTTGCCGACGCATCGTATTATTGGTATACCAAAGTCAATAAGGTGCTTGAAAGTTGTGGGGCAACCCATTCAATTATTGATCCAGCTGTCTTTTTTTTTTTTATCAACATGAACAAGAACTTCAAGGCATTATTGCATGTCATGTCGATGATTTTCTGTGGGAGGATCAAAACAGTTTGAATGTGAAGTTATTGACAAACTACACTCAGCATTTAATATCAGTCATGAATTAAATACTTTTTTCCAATATATATAGGACTAGATCTAAATAGTTCACCAGCAGCTATAAAATTCTCTCAAAAAGGGTATATTGACAGGCTTCCACTTATCAACTTGCCAAAATCAAGATATACAGAACGTGATTCCTCACTTACAGGCTCTGAACTGGAGCTTCTTCGTTCCAAGATTGGTCAGATTTTATGGATAGCCAATCAAGCTCGTCCAGATATTTCATTTGAAGTTAGTGACCTTGCCAGTAAATTAAAAAATTCTACTATTAGAACTATTCTTCATGTCAATAAAATCATCAAGAAAATAAAATCTGAAGAAGTATGTCTGATATACAAAAACCTAGGATCTGAAAGTTCATCGAGACTAGATATTTAGAGTGATGCGTCTTTCGGTAATCTCGAAGAAGGTGGTTCACAAGGGGCCTACTTCATTGTTATATCAAGGGAGAATGGATTATTTGCACCAATTGCATGGAAATCCAAGAGAGTTTGCCGTGTTGTCAGAAGCACTTTAGCAAGTGAAACTTTAGCTCTCACAGATGCTGTAGATACAGGTATTTATCTCAGTGCTTTTTACAATGAATTAATCACAGGGAATCACAATGCATCGGTTTTGCCACTGAAATGTTTTACAGACAGTTTATCACTTCTAAATGAAGTACATTCTACGAAATCAGTGTCTGAGAAAAGACTCCATATAGAAATTGGTAATGTAAAAGAATTCATTCATTCAAAGAAAATAACTTCAATTATGTGGTTAGACACTAAAAAGCAACCAGCAGACTGCCTCACAAAGAGTGGAGTCTCCAGCTTGTTTATACTCAGAGCACTGGAGGCCAACAAAATGAATGTCTAAACGAATAGATGAATTCTTAGTGTACATAGTGTGTAAAATAAATAACAGATATTTTTGATGTACATAAATTGTCCATTGCTGATAAAGGAGGGGAGATTGTGAACATAATGTATAGAACTAAATATAGAACAAATCTGAAACAGACTATAGTCACAACAGGAAGTGGTCAGTATACTGATCATATGCTCAGGGCAGTTGGAAATGTGTTGAATAAGCCAATTTACACTTTTGATGACACTTGTGGAATTGTGGGAAGCTTTGGGATAAACAAATACAAGTGGTAACATGGAACAGTAACAGGAATATAAACAACGACAATATAATTACACTTTTGGAGGTACAAATTAAAATAATTCGCAAAACTACAACGGCCTTCATTTTCACAATACATTTTTCATTCCTGTTTAAAATTTAAATTAATTTGCGGGTTTTTTGGACAAAAACTGTGTATATTTTCTATTCGTATCGAAAAGTTGCAATTCCCACTTCAGATTTACAGTGTATGGAACATAATACTAGAAGTTCCAACACGGATAAATCTATTCAGCTTTTTGGTAGAACAAATGTTTATAAATATAGTTTTTTCCACGAGAGTGGAATCCTTTGAACAATCGGATTATTATGAACTCAAAATGGATTGGCATTCAGTTCGAATTCTTCCTTAATTTCTCCTCTCTTGCTGGAAGTTCGTGAAATCTGGGATTGTGAGCAACCCATTCTCCTGGCAATCTCAGTCTGAGGCGTTTTTTGTTCCAGCAATTTTACAACTTAATTATACCTCCACTTTCGGAGAAAATGGGGGTATACTGGATTACATGCGTCCGTTCGTCTCTCCGCCCGTCCATCTGTGCACTCGTGTGTGAGTCCGTTCGAGAATATTCATAACTTAAGTAAATTATTATTTTAGCTCAACTTTGGCGAAGCCAAATTTGAGCTTATGCCATGGCCAGTTGTCTGTTGTCCGTCTGTCCGTCAACAATTCAATACGGGCTAGAGGCCGTATTTATGAATCGATCTTTACGAAACTTCTTGGGTACCTTTGTTATGACCGTGAGACAAGAATGAGTGTTTTGGGGTCCGATCCGAAATTTAAGTTGGCCGCTGGCAGCCATTTTGTACAAAATTAGGTGCAATCAGATTTTTGAGCAGAACTTCCATATGAAAACGCTGATTTGAATAATTTTTTGTAGGAATGTTTAGTACCATGGGATACATCACATATAATACAGGTTTTTTTCTCGTGTGTAAATTATGCAAATTAGACTAATTTTGATGTATTTAGTGTTACTTTCAGCACTGTAAGTGCAAATGCCAATACGGCTCGGGCTAGAGGCCGTATTTATGAATCGATCTTTACGAAACTTCTTGGGTACCTTTGGTATCACCGTGGGACGAGAACGAGTGTTTTGGGGTCCGGTCCGAAATTCAAGATGGCCGATGGCAGCCATTTTGTACAAAATTAGGTGCCATCAGATTTTTGCACAGAACTTCCATATGGAAGCACTGATTTGAATAATTTTTTGTGTGAATGTTTAGTACCATGGGATACATCACATATAATACGGGTTTTTTTCTCGTTCAGAAATTATGCAAATTAGATGAACTTTGATTTTTTCAGTGCTACTTACACTCTGTAAGTACACATGTCAATACGGCTCGAGCTAGAGTCTGTATTTATGAACCGATCTTCATGAAATGTCTTGGGTACCTTTGTTATCACTTTGGGACGAGAACGAGTGTTTCTGAGTGCGGTCCAAAATTCAAGATGGCTGCTAGTGGCCATTTTGTACCAAAATTAGGTCTTAATCAGTTTTTTGTACACAACTTCTGTACGGCTCAGGCTAGAAGCCGTATTTATGAACCGATCTTTATGAAACTTCTTGGGTACCTTTGTTATCACAGTGGGATGAGAACAAGTGTTTTTGGGTGTGGTCCGAAATTCAAGATGGCCACCAGCAGCCATTTTGTACCAAAATTAGTGCACTCAGTCTTTTGTACAGAACTTCTGTATAAAAGTTCTGATTTGAATAAATTTTTGTATGAATGTTTAGTAACATGGAATACATCACATATAGTACGGGTTTTCTTCTCGTGCAGAAATTATGCAAATTAGATGAACTTTGATTTATTCAGTGCTACTTATACACTGTAAGTGCACATGTCAATACAGCTCGGGCTAGAGGCTGTATTTATCAACCGATCTTCACGAAACTTCTTGGGTACCTCTGTTATCACCTTTGGATGAGAACGAGTGTTTCTGGGTGCGGTCCAAAATTCAAGATGGCTGCCAGTGGCCATTTTGTACCAAAATTAGGTCCAATCAGTTTTTTGTCACAACTTCTATACAGCTCGTATTTATGAACTGATCTTCACGAAACTTCTTGGTTCCCTTTGTTTTCACCTTGGGACAGGAACAAGTGTGTTTTGGGGTGCCTTTGTTATCACTGTGCTATGAGAACAAATATTTTGTGGTGCAGTCCCACTCTGGGGCTCAAATAGTTTCTTTTCTAGTTTAGCATCTGACTGTCACCCACCTTTACAATACTTTACCATACATTTGTTACAGGCTACGGTCAGTATTTATGTACAGACCGTTACAATGCTTTACATGTACCTTTGTTATCAGGTCATTACCTAGATGTTTGTCATTGCTGTGTCACATACTATACATGTACATGTCTTAACAAGTTGTGCTACAGTGTCATTGACACTTTCATTTGTAATATTTGTTGGTTACAGGTATGCCCACACTAGTTATTTTTTTTTTTTTAATTTTTTTTTTTATTACTTGTTCACTTAGAAATGGGAGCGCGGTGGCTCAGTAGGTAGAGGTGCAGGCTGCAAGCCGAGAGGTCCTCGGTTCGAATCCCACCTGCGGCAACCGCGTTGTGTCCTTGGGCAGGACACTTCATTTCCATTGCCTGCGTGGGGGCACGATGACGCCGTGTACTAAGGCATACTGCACGTCGATGGTACGCATGTCTTCAACCAATCTAACCCTGCCAGTGCTGCAGTGCGGAGTTACGATGTTGGGGAGCTGGCAGCTGCTCGTCGTTGCTCGGTGGTTCTCTCCGGGTACTCCGGCTTCCTCCACCCGTAAAACTGTCACGGTCATGATTAGCCATTGTGCATAATTATGTGACCTTAAACATCAATAAATAAATAAATAAATTCACTTAGAAATTGTATCCGTCCGAGCCAAATTTTGTCTGTTCAGCCTGTATCTCGGGTATCGAATGTTCTATTGCAATGACATTTGCCATGAACACTGCTTATGGTGTAGGTTTTAAAAAAAGGATTCAACGATATTTCTCACATTCTCCTTTTTAGAGTTATCCCCCTTTTTTGATTTAGAAATTGTAGGAAATAGACATTATTTGTCTGTTCAGCCTGTATCTCAGGCATGGGTTATCGGATTTCAGTGAAATGTGGCATGCCATTTGCCTATGACAAAAGCTTCTACCTCATTGCATAAAACTTCCAAACACCAAACAATTTACCATACCTTTTGACTTTGAAAACTGTAAAAGAAAATGGGAGGGGTGTACTGGATTGCTTCCGTCCATTGTGCATCCGTCCGTCAGTCCATATGAGAATATTCATAAATAATTTTTGTTGGTTATAGGTATGCCCACACTAGGCGGTACACCACGTGGGGGTATGCACCGGACGAAAGTCCAGCTCTTGTATTAATCTTCTAGCGATAAATCAGTCTGTTTTCGTTTCGAAGCCATGATGTGCAAATTCCAACTGACATATCGACATGTACTTTGGTCACCTTTTATACAAGTAGATTCATTTAAACCATACTTTTTTACCATACCCCATGCTGTATCTAACAACACACCCCAAGCCATTTCAAAATGATAAAAAAAACCTGAAGTTATCAAACATATGTCTACTTTTCTTTATTTCTCAGAAAAAATCAAAATACCTGATCCCACCTATTCTCTTAGTTTATCAGGGAGATGGGTAAATGAAAGAACAAAAGAAGCAAATAATTGTTGAGAAAACACCTGTATTCATTTTTTTCTTCTTTGATTTTTCAAACCCAGCTGAAACTTACCTTTTGGACAACCATTTGTTCAGGCCATGAGTACTATTGAATTCAGCAATGACGAACCAGTTGGGTGTCCCAATATTAGAGCAGAAATTTTTTTTTTAGCTCATCTTGACAAAGTCAAGCTGAGCTAATCTCATCGCTCTCTGTCCGTCGTCCGTCAACACCATGTTTTGGTCTTCTCCAAAGTCACTGGGCCAATTCAAGTGAAAGTTTGTGTGAGTGATGGTCCCAAAGGGGCATTTCATTTTTGTTCAACTCAACATAGGGAGAGAGTGGGGGAAAATGCTCTAAAATATTTTAAAAATCTTCTTCTCAAGAACCAGTGTGAACAATGACTTGATATTTGCTATGGAGCTTCCATATAAGGTGTAGAATCAAGTTTGTTCAAACGAAGTTCATGAAGTAATATTTGGCTTTGTAATAGGAGGGGTAAGATTTTTGGCCCCGCCTAAAATTTCTATTTTCCGAACTGATGGTCCGGTATGAACCAAATTTGGTTTGTGGTATTATTGGGTCATAAGTACTTGACCCATGCAAAAAAAAAAATTCCTGCATCCCCATGGGAACCCTGGGAGCTGAAAATAGAAATATTTTCAAACGCCCATATTTCCCAAACCACACGGAACAGAGAGCTGTTATTTGGTATGAAGTATCCTTAGGACCAGTAGAATTGAATGGTAGAAAAAAATTGTCATCTGTTATGTTAGGGTGTTCTGTAATGGGCATCGAAAAAATGCTGAGTCAGCATATTTGCAAAAATTTAAAAAAATCTTTTCTCCAGAACCAATCATCAGAATCTTTTGCTATTTGGTATACTGCATTCATGGGGTGGGGGCGGGGGTAAGATAAACGTTTGTTGAAGTAAAGCTCATTGGTTCATATTTGTCTCTCTACAGGAGCCCAAAGTTTAACATGGGGTAATATGGGGAATATTCTTTAAAAATCTTGGGTTGTTGACATTGGCTATCCATGACCTCTTAAACTAGTGAATGGATTTCAGTGAAACCTTCAAACAGTGGTGTCAGTGTTTGTGCTCTCTACATTAAACACACTTTTACTGTTGTCAAATGTTTCTTGGTGGAAGTGGGTGGTATCATTTAGTGAGCAGTGCTCACAGTTTTTCTAGTTTTTGCCTGTTTTTAGCTTGCTAATTTTTTGCCTGTTTTCTGCTTGTTAGCGTGGTAACTTGAACAAATATCAGTGGTTTTAATTTCTTATAATGACAAGTCTTACATGTGCAAAAAAACTTGACCTCGCATCAGCGATGCAGAATCCGTGTTTAATAAACTGAAATAATATCAGAATCTTTGGCTGAACCTTGGGGAAGCTCTCTTGGAGTGCTTCCCAAGGATCAGATTAGGATGAAGTTATTATTAATTACGAATACTTATCTCAGAATTGTTAGTTGGTTTGTATACATGTATAAGCATGAGACATGATTATAATAATTTAAGCCGATGGTCTGGGGAAAGCATTTGCAAATGAGAAACTCCCTGAAAGTCCTGGATTTTTTTTTCTCTCTGGCATGTATGATCCATGCCAAAAGTTTTCTTGTGCATCTTAGTTTATTTTCATCATGAGTAATTCTCTTGGTGAAAGATCCACTCTGGATGTTATCATGATAATCCCCTCTCTGTAACTTGTAAGGATAAACATAATAGTTTGCTCATTGATGATGTTGACATACTTTTTAACTCTTTGCATGCTGCTGGCGGGTATTCCTGCCCAGCACAGAGTTTCTCTTGTCTCTGAAATTAGTATAATTTGTGCATATACAATCATATTGTCTCCCGGTTAATGGAATGGATTTTTTCACCAATGATTTCTTGTGTTACATTTAGATTTATTTTTCATCAAATCTAGCCATGGCTGCTTTAAAGCAGCCATGACTAGATTTGATGAAACATATCTATAAAATACTCAGCGGGTTAAGAGTTAAAGTCACAACTCACAGTTTTCAGGTCAAGTTGTTGGTCACTACAACTTATATGTTTGTTTTGCAGGGAATTTGGTCGATCCAGTCCAGAACAAGAACAGGACCCAGCATCACAGTTTGCAGAGGTGAGAGCATGTTATTTAATGACAGAATTTCATAAGTGAATTCAGACAATAGTTGAAAGTTTCTTGTCATGTATTTGTTGAAGCTAAGTTGGGCTTTTTGTTTATTTTTTTTATTCATGCCTAACTGTAATTGCTTTGTTGATTGATTTTGTTCTTCAGTGACTTCAAAACTTTAATTTTTCTTCATTTTCCAAAAACAAACAGAAATATCATTTTTTATTTAAATCTTTTTGGACAGATGGAATTCTACAGATTTATCCACAGGAAAGTTTTCAAAATTTTTTAACCAGGTCTCAACTCGGTCACTATCCAGTCAAAATTTTTGGTCTGTTTTTATAATGGCAGTACTATATGCATTTTTGATGGGTTGTTCATTATCTTCAGGTTGAATCCGGAAGTGTAGTTGAAATTGTTTGAACTTATGCTTTTTCATAGAATTAGAGAGTTATTACCTGGGTAGAAATTCCACTCCACAGGTGTTTTAGTTGTAATCTGCTCTCCTTGAACTGTATGCATTTTTCATAATGGATGCTGGGAAGTGGATCGCTACTTGATACTATGGTTTATAAATTCTACTTTTATGGTAAAATAGGACCCTGGTTCCAATGCCTGTGTTGGAGGCCCCTGAAGTGGGCAGTTTGGTGTTCACAATTGGATAAATTTGACTTCACCACTTGTGTTGCACCCATGATATAGCCCTAGATGCTCAAAGTAAATAAATCGTGGATTCTTTTTAAACTTGACCATGTTTAATTTTTTCAAAGAAAATGTTAGAGCACTGTTATCAAAATTTGATTTGAATCGAAATAGTCTTGATTTGATTCGATTCAAGTCATGGTTATTCGGAGATTTTCGAATCGTCAAGATGTTACCCAAACCCCACCAAATGTCTACTCTTGAACTCTTCTTCTTTCATCAGGTCTGTTCAGGAAACCTAATGATAGAAGAGTTCAAGGCGGTTTTTAGGCTTGCCGTGATTATGCAAAAAGTCGATTAATCGTCGGTCATGCCGATTGATCGACTTTAAATTTGAAAGTCGACTTTTTTTTACCTCTGCATGTATAACAACACCACTGCCTTGCCAGAACGTGATCATGCTGTGTATACATGATGGGAACTTTTCTGGATGTTTAAACGACAGTGGTAGACCATATGGAGGTAAAGGAGGGTGGCCTCAGTCCCCCCCCCCCCCCCCCCCCCCCCCCCCTTCAAATAAATTGTCATTTTTCTAAGTCTGATTCGGAAATGTTTGCGGTAATATAAAAGTTATTTTCAAGTATTACTGCTCTCATCATGTCAACAACATGTCCGTATTTTAAACAACATCATTTCCAATAACCATTCTTTGCTCATAAATCTTTTATTTTGAACAACACAAACTGAAACTCGCTGCGTTTGATGAAATTTCAGTATTTTGCATCACAAAACTAGAGTTAGCTCCCTTGGGTCACTCTTTCGTGTTGGAAATCCAAAAACGACAACGTTTCCCACCATTGATAAATTATCGTGAGTGTGTGTGCGGAAGTGGTGGGAGGGGGGGGGGGGGGGGTGGGGACTTTTTACATCCTTAGTGCCCTTACAGGGTCCAGCAGAATAGTCCTTGTAAGTTGTAAAATCCTTCTCCCTCGGATCAGGCCTAGTTCCTTCTGGCTGCTCACTGTTATGTTTCATCTGAATTTCGGGCGCCAGGGTGTATTACTGTTTAATGGTATGGCAGACGATCGACCAACTTAACAGAATATGGTCAACAAAATGTTCATGCCGACGTTCACCAAGCCTTATAATGTGGGAATGATGGATCATTGACTATGTCACCATGTTATTTGAAATGTACACGGCCATACGCCTGGTTATACCTACCTTTAGGACCATTCAGCCATCTCTTTTAGTTGACCCTTTGTTAAAAAAACATGGTCAAAAAAGTCGACTAATGGTCGATTTTGGGCTCTGATTAATCGACTATGGAATTTCATAATCGTGGCAAGCCTAGAGGTTTTGCTTCCGAAGCTGCTTCCTTGACTATTTAGCTTTTTTGATTAACTTTCCAAAACCAACTCATCACCGTTCCAATATTTACAGTTGTAAGAAGGTGCAATATTTACAATTTCAAGAGCTGTGATATTTGATTTGAGATTTTGATTCTAAATCCTGTACCTTATTTTATTTGGATTTCCATTCGACCCAATATTTGACATTCTGAGGGCTTAGTTTTTTTTATGAAGTGGAGCACTGATTTTTTCAAAATCTGGCTGACTACAACAACATCAAATCTCATCTGCCAAAGAGAAATGTGAAAACAATGCAACTCAAATTCTGTTTTCGTTTGTGTTTCTGGATTCATTCTTCATTTTGAAATATTTTATTTATGAAATCTCCATCCACAGGTGTTACGGTGTGGAAATATTATTGATATTGGTAACCGAAAGAAATCTGAGAATCAGCAACAATAACTATGAATTTAACTATTCTGAAATTTAAATTAAAAAAAATTAATATAAAAAAAATGATACAAAGATCTTTTACACTAATTGGTTTACAAAAAATAAAAACAGTGGTACTAAACAATTATAGAATTAGTTCAAAATACAGTTTGACAGAATCCAGTAATCCAATGGTGAAGTATCTCGTGAAGAAATTTTCCAGCTGGTGGTATTAAATCCAAGAATGTCTCTTCAGAAACAGTATCCCGTAGATTTGTAATAAAATTTTCACTTAGGAATTTCAGCATTCTCCAATAAAATATAATAAAATGCTCCGCAAAATTCAAATGGAGTAAAAACCCAGGAAGTGTTGGCGCCACAGGTAATTTCCAAATAATCCAGTAGAATCCTGGCTTTTCACAAAATAATATTCTGTTTCACAGAAAGTATAAATTCTCTTTTCCAAGATGGAACAAATTCTCTTTAAAATTCTCTTTTGGAATCAATCTTCCAAATTCACAAAGAAGCACTGCTTCTATAATAAATGCACTGTTCTGAAACAATAATAATCTCCAATGGAAACAACTGAAGTGAGTCTTTCTGAAATGGCTTCTAAAAAAATGTGTTTTTTCTGTTGACAAACCTTTATATAGTAACCAGATAGAATGTCCTAGAAGATGAAATGTCTGCAAAGTTCTATTTCTTTCTAGGTGATTCTGTCATAATGAAAGTAAACAAGGTCCTTGACCTACTTAAACAATCAACAGCTATATGTACAATAGATTAGTGTAACAAAGATGTAAACAAAGATCACGCAGTGCAAATGAGTCAGACCAGTCAGAAAATGCAAAAAAAAAATATATCAATCTCGATATAATATGGGGGCTATATAATAACAGGTTCAAATATACTGCAACCAAATCACTATATGATTAATGGTTGCGAATTGGAAGCCCATATTTGGCACACATACTGCAACTTAAAAGTTATATTCTGCGAATGTGCTTCCTATTATCTTTGAAGAGAAGTTTGAAGATTTTTCAGTTACAGTTCTCTAAATATATAATAATAGTAAAATTAAACTGTGCATTATAGGAATTTATGTCAAGTACACTTGATTAAATGTAAATTTGGATTTCACTGTTCTGACACAAATGACTTTCATTTTTTTTGGTAGGGGGGGGGGGGGGGGGGGGTTGTTACATGATTTATCCATCTAATGCTGTGGGTGGCAACAACTGAAAAGTTGAAAATATACAGCTGAATCCTTCCACACTTACAGACTTTTGAAACCAATTCATCACCTCTACTCAGATACTTTTGGCTGAGTTGTGTCAACAATTCGATCTATTTTGATTTAGACTGTTGGGCATCCATCTCTCTGTCTGTCTATGTCACAATGTCAGCTCGATAACTTGAACAAACTTCAGCTGATTTTCACCAAATTTGGTCTGCGAGTTCTGCTCGAGAATGTCATTGGTGATTTCGAAAACCTGTCCTACCCTAATTTATTTCAGGAGTTATGCCCCTTAGATTTTCTTTTTGTTTGAATTTCTGACTTGCAGGTGGTGTCTGCATGATAACTTACTCAAAAGTTATCTGATTTTTACCAAATTTAGTCTGAGTTCTACCTGATTTTTACCAATTTTGGTTGTGAGTTCTACTTGAGAATATCTTGGATGAGTTCTGCCCAATTTTTTTTCAGGAGTTATGCCTCTACGATTGTTTTCATGTTTGATCTGACATGTCTGCTTTGAATTTCCAACTTGCTGACAGTGACAGCACGATAACTTGGAACAAATGCTATCCAATTTTTACCAAAGTTGTCCTATGCCTCTTAAGATTGTTTCTTAGCTTCAGCAGTTTCAGATGCTAGCACAGATTCCTATTTAACCACCAGAACTCAACCCCAGCATCTCTGATGCAAAGCTCTTGGCTAACATTTCATTTGTTAGCAAAACAGCTTACAACCCTGCCTTGGATGAGTGGGAATCACAGGAAGGGAGAAGTGCTTGTTTCTTTGGTAAACAAGTTCTACTTTACTAGTAGTGTTAAAATATTTAGTCGACTAGGTATTGTCAGTGCTGATATAGCCCACCCTTGACTCTGGATTTGCACATCGACTAGTCAGAACTTGTAGTATTTCCTATAAAAATATTAAAACCTAACATAATTCTGATCGAAGATTTGAGTAAGAGTTAAAACAATTGTCTGTTGATCTGTTCAGAGAGTGAAATCAACAACACTAATAATGAGATAACGGACACAGACTTTGAGATCAAAGTAGACATGAAAGTTAACTGTGATGCATCAGCTCCTTTGAACTCGCTGACAGCAGTTGTACTGCATGTGCCTTGATACTGTTAACATTTAGTTATTTGCACTTGTCTCCATACAATACAATTTCTGTTATAGAGAGAATCCCATGCCATTTATTAGCTCATCTTGACAAAGTCAAGCTGAGCTAATCTCATCGCTCCCCGTCCGGTGTCCGTCGTCTGTCGTCCGCCGTCTTCTCCTCCAAAGCCACTGGGCCAATTCAAGTGTAAGTTTGTGTGAGTGATGGTCCCAAAGTGGCATTTCATTTTTGTTCAACTCAACATGCCCAGCCCCTTAGGGAGGGAGTGGGGGAAAATGCTCCAAAATATTTTAAAAATCTTCTTCTCAAGAACCAGTGTGTACAATGACTTGATATTTGCTATGGAGCTTCCATATGAGGGTGTAGAATCAAGTTTGTTCAAACGAAGTTCGTGAAGTAATATTTGGCTTTGTAATAGGAGGGGAAAGATTTTTGGCCCTGCCCAAAATTTCTATTTTCTGAACCGATGGTCCGGTATGAACCAAATTTGGTTTGTGGTAGTATTGGGTCATAAGTACTTGACCCATGCAAAAAAGAATATTCCCGCATCCCCATGGGAACCCTGGGAGCTAAAAGTAGAAATATTTTCAAACGCCCATATTTCCCAAACCACACGGAACAGAGAGCTGTTATTTGGTATGAAGTATCCTTAGGACCAGTAGAATTGAATAGTAAAAAAAAAATGCCATCGGTTATGTTAGGGTGTTCTGTAATGGACATCGAAAAAATGCTGAGTCAGCATATTTGCAAAAATTTTAAAAAATCTTTTCTCCAGAACCAATCATCAGAATCTTTTGATATTTGGTATACAGCATTCAAAGGGGGCTCTGATAAAAATTTGTTGAAATAAAGGTCATTGGTTCATATTTGGGCTCTCTACAGGAGCCCAAAGTTTTAACACAGGGTAATATTGGGAATATTCTTTAAAAATCTTCTTCTTCAGAACCACCAGTCAGAATCTTGTAATGTTTGGTATACATCATTGTTATGAGGGTCAGATTCTAGATTGTTCAAACCAAGTCCCTAGGTTAATATTTGGGCTTCCTACGGAAGCCCAACTTTTATCTTTGCTCAATATGGAGGGTAATTTAAAAAAATCTTCTTCTTCAGATCCACCAGTCAGAATGCTTTGATATTTGGTATGCAACATCTCTATGGGGGTCAGATTCAAGTTTGTTCAAATCAGATCCCTAGGTATATATTTGGGCTCACTATGGTAGCCCAAATTTTTACTTAGTGCAATATGAGGAAATTTCTTTAAAAATCTTCTTCAGATCCACCAGTCGGAATGCTATTATATTTGGTATACAACATCTCTGATTTTCAAAAATCTTCTTCTTCAGATTCACTTGTCAGAATGCTTTCACATTTGATATACAACATCTGTAGGAGGGTCAGATTCAAGATTGTTCAAATCGGATCCATAGGTTAATATTGGGGCTGGCTGTGGTAGCCCAAATTTTAACTTATTGCAATTCGAAGAAATTTCTTTACAATTTCTCTTCTTCAGATCCATCAGTCAGAATGCTTTCATATTTGGTACACAACATCTCTAGGGAAGTCAGATTTAACTGTGTTAAAATCAAGAGCCTGGGTTAATATTTGGGCTCTCTATGGGAGCCGGAATTGGCCATTTTGCTGAAGAATTAAAAATTTTGTATTCAGTACCCTCTAGAGGTATTAAGATTAATCCACATAGGTTGTATCAAGGGGCTTCATAGGGGAGCTCTGCATTTTACTTTATGATCAACTGAAGAAAAGGCATGATGCCCAGATTATTTTTGTCACTCCTGAGGGACTCGAGGATGGACAGTGTAGCCTATGGAGATGGCTTGCTTAATGTAGACTCATTCTTGGACTTGAATTGTGTTCTGTTCAAGATGAGTGCTTCAGGCCCCGTGGAGCCTCTTGTTTTATATAAGTGATCAGCGCAAAGCATTACTCTATGTGTTGGGCAAATGGCCATCCACAGACTGAATATCGAAAGCATGTGCATTAATTGTTCATCAGTATTGCTCTCTGCATCTGCTGTCAATTGTACCTTGAATTGAATCATTAATCTTATGTGCAAGTGTCTAATGAAATGGACGTTTTGTTGACAACTTGCCACCAAAATATAATCCAAATATAGCCCATCACTCCTGTGTATGTCGCCCATGAACCGGCATCAGTACAACACTATATTTTTATACTGTACCAATGACCCAGACATAGCTGGTGCTAACTCTTAAAATATAGGGCCAAACACAAATTTTGCCCCCCAATCCCCAAAATTTGCATCTAAAACTAAAGAAAACATGTCCTGAAAGGCCCTCCACACTTCGCCCCTACTGCGCATGCGCAGTGTCAAGGACGTTCCGAAATTGGCGCCATTAATCATTCTAAGTTTGGCCCTTCATCAGTTAACATCTGACTGATCTTTGTGCTTATAAATCTCAGTTTAAATGATGCCAGACACATAAATATTAGTGAAATGGTGATTCTAAGGAGGATAGAGAAGGAGGAGAGGAAAAGAATGTGTGACAGAATATTATCAGGGCTGTAACTTAAAATTTTTTAATGAAATTATGTTAAGTTACCTATTTTCAAGGCAGCAGCCATTTTGTTGTCATTCTGATTATTTAGTTACACTGTTTTTTTAAGTGTTTTCCTCTCTCCCTGTCCTTTAAGTTCCCCCTTGCTATTCTCCCATGCTTTTGGCATAGTTTTTGTAATTATTATTACTAAATTTTCTTGGGAGTTTTAGCTGAATAACAGAATGAATTCTGTTCTTTCCCCATGTTTACGTCTTCACCTAGGGGTGGTTAGGCATTGTGTTCTGCATCTACCATCTGATGTTCTGCAGTTTCTTCCCTGGAAGTCTCTGTTTTGCATCAGATAGTGTATTTTTGGTAACTGATTTCGGGCCTGGGTGCCTGGAGTCTTATTTTAGTGTTTTTACACTCATTGTTTACATTTTCAACAGCCCTCTGTGTGAGGGGGGGATTTCTAAAAAATAATATCTTGATGTTATTTTAATCATAACTAGATACATTATTATTGTTCGTAAGTGTTGAATAAATTGTTTAAAATATTTTTAAAATTTTTGTCCACACTTAGGCTTCGGATCCATTGGGGCTCAACGTTACTTTTCAGAAACTTGGGCTGTTCTGAAAAAATATTTTTTCAAAATATTTTGATTTCAATTATTTTTTCTATATCAATGGATCATATTATTATTATGTATTTTGATTGCCAGGGGTTAGTGCGAGTACCAGGACTTGTTTTCTTTTCACATTGAAAGGATATTGATCAATTGTTTTAAGAGGAAGTCTTCCTCTGACTTTATTATCATTCTATATGTGGTCAGTGTGCTCGCATTAACTCCTGTTCTGTATCGTGTGATTTCGATGACAATATGGGAAGCGTATGTCACGGTATGTTGTTGGGGATTTGGACACTCCGGTCCTTTCCCCGCAGGGTCACTCTACTTTATCAATTTCTATTTCAGACAATCAAGATTAGGGTGATGTATCTGTGATGTCTTCCAACAGTGTGCCTCCGTCGTCACAATTAATGAAGGGCTAGCGGAAAAGTGCTCATGTAAATACGCCAATTGCCTAAGAGGACCCTAGTAGGTTCGACGGCCTTTGACGTCCGCTAGCTCGCCCGGTGTAGCGTCCATTCACCGAATGGTTCGGCAGCCGGGTTCGTCCGTTGCGGTCTAGAAGGAATTTTGGGGTGATGCAAGCACTATAAACTAACCTAATGTACACCCAGTGACGGCGGATCGGAGGGAGAACGCAGGAAGCCTTTTAGTCCGGTTCATAGCTCGTTCCGGTCCATCCGGACGGCAAGCGAGAGAGGCCCCTCTCTCGTTCAACAACATCTGGCCCCAGATGTTGTGGTACAAAATGTGTCGTAAGCGGAGCATACGTCCGTCGCTCGGGACGCTCCGTTGTATAGGCAGTCCGCTGAGACTGCTAAGGCTTCCTCTTCTCGTCAGCGCACACGACCGCACCTTGGCTGCGTGACCGCCGATATATTACCAGCTTCGCCGATCAAGGATTCTTCGGCGACCAGGTCACACCATCCGGTAGCCAGGGACACGAGGCCTGCAGACTCCGGACGTTCGCATAGGAAGTGTGCGAGAGTCAACGTACACGGAGCTTCCGGCGGCAATGCATCGTAAGACCGCTACTGCACAGGCCTCGGGAACGGACGTGCTTTCCTTAATAGCACAGTTTATCGCAGCATCCCAGCATCAACTGAATCTGTCGCATATATTTTATCCGACGATGCTGGGTCGGGACGCTCCGCGGAAGCGGGTACGGACGTCCGAAAGTTTCATCCGGTCCGACGGGATACCGAAAGGGATTCGGAGGATTTCGAGCTTTCCCTTTCGGAACAACATATGCTGTTGTGTATGTCATCTGACTTGGTCTTCTCCAGCTTCTTTCGTCGGACCAGAATGCTGCGATGCCGGATAAGAAACTGATAGCGTCGGTGGACTTAGAAATTTTTGGTTCGGTTCAGGGACATCGTCCCTCAGTTCCGACATAGTCCAATAATGTCACACAAACTTTTGAATTATTGAACGACGCTATATATATTATTATTTTATGCTTGCTAACCAAGCATTTCTGGTTTCTTGTTCGAAGAGTTATGGAGATGTCTTTCAAAAGTGTGCCTCTGTCGTCATAGTTAATGAAGAGTTAGCGGCAATAAGTGCTCATGGAATATGTCTATCGCCTACGGAGTGACATTCGCTAGCTCACCCGGTGTAGCGTACATTCATCGAATGGTTCGGCTGCTGGGTTCGTCCGTTGCGGTCTAGGAAGGAGATTTGGGTGATGCGAGCACTTTAATTACTTTAGTACTCACCCAGTGACGGCAGATTGAGGACAGATCGGAGGAAGCCTGTTAGTCCGGTTCCTGGCTGGTCCAGGTCCGTCCGGGCTGTGAGCGAGAGAGGTCCCTCTCTCGCCCAACAACATAGGGGACCGCATGTTGTGGTTCAGATATTTTACATTCGGAGCATATGTCCGTTGGTCGGGACGCTCCGTTATATTGACAGTCCGAGAGACTGTCTTTAATGCTTCCTCATCCTCACAGCAGGGCACACAACCGCACATTGGCTACGTGACCTCGAGTATCCGATCAGTTTCGGCATTCAGTGATTCCACGGCGAATAGGTCGCGCCATCCGGTAGCCAAGGGACACGAGGCCTATACACTCCGTTCGCTCGCATATTGGTAGTATGCACGGGGTAACGATCACGGAGCTTCCAGCGGCAATGCATCGTAAGACCGCTTCTCCTCAGGCCTCAGTGACGGACGTGCTATCCGAGTTAGCACAGTTGTTTCGCAGCATCCCAGCAATTGACAGTTTCTCGGTCGAATCAGGAATTATCTGACGGCGCTGGGTCGGTGCGGTCCGCGGTTGCATCAGGTACGGACGACCGAACGCTTTATAGGGTCCGACAGGATGGCGAAAGGGATTCGAAAGATTTCGAGTTTTCCCTTTAGTAGTATCGGAAGATGCCTTTCATATCTTTTGGCATTATCTTCCAGTGATTATTATTTCGGACTTCATTGCTGCGATCTTGGATAAGAGACTTATAGCGTCATTGGACTCGGATTTTTCGATCGGTTCGGGGACATTGTCCCTGACTTACCGACGTAGTCCAATATTGTCATTACAACATGTGTTTTATTTTTCGACGCTATATATATATATACAAGCCTGCTACTAAGCATGATAGTTTAGTTTCTTGTCCGCGTTGCTCATTTCTGCCATTTTATCATTTATACAAATAGTTTATTTTGGCAGAGCAGGGCATACCGAGAGTTCATATGCGTCTAGACGGTGTGATTAAAAACTGCATATATTCTTTTTCGCCATTTATGTCTTTTCCAATTTCAATGTTGGGAACGACATTATGTATAGTAGACTTAACTTAGACGCTTTATTATACGTAATCCGCCTTACTGAGGCGTTATCATTACGTCTTCAAGAAAGATTTACGGGATATTATTCTCAATGTAATTTCTTTTGAGGGCAGTAGTTTGTTCACGTATAACTCCGCCCTTCAGTGGCTGATTGGAGTTAGTTAGACGTGACGCAGCCCTAGCTACATCCACTCGCGTGGATAGTAAGGTTAAGAACTCTCTCAGAGTCGCTTCGTTCTCGGAGGAGCTTCTCTTCGATGGCAACTTTTCGGCAATCCATGAATTGCTCGATTTACACGTTCTCTTGTCTATCTAGTGTTACAAGAGATTCAGACTGGGGCAAACATTCGGTGGTTGACTCAGAGAGTGCCGCCGCAGTTGCCGGACCCGAGTGTGGCTGTTATGACGGTTGCCAGTCATACAGATTGGGATATAATACTGATCCCTACGGATTCGAAGTGCCAGGGTCTTTGGGTTCCGCAGTCTTTTAGCAATCAGTTTTCTTCCGCGGAATAATGTTTTTTAGGCTTGCTTTATGTCATTGCATGAACATTATTCAGAAACGCATGCCCAAATTCCTGTCCTTTAATTCGACAGTAGTGACGTATCTCCGGAACCAGGGAGGCACTCTTTCGTTTCCGTTATTCAATTTAATGGAAAGAATCCGTCTGTTGGTTATAGTACACCAAGTTCAGTTTTGGTCCGTCATATTCCGGGTCGTCTGATTGTTTTATCGGACTCCCGTTCTCTTACGGGTCGCTTGTTGCTGTCAGAATGGACTCTCAACAAACAAGTATTCAATCAGATTTGCTATCTATGGGAGCGCCCAATGATGATTTATTTATGACACAGCTTGCTAATCAATTGCAGACGTATGTGTTGGCTTGTCCAGATCTCTGAGCTAATATTCTTAACGCTCTATTGATCTATAGGACGGAATGATAGGATACGCGTATCCTCCGGCGCTGTTGTTTTAGCAGGTATTGCTAAGATAAACAACCACAATACATTTCTGTTGATAGCATCTCTATCTTCACAGAGATCATGAGTAATTTTCTCTCTTGTCTACTGTGGGTTTTAACGTGAAATCTTCCTCTATGTGAGGATCTTTTTCACTGGGTAAATCGTGTCATCTTTATCACAACCTGCAAGGTCGCTACCTTCATGTATTCCGTTGTGTGGTCCGTATTGCATTGTAAGCACTGTACTGGACGAGCTTTGGACGCGATTTCTTACTATAGGAGATCCTCTTCTTCGCTATTCTATGCGGCTAAAGTGGAGGCTCTTCCGTCGTGGTGTAGGGATCATTATGTTCATATTGTTGATTCCTCCATACTACTCATTGCTATTTTTTAGTATACTTGTTTCACAAGATCTACTGCAGCCTGTTATTATTTAGGTTATAGGTTTATGTTACCTCATACCTATGCACTCAACGATAGTTTACAATTGAGTCTTTTGTCTCTTTATCTAAGTCAGTTAGTAACTTTTTGATAAATAGACTTAGAATCTTTAGATTAAATTCCTATACGGATTTTAACTTCGGTTCTTATTTAGCTAAGTAATCATTTGAGCCTCTGGAAACAGTAGTTTTCAAATTCTGACCTTTTAGACAGTAATTCTGTTGGTTTCTCTTTTACTGTAGAGTCAGTGAGTTTCATGCACTATCGATGGATGATTTTCACTTTCATAGTTTCGGAATCAATACTTCCGTTACTATTTAGGTTGGATTGTTGCATAAGAGTTAGGCTCCTATTATCCGGAACCTATTATTTTAAGGTCCTCCTGTCTTCGTATGGGCATAGGCCTTTACTCTTTCTGGGTACAGTTTATGTATTTATAAGCAGATTTCTGTTTATTTCTATGGGCGTAAGCTTCTTCTGTCTTTGATGTCTAGTAGAAGGACGTTACGCTCCATTTTATTGTTAATGGATTCTATTAACTATCGGTACTGCTTATAGTATATCATTGACTTAGCAGTTGTGCTTAAGATTTCGGCTCATGAAGTAAGAGTTCTTCTACTTCTTGGGCTTACTTTAATAGTGTCGCTATTATAGATTTTTGAAGGCCGCTCATTGCGCTCAGCCATCCACATTCATGAATTTTATCTCAGAAATATCGAGTCCATTTCTGGAGGCCTCTATTGTTAGGTCTATTATCTACTGCTCAGAATGTCATTCACTTAACAGTTGCTACTATAGCTAGGTAGGCTGTCTGTTTCGGCAGTGTCTCCGTTCGGCTGCCCTCTTCGCTCTGGGCTATTTGTCCCAGGGCAAGAAAAAGGGGGGGGGGGGGAGGGTGTTCCCTTGGGTCACCTGTTTTACTATGAAAACAAGGGGATACCTCCTCCGGAGTTAGTAATTCTGAGCTGTTATTGGGATGGTTGTTTAGTGAGAAGTTTAGGTTTTTAAAATTCATTCAAGTCTTAGTTTTTAAAGTATAGCTTTTGAATATTGCATATGTCAACGGACATGATTATGCAATCCTCAGACACTTTTAGGAGTATAAGAGTCTCTATTCTCTAGACTTACTTTATTTATTGGCTTACTTTAAAAATTATTAGTATAAGGATTATATTGGATATTAATAGAGTACATGGATGTATGAAGCTCAATTTTGGAAGGTGTTGTATCTTTCTAATTTATCATAAATAAGAAAGATACATGTAAGGCCTATTACTTCTTTTTCCCTACAGGGGATGACTCTATTTTATTTTATTGAGCGTATTCCATTTTGCTCTATGTCCTTGGCCCTCCAGCCTTTTTACTATTCAGCTATGTCTGGGTCATTGGTACAGTATAAAAATGTTAAAAAATTTATAGTAATTTATATATTTTTTATACTTACCAATGACCCAGACGGGGATGGCCCTCCCAGGAGTTGGGAACTCTTGCCTCCCCGCTGAGTACATAGCGCTTACCAGGCACTGGTTATTAGAATGATTAATGGCGCCAATTTCGGAACGTCCTTGACACTGCGCATGCGCAGTAGGGGCGAAGTGTGGAGGGCCTTTCAGGACATGTTTTCTTTAGTTTTAGATGCAAATTTTGGGGATTGGGGGGCAAAATTTGTGTTTGGCCCTATATTTTAAGAGTTAGCACCAGCTATGTCTGGGTCATTGGTAAGTATAAAAAATATATAAATTACTATAAATTTTTTAACTTTCTAGTTAAATAGGACCTGGTGTCTGCCTAGAATGTGCTTATTGATTTTATGTATGTTATTCAGTGACTCATTGTTAATTGAATAACTGTTAATTTAATAAACATTGTTGTGGTCTGTCAAAAATTTCTGACAAACTTGAAATTTCCACCTTTATGGGCCCCATTGGCATCAGTGTTTCAACATAAGTTTGTAATTGTTTACCTAACTCAAATAGTAGATGACATGAACAAAAACATTCCTTGAATAATTATAGTTTCCATTTTCTGAGCTTGTTCCATTGAGGAGCATAAGCTGTATTTTTGAGACAAAGTTGAAAAAGTAGTAGAATTTTAATGGTGATTTTTATTTCTAATTTTGACCTAGTTCCACCAACTTTATCAGACAAGATAAAATAGAATATATACTGAATTTATCACCAGAAAATTGTAAAATTCTGCTTAATTCAGATATTCATGTTAATTGATAATTTTTGAGAGACAGAGTGGCTATTCAGTTATTAACCCCTTTGGTCCCCATACACCCACAGACAGCCATCATTATATATATTTTTCTTAATAAAGTAGCCCCATGTGTTATCTTCCTTGAGAACTCTATCAATAGGCTGAATTTACCATGACGATGTTTATACATCATTGCTGGCTACCTGTAAGAGAGCTTGCACTGATGTTGACACACTCTTATGTCATCTACAACTGTATATAAGAATAAGTGTTATTGTAGAATTAATCGGAGGATTTAATTAAGAGGGTTCTACTGGAGTTGTAAATACGTATTAGAGAAAATGTTTGTATTCAAAGAAATAATATATAGCAAGGTTCTGTTATATATTGTAGTATTACAAGGTGAGCCATTTGTGTTTCATCACATAACTGTTTGTGCTCTCTGTTAATCAAAGGGGCAATACTTGTACTATAAATGAGTTTTCTGTTAATGTGATGTGCCAGTTGTATTGTGTGAGGGCAGGAGTGTATCGCAGCTTGTATGTTTAAGATGGATTATATTTCAGTTATGGGGGAGAGCATTTGTGGAAAGTTTTACAAATCCTGCAGGTGACAGAGATGAGTTAGGAGATGAACCAGGGGATGCCAGACCTAGCTTTCGACAAACAAGGGCATATTCCAGAAGGCACAGACCACCAACAGTATCAAATTACAGGTCAACCGTTTTAGAAAGGTAAGTGTACAATGTAAATAACTTTTATATTTATACCCATGGGTACACTGTTTTTGACTTGCCCATAAGTTCTTTTATTTGTCCAACAGCATAGCTGGACGGCAGATGTGGGTGGGGGAGACTTTTCTCCCCCCCCCCCCCCCACACTATACGTGAAACATACGCATGTCCCGGGTGAGACAGCAGGGTGGGATATTTCTATCCTACCCATCCCACGTGACATACTCATTTGCATATTTTATTAGGTTGCCGGAACTATTTCATCATCGTCTGCACAGTTGTAAATAAACAAAATGGCTTCACGATTTGCAAATATAAATAGACTCAATATTTAATTATTATTCAAATATTAAACTTGATTTGTTTCAACCCCATGTTTCTCTGCAGTTTTAATAATATCACTGCACGAATTTATCGATCAATCAATAATCTCACAATGCGCATTACATTGACACGCACAAATTCATTAATGCCTTAACCGACAGTGTTACCAATCAATTTTTTAGTATATACCTATGGTATATACCTAACTTTTGTACGATCTTTCCGATGAAATTGTTCGTTTTTTTGAAATGACTACCACTTGATAAATTGGGTATGTCAGCACGTGACCGCCAATTCTCTATAATGACGTAATCCTCGTGTGTGGGGAGAAAAATCATCCTCATGAGTCTGAAGGTAGGAATGGGGAAATCTCACCCTTGGGGCAAGATATTTGAACCAGACCCTCGGCAAGCCTTGGGTCTGGTTCAAATATCTTGTCCCTCGGGTGAGATTTCCCCATCCCACCTCCAGACTCATCGGGGATCATAATAGTCCCTTACACCTTTTCTGAAAATGTCGACTATATATATAATGGTCCCTGAAATCCTTAAAACTGATTCATGTACTTTCACACTGATATTTCTTGGGTCATTTTGCTTTCGTTATTCCTTGGTATGCAATTTCTTTATCATATGTCAATTCAAATTTGTCAAATAAAGTTGCCAGGCCCACAGCATCACCAGAAGGAGCATAACTCTGTTAGCACCCAATTTTTTTTTTTGAAATCAAAAAAGTTGTCTTCTCCAGAACTAGCAGTCAGAATCTTTTGATATTTGGTACAGTTTGATATTTGGTATACATCATCTGGTAGGAGGGGAAGGGATGTAGGGTTGGGGGGGGGGGGGGCTGTGCAGCTTCAAGTTTGTTTAAATCAAGGCCATGGGTTGTTCATATATGGGCTTCTCCAGAAGCAATATGTTCAAATCAAGTCCTTCAGTTCATTTTTGGACTCCCTATGCCCATCAGCATCTTTTGATAATTGGAATACACCATCTTAGAGGGTTGGGGGTGGGCAGAGGCAGATTCATATTTATGGGAGCCTAAATTTCAACTTTGTGCAATATGATAAAAATTATTTAAAAATCTTCAGATTCACCATTCAAAATCTTCAGATATTTGATTTTTTAATTTATTTATTGGTGAAGGTCACATATTTCTGCACAATGGCCAACCGTGACCGTGACAGTTTTACGGGTGGAGGAAGCCGGAGTACCCGGAGAGAACCACAGAGCAACGGCAAGCAACTGTCAGCTTCCCAACATACCAACTCCACACAAGCAGGGCTAGCATTGGTTGAAGACAGGTGCACCATCGACATGCAGTACGCCTTAGTACACAGCGTCGCCGTGCCCCCACGGCAATTGGAGTGAAGTGTCTTGCCCAAGGACACAATGCGGTTGCCGCAGGTGGGATTCGAACCGAGGATCTTTCGGCTTGCAGCCTGCACCTCTACCAACTGAGCCCCCGCACTCCCTAGATATTTGATATTCAGCATCCTCAGGAGTGAGTTTGTATGCTGGGAAGGGGGGGGGGGGGTCAGTTCCAGTTTGTTGACCCACATGAGGAGCAAAAAGTAGAATTTTTTTTGCAAATGCCACATTTCTAAAACCACATGGAATAGAGAACTGTTATTTGGTATGAAACATGCCTCCTTAGGACCACTGTGGAATAGGCAAACAAATTACAGTTGGTTGTGTCCATATACCCCATGGGGAAATCGCAAAAATGCTGAGTCGGCATATTTTCCAAATTTAAAAACATCTTTTTCTCCAGAAGCACTAGTCAGAATCTTTTAATATTTGATATACGACATACTTTGGAGAATCATATTCAAGTTTGTTCAAATGAAGTTCCTGGATTTGTATTTGGACTCTGTATAGGACTTCAAATTTTAACTTGTTGCAATATAAGCAATATTCTTCAAAGATCTTCAGCCTCAGCTGGCAGAATCTTTTGATATTTGATATATAGTATTACTATGACCCCTAAAGTAAAGTTTTTTCAAGGCATCATGCTTGACTGCTTTTTTTCTTGGGAGGGGGTCCCCAGATAGGTTTAAAATTTAATACACCAGGGCGTGTCCTCAGAGGAGTTTGAAATTTAATATACCATAGGTGTCCCTAGATGGGTTTGAAATTTAACATAGAACCCAAAGAAGAGTTTACTATTAATTTAAATGAATTCTGCCCACCTGTGATGTGGTGTATGCTGGTCAAGTTCAGTCAGATGTATATGTGGGTGGATAGACTAACGTTCGTTCAAATGGGGCCTACCAAGTTGCTTGAGGCTCTGAGTCTGGGGGGAGGAGTGTCCATTGGATGATTTTTAGCCCAACTGTTTAAAGTCAGGGCTATAGTCATGACTTTCGTCCATCTGTCCGTCCATCTGTCAGTCCAGGCTTAGCAGAGGTACATTGTGAGGTTTACAATTTAGGGTCAGTGGTAGTTGTGGGGTTGGGTTAGTACAGTGGCCACATGTGGGGTTATTTTTTGCACTGTGGGGTTAATTTTTTAACCCTGTGGGGTTAGGGTTTAACATGGTTAAAACCCCACAAGTAAGAACGTGTAAGAATGTCCATCTGTCCGTCTGTTAACATTTCGAGTTTTGGTTAAAGTTTGTGGTTAAAAGTTTTTTTTCTTTTAAATTAATATTAATTACTATTGATTGTATCATTCTCATTATGTTTAATCTTATTTTGGGAAATATCTAACCCTTTTTAGCTCAACTTTGGCAAAGCCAAATTTGAGGTTTTGTCCTGGCCCGTCATCCGTCTGCCTGCCGCACTGTACACATGGCTCGGGCTAGAGGCTGTATTTATGAACCGATCTCTACAAAACTTCTTGGGTACCTTTGTTTTCACCGTGAGACGAGAATGAGTGTTTTGGGGTCCGGTCCGAAATTTAAGACGGCCGCTGGTAGCCATTTTGTACCAAAATTAGGTGCAATAGGATTTTTGTGCAGAACTTCCATATGAAAGCTCTGATTTGAATAATTTTTTTGTATGAATGTTTAGTACCATGGGATACATCACATATAATACGGGGTTTTTTTCTCGTGCGTAAATTATGCAAATTAGACTAACTTTGATTTATTTAGTGTTACTTTCAGCACTGTAAGTACAAATGCCAATACGACTCAGGCTAGAGGCCGTATTTATGAAGTAATCTTTATGAAACTTCTTGGGTACCTTTGTTATCACTGTGGGACGAGAACGAGTGTTTTGGGGTCCAGACTGAAATTCAAGATGATCGCTGGCAGCCATTTTATACAAAATTAGGTGCAATCAGATTTTTGTGCAGAACTTCCATATGAAAGTTCTGATTTGAATCATTTTCTGTGTGAATGTTTAGTACCATGGGATACATTACAAATAATACGGGTTTTTTTTCTCATGCATAAATTATGCCAAATAGACTAACTTTGATCTATTTAATGTTACTTTCAGCACTGTAACTGCAAATGCCAATATGCCTGGGGCTAGAGGCCATATTTATGAACCGATCTTTTCGAAACTTCCTGGGTACCTTTGTTATCACCTTGAGATGAGAACGAGTATTTTTGGGTGCAGTCCGAAATTCACGATGGCTGCCGGCGGCCATTTTGTGCCCAAATCAGTGCAATCAGTTTTTAGTTTAACTTGACATAGTCAAGATAAGCTATTGCCATCACGCGTGCGGAAGTCTGTGAGTCTGTTAGTCTGTGAGTCTGTTCACATTTACATTTAGCACGAGCTACACCCCACAGTTCTTGTCTGATCGTCACAAAATTTCATATGCAGTTTTGGGGTCATGTCTAGATTAGAACATCCCCCCTTGGTCGCTATTGGTCCACCGGTATGGCTTCCGGAGCCCAAAACCCCAAAACCATTAGCACAGTCTACAGGTCGTATTTATGAAGGGATTTCATTGTAACTTGGTAGGATGCCTCTGTATAATGTCTAGATGAGAACGTCCCCTTTTGGGCATGATCTATCAACCGTTATGGCTGCCCAAGCCCAAAACTCAAAAACTTTTAGCACAGTCAGCAGGTCATGTTTAATATGGAGGGATTTCATTGTAACTTGGTAGGATGACTCCTTATGATGTCTAGATGAGAATTTCCCCATTTGGGAGTGATCTGCCAACTGTGACGACTGCCCGAGCCCAAAACCCGAAAACCTTTAGCACAGTCTACAGGTCATATTTATTGAGGAATTTCATTGTAACTTGGTGGGTTGACTTCATACAATGTCTAGATGAGAAAGTCCCCTTTTGGTCCTGATCGGGCAACTTTGACGGCTACAGGGACCCGAAGCCCAAAAACCTTTAGCACAGTCTACAGGTCATATTTATGAAGGGATTTCATTGTAACTTGGTAGGATGACTCCAAATAATGTCTAGATGAGAATGTCCCATTTTCATCGCGATCATTCAGCCTTGATGGGTGCCCGAGCCCAAAAACCTTTTGCATAGGCAAAAGGTCATATTTATGGAAGGATTTCAATGTAACCTGTTAAGTTGACTCCATATAATGCCTAGATGATGACATCCCCTTTTGGTCGTGATTGGTCAACTATGATGGCTACAGGTGCCCGAAGCCCAAAAACCTTGAGCACAGTCTGCAGGTCATATTTATAAAGGGATTTCAGTGTAACTTTGTAGGATCACTCCAGATGATGCCCAGATGAGATTGTCCCCTTTGGTTGCGATCATTCAACCATGATGGCTGCCCGAGCCCGGAAACCTTTAGCACAGTCTACAGGTCATATTTATGAAGGGATTTCATTGTAACTTAGTAGGTTGACTTGATATAATGTCTAGAAGAGAATGTCCCCTTTTGGGCACAATTGGGCAACTGTGACAGCTACAGGGGCCCGAAGCCCGAAAACCTTTAGAACAGTTTACAAGTCATAATTATGAAGGGATTTCATTGTAGCTTGGTAGGATGACTCCAAATAATGCTTAGATGAGAACATCCCCTTTTGGTCGCGATCATTCAGCCTTTATGGCTCCCCGAGCCCAAAGACCTTTAGCATAGTCTATAGGTTGTATTTATGGAAGGATTTCATTGTAACTTGTTAGGTTGACTTCATATAATGCCTAGATGATGACATCCACTTTTGGTCGTGATTGGTCAGCTGTGATGGCTACAGGTGCCTGAAGCCCGAAAATCTTGAGCACAGTCTACAGGTCATATTTATGAAGAGATTTCATTGTAACTTCGTAGTATCACTCCAGATGATGCCCAGATGAGAATGTCCCCTTTTGGTTGCCCGAAAACCTTTCGCACAGTCTACAGGTGATATTTATGAAGGGATTTCATTGTACCTTGGTAGGATGACTCCAAAAAATGTCTAGATGAGAATGTCCCCTTTTGGTCACGATCATTCAGCCTTGATGGCTGCCCAAGCCCAAAACCTTTAGCATAGTCTATAGGTCATATTTATGGAAGGATTTCATTGTAACCTGTTAGTTTGACTCCATATAATGCCTAGATGATGACATCCCCTTTTGGTCGTGGTTGGTCAACTATGACGGCTTCAGGGGCCCGAAGCCTGAAAACCTTGAGCACAGTCTACAGGTCATTAGCTCACCTGACTGAAAGTCAGGGTGAGCTTTTCTGATCACTTTTCGTCCGTCGTCCGGCGTCCGTCGTCCGGCGTGAAGGTGGTGTTTGGGTCTTTTTCTTCCAAACCACTGGCCGCATGTTAATGAAATTTCATGTGAGTAGGGGTTATATAGCGGCATTTTTATTTTTGGGCAAATTAGGTTTCGGCTCATATTGAGCAGAGGGGTGGGGCAAAAATGCTCCAATTCTTAAAAAATCTTCTTCTCAAGAACCAGCAATAGCAGAGACTTGATATTTGGTATGCAGCTTCCTTTTGAGGTGTAGACTCAAGTTTGTTCAAGAGAAGTTTGTAGGTCTATACTTGGCGATGTTATGGGAGGAGCAAAAATTTTGGCCCCACCCCAAATTTCTATTTTTTAAACCGAGAGGCCAATTTGAACCAAATTTTATGTGAGGGCTTATTGGGTCATAAGTACCTAATTTATGCAGAAATTTTTTTTCCTGTAGCCCCGTGGGAACCACAGGAGCTAAAAATAGAAAAAAATTAAAACGCCTATATCTCAAAAACTGCACGGCAGTGAGAATTTTTATTTGGTGTGAAGCTTTCTTGGGACCAACAGAAAGGATTGGTAAAAAAAAATTGCTATCGGTTTTATCATAGGGTACTTTTTCGGGACTCTGAAAAAGGGCTGAGTCAGTATTTTTTAACACAGTAGGCAATGGGAAAAAAATAAAGAATTGTTTTCTTCCAAACCACTGCTCTAAAAGCTTTCATATTTTACATATAACATCTTTGGAACATTGATTCACATATTTGTAGAAATCAAATTCCTCGGTCCATATTTGGGTTCCCTATGGGAACCCAAATGTTCAAATTAGTGCAATATGAGGGATATATTTTAAAAATCTTCTTCTTCGGATCCACAAATCAGAATCTTTTGATATTTGCTATGCATCATCCTTAGGGGGGTGAGATTGATGTTTGTTCAAGCCAAGTCCCTGAGTTCATATTTGGACTCCCTTTGGGAACCCAAATTGTAACTTAGTGCAATACGAGGTATATTCTTTTAAAATCTTCTTCGCATCCACCGGTCAGAATCTTTTGATATTTGGTATACAGTATGCTTAGGGAGGTGAGATTCAAGTTGTTCAAGTCAAGTCCTTCGGCTCATATTTGGTCTCCCTGTGGGAGCACAAATTATAACTTAGTTCAATATGAGCAATATTCTTTAAAAAAAATTTTTTTTTCAGATCCACCAGTCAAAATCTTTTGATATTTGATGTACAGCATTCGTAGGGGGGGGGGGGGGGGGGGGGGGGGGGGGGCTGAGAGTGAAGTTTGTTAAAGCCAAGTCCCTTGGTTCATATTTGGGCTCACTGTAGAAGCCCAAATTATACCAAAATTTTTATTTTCCAAACCAAGAGGTCGATTTGAACCAAATTTGATATGAGGGCTTATTGGGTCACAAATACCTAATTTATGCCATAAATTGTTTTCCTGTCCCCCACGGCAACTACAGGAGCTGAAAAAATTTTTTTTTTTTGAATGCCCATATTTCCAGAACTACATGGCACTGAGAATTTTTATACAATGTGAAGCTTCCTTAGGGCCGGGAGAAAGGAATGGTGAAAAAAATGCCATTGGTTTTATCATAAGTACTTTTCCAGGACTAAAAGTGCCGAGTCATCATTTTTTAACACTGTAGGTAATGGGAATAACGTTGAATAATCTTCTTCTCCCAAACCACTGCTTCAGAAGCTTTTGTTTTTGGGTTCCCTATGGGAGCCCAATGTATAACTTAATTCAGTATGAGAAATATTCTTAAAAAATCTTTTTTTTCTGATACTCCTCTCAGAATCTTTTGATATTTGATTTTTAGTTTTCTTAGAAGCGGCAAATTGAAATTTGTTCAAGTTCTGGTTTATTGATAAAATTGGGCCCAGTAACCAATTCCTGCGTTGAAAGCCCTGTAAAGTGGGCAGTAATAGGCATAAACGATTGACCAAACCTGATATTATAATTATGCCTCTGTAATGATGTAGCCTTAGAAAGTGACCTTAAATTCCAATAAATAAATAGATAAATTATTGAGTACCCAATATGGGGATCTAACATATGAACACTCTGGGTTACTAAGTAGAGAAAACACTTTTATGTTGAAAAACTGATAATAACCACAAGGCAGAATCCCTTGCTATTTTGGTGATATGACTCGGCCAGTATCAGGTGAGCGCCCTCAGGCCCCGTGGGGCCTCTTGTATTTATGAAGGGATTTCATTGTAACTTCGTAGGATCACTCCAGATGATGCCCAGGTGAGAATGTCCCCTTTTGGTTGCGATCATTCAATCATGATGGCTGCCCGAGCCCAAAGCCCAAAAACCTTTAGCACAGTCTGCAGATCATATTTATGAAAGGATTTCATTGTAACTTGGTAGGTTGACTTCATATAATGTCTAGATGGGAACGTCCCCTTTGGACTCAATTGGGAAACTGACGGCTGCAAAAACCTTTAGCACAGTCTACAGGCTATATTTATGAAGGGATTTCAATGTAACTTGATAGGATGACTCGTTTTGGAATAATTTCACTGTAACTTGGTAACTTTCATTGATATACGTTAACTGCGAGGGCCACATACATTAACTGTGAGGTCATATTAACCCACCCCTCAGCTCTTTAGTACAGTGTACCCCTCATATTATTTTTAGCTCAACTTTGGCGAAGCCAAATTTGAGCTTTTGTCATGGCCCATCATCCGTCTGTCCGTCTGGCTGTACGTCAACAATTGGATACGGCTCGGGCTAGAGGCCGTATTTATGAACCGATCTTTACGTAACTTCTTGGGTACCTTTTAGTGTTGTACGTCGGATCCGAGAATCCGATTCCGATCCGATCCGAATCCGAATCAGATCGGATTTCGGATCGGATTCAAGATGCACTTGGGATTCGGACCTCGGATCGGATTACAGAAAATGGTCGGGTTCGGAGTCGGATTCCTGCTCGTTTTCGGATTAATCCGATAAAATCCGACGATATGAAAATACAGTTTAATTATATATTATACAAGTCTACTCACGGCGTGCGCTTTCTAAGTTTCTGTAATTGAATCATGTTCGTAGCGTAATATAATCATCATGATTAATTGATTATATTACGCTACGAACATGATTCAGTTACAGAAACTTAGAAACTGTGCACTGCAGTCTTCGCACGAATGTCATGACTAGGTCGTGTCTCCATAGTCCATACTTCTTTAATGCCTGTCCCTTTCGGTTTCCTAAAATAACTAGCTTTCCTGGCTTTCCCAATAATATTCTGGGAAGCGGCTCGTTTTCTCGGAAGAGCACACCTTCGCATTGCGAAGGTGTGCTCTTCCGAGAAAACGAGCCGCTTCCCAGAATATTATTCGCAAGACTACTGCATTACTGCAATCTAGTTCTCGCAAGTTTTTCGCGGGATTCTGTGTTGATTTGTTAATTCATAGTCATACTTCAAACTTTTAAAGTTGCAACTTTCGGGTGAAATTTATAGAGGATTCTCAAACATGGACAAACCTCCGCCAAAGAAATCTAAACAAGATAAACAAAAGGATCTGAAGGAAACAGGAGAAGCAGGTCCCATGGATTCAAGTTCATCAACAAACCAACCAGGGGGATCCTCGTCGACTCCGTCAGGCGGTCGTTCGGACCCTGAAAAAGACAATTCTACTGACTCTACCCCCAAAGAGGCAGAGCCGGTCATATCGAAAGCAGATGTCTCTTTGAAACTTCAGTCAGGAGAGTTCGAGCTTGTTCGTCCCACCAAGAAGAAAAGTGCAATATGTTGGGACAAATTTGCCCACCCAAGGGTAGCTGGGACTGACCGTGTCATGAAAAACTTTGCTGTGTGCAAAAACTGCAAAGCAGTTTACATATACGATTCTAAGAAAGGGAACTCTCAATTGAACAGTCACAAATGCCCTAAAAATCCGGCTTCCACATCACAAAATTTAATGACAAGTTTTGTGGCTGTTACATCAGAGGCAAGAAAGAGTCCCATTGTGCCATTGAACACCGAAATCAAGAAACATCTCAATGAGATGGCAATAATCGCGTGTGCATTGAACATGCGCCCATTGTCTGTTTTTGAAAGCAACGGAATATCCACGTTCTGTCAAGAACTCGTCGACACGACTTCTCAATGTGGACGCTTTGATGTTTCAGCAACCTTAGTTGACCATTCAAACTTATCACGTTCACATTTGACAGATGTGTATGAGAAATATATGAACATGGTAAAATCTGAAATGGAGAAACTTGATGGCATGGGTCATACGACGGACGGATGGCAAGATAAGTACACCGGAGCTTATTTCATGTCGTTCTGCTGTTTCTTTATAAACCATGAATGGGACTGGCGGAAAATAGTGTTGAAAACTGAAAAATTTGATGTCCCAAAAAAAGATGCCAAAGCTATTCGTCAATGGTATTTAGAATCCGTCACTGAACTTGGACTAGATATCGGCCAAGAGAGGCACTTCATCGTGTCTGACAACGCAAGCGTAATGGAAGCTGCATTCAGAGATTTGAATGGATCTGGCTGCGCACCACACTGTATCAATCTGTTAGTGAATGCCATGATAGATGATGTGGAAGAAGCAAAGGACATTTTTACCAGGGCAAAAAACCTCGTTGCTCATGTGAAAAAGGCGAACTTGCACTCAAAGTTACCTAATCGACTGCCAATCAATGCCTACACGCTGGAATGCATCATTGAAAATGATTAGTTCAATCAAACGGGTATGGGTTCAGTTGTCTCAGCTGTTGATAAATAGAGACGAATCATCATACCTTGCAGGGATAAACCTCACTACTCTTACAGACCTTATAGCTTTTTTGGAAGTGTTCAAACATGCATCCAATGTGTTGGAAGCTGACAATAAACCAAACATACACCTCGTGCTATATTGGTTTTTCAAGCTGAATAAACATCTCCAGGAGAGAAATGAAGATAGTGAATTGATCTCGAGGATGAAGACTGTTGGACAACAAGCCATAGATAAAAAATGGGGGAAAAGAATAAAACCCATTCATTATGCCGCAGCTATACTTGATCCTCGGGCTAAAAACTCGCCAAAGATCGACCAGGAGAAAAGGAAGCTAGGGGTTACATTCATAAAAGACATCATCGAACAATTACGAAGCGATTCCCCGAGCGGGCCGAGTGTACAAGCTGTGGAGCGTGAGTCACAGATGTTGTGATGGTCCAGGATGAGGATGAAAGTGACTTCTATCCTACTGGGACCGCGAGCGCATTCGAGGACATCGATGAATTCGAAAGTTATTTGAGAGAAGCTCCTGTCACCGTCAAAACGCCAAAGGAATTATTGAGTTTCTGGAAGTCGAAATTCCCGTCTGCACCATACCTTGCAAGGGCGGCGAAAATTGTTTTAAGTGTCCCGGCGTCGTCAGCAACGTCCGAGCGTTCATTTTCCGATGCTGGATTCACTATAAACATCTGACGCACGACACTAAAGGCTGATAATGTAGACAAACTACTATTCATAAGATCAGCTTGCAAGATGAGCGAAGAGAAAAAATCAAAAGATTTCGGAATTACAGACGTTGATTCAGATGAAGACTACGAAGATTGAGTTTGTGTCTTTGTGATTATGTGATATACATTATACCAGGTCTACGTTTGGAATGTGTTACTGACTTTTGAGTCGACTGTAATCCTGTGAAATGTGGAGACTGTTGGTTCAAGCAGAGAACTGATTCTTTGATAATATTTGCGCACTCAGGGTTGAGCGTTTTTTTTTCAGATATTTTAATTTTAAAACGTGATAAGAAATACACAAGTTCTTTAATTTTCCACTGTCAGATGTCTAGTCTTTTTGTAATCTCTTCAATCGATAGCAAGTCTCCACCCCAACTAACAGACAGTCAGACAGACAGACACCCCACCTCCTTTGAATGTTCGAAGTTATACTCTCTCCGGTACTTAATCCTTACTAAGAACTTAGTAAGAAGTAAGGACCGGAGAGAGTATAACTTCAAACTTCAAAGGAGAGTCCTAACTCCTTACTCCTTAGTCCTCAGTTCCGCACACTCCGTGGAGTCCTACTAGAGATTATATAACTCTATAGTTTATATCAGGATTCAGGACTGAAGAAATGAGAATCTGTCATTCCCATTGATTTTATAGGGTGGCTTTGTGGTTTCTAGTTGGACTCACTAGCCCGATGCATGCCAGACTGGCATGCATCGGGCTAGTGAGTCCAACTAGAAACCACAAAGCCACCCTATAAAATCAATGGGAAATTGGGAATGACAACTTCCCACCAACAGTGACCCACTTTCAAACAAACATTCACACGTCAAGAAAATTGAAATGAGTGCTAGTAACAAGTAACAACAATGCAACGATTAGGCCTGATGCCATTTGCATATCTGGGACAAATACGTCACAACATGGCATCGTTCTTGAATTTGAGCTTTGACTTATTGCTTTCTCGGGAAACTCGCATCTTTGACTAAGGGCAGTGGAATGAGAGAATTAATGCACAAAGATTCTTTGTGCGTTAATTCTCTCATTCTACTGCCCTTAGTGAAGTTAGTGCCCTATACAACGTGACAAATTGACAGTTCACAATCTTCACATTTTACAAGTGAAGTGAGTTAAGTTTCGGATTTGTGCTGCGAATCCGAATCCGATCGGATTTCGGATCGGATTCCAAGTGCTCCACGGATTCGGATTCGGGTTCGGATTTCCAAACAAAGTCGGATTCGTATATCGGATCGGATTATTACCCGCCCTCGGATTCGGATTCGGGTTCGGATTTTCCAGTGGAAGTTCGGATCGGATTAGTGATGGTCGTCGGATCCGACGCACAGCACTAGTACCTTTGTTGTGACCGTGGGACGAGAACGAGTGTTTTTGGGTGCGGTCCGAAATTCAAGATGGCTGCCAGCCGCCATTTTGTACCGACGATGCAGAAATCTGTTTTTTGTACAGAACTTCCATATGAAAGCTCTGATTTGAATAATTTTTTGTATGAATGTTTAGTACCATGGGATACATCACATATAATACGGGGTTTTTTCTCGTGCGTAAATTGTGCAAATTAGACTAATTTTGATGTTTTTTTGTGTTACTTTCAGCACTGTAAGTGCAAATGCCAATACGGCTCGGGCTAGAGGCCGTATTTATGAACCGATTTTTACGAAACTTCTTGGGTACCTTTGGTATCACTGTGGGACGAGAACGAGTGTTTTTGGGTCCGGTCCGAAATTCAAGATGGCCGCTGGCAGCCATTTTGTACAAAATTAGGTGCAATCAGATTTTTGCACAGAACTTCCATATGAAAGCGCTGATTTGAATAATTTTTTTGTGTGAATGTTTAGTACCATGGATACATCACGTATAATACGGGTTTTTTTCTCGTGCAGAAATTATGCAAATTAGATGAACTTTGATTTTTTCAGTGCGACTTACACACAGTAAGTACACATGTCAATACGGCTCAGACTAGAGTCTGTATTTATGAACTGATCTTCACGAAATGTCATCGGTGCCTTTGTTATCACATTGGGACGAGAACGAGTGTTTCTGGGTGCGGTCTAAAATTCAAGATGTCTGCCAGTGGCCATTTTGAACCGAAATTAGGTCTAATCGGTTTTTTGTACACAACTTCTATACAGCTCTGACTAGAGGCCATATTTATGAACCAATCTTTACGAAACTTCTTGGGTACCTTTGTTATCACCGTGGAATGAGAGCGAGTGTTTTTGAGTGTGGTCCGAAATTCAAGATGGCCACCAGCAGCCATTTTGTACCAAAATTAGTGCAATCAGTCTTTTGTACAGAACTTCTGTATGAAAGTTCTGATTTGAATAAATTTTTGTATGAATGTTTACATGGAATACATCACATATTGTAAGGGTTTTTTTTTTCGTGCAGAAATTATGCAAATTAGATGAACTTTGATTTATTCAGTGCTACTTACACAATGTGAGCACACATGTCAATACGGCTCAGGGTAGAGGCTGTATTTATGAACTGATCTTCACAAATCTTCTTGGGTACCTTTGTTATCACCTTGGGACGAGAATGAGTGTTTCTGGGTACGGTCCAAAATTCAAGATGGCTGCCAGTGGCCATTTTGTACCAAAATTAGGTCCAATCAGTTTTTTGTCACAAGTTCTATACAGCTCGTATTTATGGACTGATCTGCACGAAACTTCTTGGGGTACCTTTGTTATCACCTTGTGACAGGAACGAGTGTTTTGGGGTGCCTTTGTTATCAGTGTTCTATGAGAACAAATATTTTGGGGTTCAGTCAGACCCACTCTGGGACTCAAAAGATTTCTTTTCTAGTTTTGCATCTAACTGTCCCCCCACTTTTACAAAACTTTACCTATATATTTGTTACAGGCTATGATCAGTATTTATGTACAGACCGTTACAATACTTTATATGTACCTTTGTTATCAGGTCATTACCTAGATGTTTGTCATTGCTGTGTCACATACTATACATGTGCATGTCTTAAACAAGTTGAACTACAGTACCATTGACACTTTCATTTGTATGGCAATTTAACTTACAACTTCCAGGTTAAATTTTTTGGGTAAATTTTTTTTGTTAGCTCACCTGTCTGAAAGTCAGGGTGAGCAATTCTGATCACTTTTCGTCCGCCGTCCGTCGTGAAGGTAGTGTTTGGGCCTTTTTCTCCCAAACCACTGGCCGCATATTAATGAAATTTCATGTGATTAGGGGTTTTATAAGGGCATTTTGTTTTTTTTTGTCAAATTAGGTTTCAGCTCATATTGAGTAGAGGGATGGGGCAAAAATGCTCCAATTCTTAAAAAATCTTCTTCTCAAGAACCAGCAATAGCAGAGATTTGATATTTGGTATGCAGCTTCCTTTTGAGGTGTAGACTCAAGTTTGTTCAAGAGAAGTTCGAGGGGCTATAGTTGACGATGTTAAAGGAGGGGCAAAAATTTTGGCCCTGCCCCAAATTTCTATTTTCCAAACCGCGAGGCCGATTTGAACCAAATTTTACGTGAGTGCTTATTGGGTCATAAGTACCTAATTTATGCAGAATTTTTTTTTCTCATAGCCCCGTGGGAACCACAGGAGCTAAAAATAGAAAAGAATTAAAACGCCCATATCTCCAAAACTACACGGCACTGAGAATTCTTATTTGTTGTGAAGCTTCCTTAGGACCAACAGAATGGAATGGTAAAAAAAAATTGCCATCGGTTTTATCGTGGGGTACTTATTGGGGACTTTGAAAAAGTGCTGAGTCAGCATTTTTTAACACTGTGGGTAATGGGAAAAACATAAGACTACTTTTCTCCCAAACCACTGCTCCAAAAGCTTTCAAATTTCACATATAACATCTTTGGAAGATTGTTTCACATGTTTATTGAAATCAATTGCCTGGGTCGATATTTGGGCTCTCTATGGGAGCCCAAATGTTTAAATTAGTGCAGTATGAGGAGTATTTTTTAAAAATCTTCTTCAGATCTAGCAATAAGAATGTTTTCATATTTGGTGTGCAGCATCCTTAGTGGGGTGAGATTCAAGTTTGTTGAAGCCAAGTCCCTAGGTTCATATTTAGGCTGAAAATTTGGGGTCCCGTTGCGGACTTAGAAATTTTGGACCAAAATCCCCAAATTTTTTTTTTTGTTTTTTATGCGTTTCGGTCAATTTTAAGACAAAAAAAAATTATTTTTTTTCCCCTGAAAATTTGGGGTTAGGGTGGGACTTAGAAAATTTTGGACCAAAATCCTGAAAATTTTTTTTTTTGTTATTAATGTGTTTTGGTCAATTTTAAGAGAGAAAAAAAAAAAAAATTTTCCCCTGAAAATTTGTGGTCCAGGTGGGACTTAGAAAATTTTGGACCAAAATCCTGAAAATTTTTTTTTGTGTTTTTTATGCATTTCTGTCAATTTTAAGACAAAAAAACATTTTTTTTTTTTTACCCTGAAAATTTGGGGTCCGTGTGGGACTTAGAAAAAAAATTTGGACCAAAATCCTGAAATTTTTTTTTTGTTTTTTATGTGTTTTGGTCAATTTTAAGAGAAAAAAAATTTTTTTTTTTACCCTGAAAATTTGGGGTCCGTGTGGGACTTAGAAAATTTTGGACCAAAATCCTGAAAATTTTTTTTTTGTTTTTTATGTGTTTTGGTCAGTTTTAAGAGAGAGAAAAAAAAAAAATTTTTCCCCTGAAAATTTGGGGTTAGGGTGGGACTTAGAAAATTTTGGACCAAAATCCTGAAAATTTTTTTTTTTGTTATTAATGTGTTTTGGTCAATTTTAAGAGAGAAAAAAAAAAAAATTTTCCCCTGAAAATTTGTGGTCCAGGTGGGAAATTTTGGACCAAAATCCTGAAAAATTTTTTTTGTGTTTTTTATGCATTTCTGTCAATTTTAAGACAAAAAAACATTTTTTTTTTTTTACCCTGAAAATTTGGGGTCCGTGTGGGACTTAGAAAAAAAATTTGGACCAAAATCCTGAAATTTTTTTTTTGTTTTTTATGTGTTTTGGTCAATTTTAAGAGAAAAAAAATTTTTTTTTTTACCCTGAAAATTTGGGGTCCGTGTGGGACTTAGAAAATTTTGGACCAAAATCCTGAAAATTTTTTTTTTGTTTTTTATGTGTTTTGGTCAATTTTAAGAGAGAAAAAAAAAAAAATTTTTCCCCTGAAAATTTGTGGTCCGGGTGGGACTTAGAAAATTTTGGACCAAAATCCTGAAAAATTTTATTTTGTTTTTTATGCGTTTCTGTCAATTTTAAGACAAAAAAAAAAAAAAAAATTTTCCCCTGAAAATTTGGGGTCCGGGTGGGACTTTGAAAATTTTGGACCAAAATCCTGAAATTAGTTTTATCGTTTTTTATGCGTTTTAAGAAGAAGAAAAAAATTTAGGCTGAAAGTATTTTGTTTGGGAAAAAAATCTGTTTTTTATGTGTTTATCTCAATTTTGGGACGTAAAATTGCAGGAACTGAAAATAGAAGGAAAATCCTGTGTATTGTGTGGGCAGGGAGCGCAGTGGCTCAGTAGGTAGAGGTGCAGGCTGCAAGCCGAGAGGTCCCACCTTCGGCAACCACGTTGTGTCCTTGGGCAAGACACTTCATCTCCATTGCCCACGTGGGGGCACGATGACGGTGTACTAAGGCGTACTGCACGTCAATGGTATGCATGTCTTCAACCAATCTAACCCTGCCTGTGCTGCAGTGTGGAGTTACGATGTTGGGGAGCTGGCAGCTGCTCGTCGTTGCTCGGTGGTTCTCTCCGGGTACTCCGGCTTCCTCCGCCCGTAAAACTGTCACGGTCATGATTAGCCATTGTGCATAAATATGTGACCTTAAACATCAATAAATAAATAAATATATAATTGTGTGGGCACAATCGCTTCATCTATATATATGCTTTTCTTAGGAGGGGTGTATGCAGCTTATTCAAGTCAAGTCCCTGGTTTGATATTTAGACTACCATGTCAGGTGAGCGCCCTCAGGCCCCCTGGGCCTCTTGTTTACAAAGTTACACCTTTAATTCTTCAAACAGTTTAGTGCAATGTCTCTGTTTCTCATTTGGGACATCTACTGTCTACTGAACTTTTCTACAGTGATTTTCATTAACATTGGCATGATTTTAACCCCTTTTAAACATGTTTTAAAGACTTCTTTGTATTTGAAATTAGACTTTGCCACCTACTTTCTTACTTTAATTCTTGTATAGTCAATACAACTTAATGATTGCATTTACATCAATGATTTCTTTTATCGGTTTTTAGCTTAACTTGACAAAGTCAAGATAAACTATTGCCATCATGTATGCAGAAGTCTGTTAGTCTGTTCACATTTTCCTTTAGCACGGGCACGTCACGAGAGTTCATATGCAGGTTTGGGGTCATGTCTAGATGGGAACGTCCCCTTTTGGTCGTGATCGGTCAACCGGTATGTCTGCCCGATCCCAAAACCTGAAAACCATTAGCACAGTCTACAGGTCGTATTTATGAAGGGATTTCATTGTAACTTGGTAGGATGCCTCTGTATAATGCCTAGATGAGAACGTCCCCTTTTGGGCATGATCTGTCAACCGTGATGGCTGCCCAAGCCCGAAACCCAAAAACTTTTAGCACAGTCTGCAGGTCATGTTTAATATGAGGGGATTTCATTGTAACTTGGTAGGATGACTCCTTATGATGTCTAGATGAGAATTTCCCCATTTGGGCGTGATCTGCCAACCATGATGACTGCCCGAGCCCAAAACCCGAAAACCTTTAGCACAGTCTACAGGTCATATTTATTGAGGAATTTCATTGTAACTTGACTTCATATAATGTCTAGATGAGAAAGTCCCCTTTTGGACATTATTGGGCAACTGTGACGGCTACAGGGGCCCGAAGCCTGAAAACCTTTAGCACAGTCTACAGGTCATATTTATGAAGGGATTTCATTGTATCTTGGTATTTGATCGCGATCATTCAGCCTAGATGGGTGCCCTAGCCCCAAAACCTTTCGCATAGGCAAAAGGTCATATTTATGGAAGGATTTCAATGTAACCTGTTAAGTTGACTCCATATAATGCCTAGATGATGACATCCCCTTTTGTTCGTGATTGGTCAACTGTGATGGCTACAGGTGCCCGAAGCCCAAAAACCTTGAGCACAGTCTATAGGTCATATTTATGAAGAAATTTCATTGTAACTTCTTAGGATCACTCCAGATGATGCCCAGATGAGATTGTCTCCTTTGGTTGCGACCATTCAACCATGATGGCTGCCCGAGCCCAAAAACTTTAGCACAGAGTACAGGTCATATTTATGAAGGGATTTCATTGTAACTTGGTAGGTTGACTTCATATAATGTCTAGATGAGAACGTCCCCTTTTGGACACGATTGAGCAACTGTGACGGCTACAGGTGCCCGAGGGCCCAAAAACCTTTAGAACAGTCTACAGGTCATAATTATGAAGGGATTTCATTGTAGCTTGGTAGGATGACTCCAAATAATGTCTAGATGAGAACATCCCCTTTTGGTTGCGATCATTCAGCCATTATGGCTGCCCAATCCCAAAGACCTTTAGCATGGTCTATAGGTCGTATTTATGAAAGGATTTCAGTGCAGCTTGTTAGTTTGACTCCATATAATGCCTAGATGATGACATCCCCTTTTCGTCGTGATTGGTCAACTGTGATGGCTACAGGTGCCTGAAGCCTGAAAATCTTGAGCACAGCCTACAGGTCATATTTATGAAGGGATTTCATTGTAACTTCGTAGGAACATTCCAGATGATGCCCAGATTAGAATGTCCCCTTTTGGTTGCGATCATTCAGCCGTTATGGCTGCCCGAGCCAGAAGCCTGAATACCTTTAGCACAATCTACAGGTCATATTTATGAAGGGATTTCATTGTAACTTGGTAGGTTTGACTTCATATAATGTCTAGATGAGAACGTCCCCTTTTTGACACGATTGGGCAACTGTGACAGTTACAGGGGCCCGAAGCCCGAAAACCTTTAGAACAGTCTACAGGTCATAATTATGAAGGGATTTCATTGTAGCTTGGTAGGATGACTCCAAATAATGTCTAGATGAGAACGTCCCCTTCTGGTCGCGATCATTCAGCCTTGATGGCTGCCTGAGCCCCAAAACCTTTAGCTTAGTCTATAGGTCGTATTTATGGAAGGATTTCATTGTAACTTGTTAGGTTGACTCCATATAATGCCTAGATGATGACATCCCCTTTTGGTCGTGATTGGTCAACTGTGATGGCTACAGGTGCCCGAAGCCCGAAAATCTAGAGCACAGTCTACAGGTCATATTTACAAAGGGATTTCATTGTAACTTCGTAGGATCACTCCAGATGATGTCCAGATGAGAATGTCCTCTTTTGGTTGCGATCATTCAACCATGATGGCTGCCCGAGCCCAAAGCCCGAAAACCTTTAGCACAGTCTTCAGGTCATATTTATGAAGGGATTTCATTGTAACTTTGTAGGTTGACTTCATATAATGTCTAAATGAGAACAGCCCCTTTTGGACTCCATTAGGCAACTGCAACGGCTACAAGGGCCTGAAGCCCGAAAACCTTTAGCATAGTCTTCAGATGATATTTATGAAGAAATTTCATTGTAACTTGGTAGGTTGACTTCATATAATGTCTAGATGAGAACGTCCCCTTTGGACGCAATTGGGAAACTGACGTCTCCAGGGGCCCGAAGCCCGAAAACCGTTAGCACAGTCTGCAGGCCATATTTATGAAGGGATTTCAATGGAACTTGATAGGGTGACTCGTTTTGGAATAATTTCACTGTAACTTTAGTTGATATACGTTAACTTTGAGGGCCACATACATTAACTGTGAGGTCACATTAACCCACCCCTCAGCTCTTTAGTACAGTGTACACCTCATATTATTTTTATCAAAAACATAGCATACAGGGAACAGAAATGAACATGTTCCCAATTATCACAATTCTTGTCTTATTTCAAAATCCTTTCATAAACATTGAACATTATCCTTTTCATCAAACACAACACACAAGTTAAGCTACAGTGTCATTGACACTTTCATTGGAAATATTTAACCCTTTTTTGGCAGTCAGTTTTACTTAGTATTCCCAGCTTAAAGTTCTTTTAATGTTTGGTATACATCATTGTTATGAAGGTCAGATTCAAGATTGTTCAATTGAAGTCCTTCGGTTAATATTATTATATTTTAACTTAGTGCAATATGGGGGATAATCTTTAAAAATCCTCTTCTTCAGATTCACCAGTCAGAATCCTTTCATATTTGGGGGGAAGGGGGGGGAGGTCAGATTCAAGTTTGTTCAAGTCTGGTCTCTGGGTTAATATTTAGGCTCCCTATGGTAGCCCAAATTTTAACTTAATACAATAGATTTAAATTTCTTTAAAAGTCTTATGGTTCAGATCCACCAGTCAGAATGCTTCATATTTGGTATTCAACATCTCCTGGTGGGTGAGATTCAAGTTTGTTCAAATCGAGTGCCTGGGTTAATATTTGGACTCCCTTTGGGAGCCCAAATTTTTAGTTGGTGCAATATGAGGGAATTTCTTTAAAAATCTTCTCTAGAACCATCCTTTAGAATGTTTTGATATTTGGTATACTACATCTCTAGGGGGGTCAGATTCAAGTTTGTTCAAATCTGTCCCCTGGATTAACATTTGGGCTCCCAGTGGTAGTCCAGATTTTAACTTAGTGCTATATGAGGAATTTTTTTTAAAAATCTTCTTCTTCAGATCTACTAGTAAGAATGCTTTCATATTTGGTATACAACATCTCTTGGTTGGTGAGATTCAAGTTTGTTCAAATCGAGTGCCTGCCGGAGTTAATATTTGGGCACTCGAAGGGAGCCCATCTTTTAACTTAGTGCAATATGGGGAATAATCTTTAACATTCTTCTTCTTGGTCTAAGTTTGTTCAAATGAAGTCCCTGGAGCCCGAATTTTGACCTAGTCCAATATGAGAAATACTTTAAAAATCTGCTTCTTGAGATACAACCAGAATCTTTCGATATTTGGTATACAGCATCCTTTGAGGGTTCAGAGACAGTTTGTTCAAATAAAGTCCCTGGGTTGATATATGTGTTCCCTTGTGGGGGTGGGGGGGATGGATTTTAACATTTTGAAAAAATTGGTTATATTCTCAAAATCTTTTTCTCCAGAACCACCAGTCAGTATCTTTTGATATTTGGTATACAACATGCTTCAAGTTTATTCAAGTGAATTCCCTAGGTTGATTTTTGGACTCCCTAGTTGTCCAGTACTGAAAATCTGGGCATTATTTCTGTGGTAGCATCCCAATACTAGAAAAAAATCATTTGGCATGGACAACAAAGTTATAATTAATGAAATAACTTCATTCCCCTGTTGTATTAACTAGCTATAGATGGTAATTAAATACTTCTTTAAACAACTTTGGTCAGGTGAATGCTTCAGACCCCATGGGGCTCTTGTTTTTCTTGTTTTGAAATGACTTTTGAAGGATTTTCAGAGATTTTTGCAATTGTTCATATGCTGTTAATTGAATTTATACATTTTTTACATTGGCATGGCGGGGGTTTGAACCCACACTGAGAGGTTCCTTCGGGAAATGTAGCTTTGTAATTCAGTGGCCGAGTGGTGTGTGTGGTTCAGTATAGTTTCGCTAGGCGGTTGGTGCTGAAGGAAACTAGGCGTGGGTCCGAACCCCCGCCATGCCAATGTAAACAAAACCAGCATCCTTTCTTGATTCTATGGCATCCGGGAAATTTGAAAAAGACGAGTGTCGCTGATTTCTTCTGAGGTGCACTTCGTAGAATTAAGTACTTAGATGCAACTATCTTATAAATTTTTTGTTTACTTGTTTCAGTTTGTTGCAGAACTTAGTTGGTCATATAGCAGGCGCCACTCAAATGCAAGGGATGCCAGGAATGCCAATGTAAGCTACATATATTTCTCGGGCTCTTATGGTCCTAGAAGTCGCCTTTAAAAAAGTTGTGTTTGATTAAGTTTTGACTGCTTATGTAACCTGCCAGAACATGACTTCAGAGCTTTGCCAAGATGAGTTAGAAGTGAAATTACTTTAACCCTTTACCTAACACGAAAAGGCAGAAGACACATGCAAACAAAATTCTTTAATAACTAAACTATTTATTTTTTTTTTTGTGTCAAACACATACCCTATGCCCCCTCATTGGAACAAGCTCAATGATCTTGTTCCAATGAGGGGTGACAAGCTACATTTTTGAGACAAAAAATAATGAAAGTTGAATGTGATTTTTGTGAGGAGCGCTGGCTGATTTTGGCCGGCGATACATTGGGTGAAGGGTTAAAAAAGATGTTTGGGTTCACTGCAGTAAATGACTGAGGTACCAATCATTAGTTGCCATCTGAAGGTTTTATACTGCCAAAACATTACTTGAAAGCATTGTCAAGATAATTTAGCTGTGGAATTACTTTAAAAAAATGTTTGGGTACAGTGCAATAAATGTACTCGGGAAGGAATCATTACTGGCCAGTTGGAGGTTTTACACTGAATCCTTTTGGTGAATGTTCATTTTCAGCTTCCCTGTATTCACAGTATGTGTTTTATTATATATTTTATAATAAATTACAGAAGCTTTTATTTTGGCTGCTGCTTAACCCTTTAAAGTAAGCATCATTTACCATATACAAGCTTCTCTTATAATAACCCCCTGATCAGGGGGGTATATAGTAAAGAGCTGCATACATTCATAAATTTGTTTGTTCGTATATTACAGATTATGTCTGTCCAACATGTTTGCTGCTCAAGCTCCACCACTAGTTGATTAAAATATTTTTTGGCATGCTTGTACCTAATCATGGCCAACAGATATTTGTCAAAATAAAAGTTATTCTTTCTTGTTTCACATAGGTGATCATTAAAAATGGGTCCATCCACCTTGTTAACAGTTGTGTCTTTCTAATATATTTGCTGCTCTAGCTCTGCTATCAGTTGCTGGATTCCTAGAATTCTTTGCATGCTTCTACCCAAACATGAAGAATAGATCTATTGTAGAAAGAATCCTGCCACTTGAATATGTACTAAGTTATTTACCCATCAATCACATAGGGTATTGTCCATCCAACATATTTGGAACTGTAGCAGTGTCCCTGTTTTGGGGACTGAAGTGAATTGTCACGTGATTCTACCTTATCATGTGGAACATATTTCATGACAAGATGGATGCCCTTGCTGGAATTCTTTCGGAGTTACTTCAGTTTGACTAATTTGGGCATTTATCAAAAAATCTTCTCTGCCCAACATGTTTACTGCTCCAATTCTGCTACCATTTCTTGGATTCCAATAACTTTGGGCATCGTTATACCTTATCAAATGGGAACAGACCTCATGCCCGAACAAATACTCATGCTTTCATATTTGCAGAGTAATTTCCTCTTGGTAGAGATGGGCGGTTTTCAAATTTACTTGTTGGTTTTCAGTTTCGGTTTATAATATCAAAAAACCTTGGTTCGGTTTTTCATTATTTTTTTTTTTCAAGTCTGGAAATAAGCAATCTCTCATTTGCAGAATGAGGCCTCGAGAGGGTGATTTGCTGAAGGTATCCCATAGAGAGTGCTAGAATCCCCCACAGTTCATCCTCAGGGTACCTTTTTGTTCAGCCATAGGACCCTAATTTGGATTCAGGTTCACAGAGGGTAAATTTAGTAATGCTACCCTGCTGTGAAGGATAACATCACAAAAATTCACCCTCTATGACCCTATTCTGAAAATGACAGATTGCTTTTTTCCTGGCCTGTATTTTTATCTCTCTCATATATATAGACATAACGGAGACGTGGGTGCAATTACACTTTATTAATAGATGTAAAAAAATAGAAAACTTGGACATAGAAGTGACAACGTCACAACCTGCATTGTTCTGTAGTCTGCATACAACAAAATTGAGATCAACATAATAGTAAATTAGGGAAACACTCAATCACAGAACTTTGATATGATAAATATGCAACCTGCATTAAACAGAAAACAAAATCAATATAATGATAATTTGATGAACGACGCTATCAAAAAATGAAAATGTCAGTTTCAAACAACAATGATGACTTTGAGAAACAGGCCAAGTAGGAACCTGAATAAAATAAAAGCATTACGGTGACAATACTATCGTAACGATGTGACCACAAAAGAATTTAAGTTACTCATCTTTCAGCACAAAAGTTGACCCAACTAGCTGCTGCATCACAAAAAGTAAAATGAAATAAAAGAAAATATATCTACAAAAAGATACGGGTTACGGGAACAACATATCGATCATGGATTTATGGAGCCATAAAAAAATTTTTTTTCTGCTGCTTCAAATTGTGATTTAGGATGATCATGGAGATAGTTGCATATGTAGATGATGAAAGTATTGTTGTAGCATGTTCCAATGGTCTGAGGGCTTTGACATTCACTGGCTGTTTTTCATTTGAATGCAGTTAAATTTTGAACATTCTGTATCAATGCAATTACAGCAGAGAGGGGGTACTTTCTGCTCTATCATCCTCTCCTTCATATAATAAGTTGAGTTCCATACATCCTCAGAATTAGAACAGAACGTAACTCCCTTCTGGTTGGAATTTTGTAGGCTTGTTGAAGACAGTTTACAAACTTAATAAATCCCTTTTCTTCAACCAATGTCATAGGTTGAAAATCGGAGCATATCATTTCAGCCAAACAGTGGTCATCCATGAGTGCCAGTGCAGAAGAATAAACCGAGAGGCCACAAAAAAAGTCGAACGGAGAGTTTTTTTTTATCAAATAAACAAGCCGTAGTATGATGATTTGATTATTAATGTATGATAAACATGAAGTTAAATACCTTGTGGATAGCTGTACAAGAAAACTGTGTTGATGAATCTTTGTTCAATGAATGAATTCACAAATGAATTGGGAAGGGGGTATCGTGGTCAGGGCAAAATAGGCTTTCATTACTTGTCTATTATTATATAGACTACAGTATGTGTAACACGGGGTCAGGACTGATGTGGTGCTTTCATTGATATCAGTGAAAAAAGTGGTTGCAGCCACAACTTCCAGTAACTGCTTTAACCTCTGCCTGAATTGCATCATAGCCTGCAGTAGCTCTTTCCATGTGTATCTGACATGCACTGGACAGCTGGACTCGACTCTCGTAACGCATGATATACAAAACAATAACAGACGACGTCGCAGGGGCGTAGAACCAAACAAATATTCAGTTACACTAACACGACCGACTTTCCAAACAAGCTTATTAATTGAATTAATTATTGAAAGACAATGTTTATATTGTTTCGAATTGACCTTGAGAAGTTGCAATACAAGTTATGTAAATGTTATTTTACATTTACTAACTTTAATTTTAACTCTGCATTGAATGTAAGCATTATTTTTTATTCAGCTGTAATAATCGGTATTCGGATCGGAATCGGCCGATTATTTAGCCTCAATAATCGGTAATCAGCACACAGGTAAAAACCATGATCAGCCCATCACTAAGATATCCACCAGTCAGCCATTGAACTATTCAAGAGCACTGTCAGTTTCTTAGGACAGTCATAGTTTTAGTTCTGTTTATGTGTTTACCCTGTGTTTTCTTCCTGTGTTTTGTTGTGAATAATAATTCTAAATATAACGTTCTGATTATTTTCGTTTTTAAGTTATGTACAAATGGTCTGGTTTGTTAGGTGTAAACTGTGAAAATAGGTACCAAGTTTTGTGGGCCTATCGTACCTAACGAACGGCATGATTTTGATCAGTCACATTCAGTCACTTACATATAATGTGATTATTTGACAGCATTGTATGATCATATCTGCATACTTTTTTGTTACTGTTAAACTGTCAAATAAACAAATAAAAGAAATATCACTCCCATTCTTGTTCATTTTCAATTTCGGTACAAATTGTCCGATTTGTTAGATGTGATAGGTCCCGAGTTTAGCAGAGGGAATCGTCCCGGACGTCCCGGTACAAATCATCCCAGGTACGAAGTACGATTCATCCCAGGATTTATGTGAGGACATATATTTTTCCAGTTTAATTTTTCAAGAGATGGTGTAGTACATGGGCTCATATCTCTCCCAGAAAGTGTTGGGGTGGGGGGGGGGGGGAGGTGGGGGAGGGTGAAACATGAAACTTCAGGTGTGTCGAGGCCTCTTCTCTGCATTGACTCTGTACATACATCAACATGGGCGCAGGTTAGTCCCCAGTTCCTTTTACACTGCAAGTGCATCTAATTATAGAATCCGATAAAATGTCGCAATCCCTCGTAAGAAACAATGGATTCTATAATTAGAAACACGTGCATTGAAATTCAGAAATACAGCTATCCAGTATTAAGGGAACATTGAAAAACTCTTGATACATAGACTCTCAGTGTGTTAAATCAGTGCTGTGAAACCGGGATACCTGCACATCTTGTGTGATGGACTTTATATGACCACTATAGGCAGGAATTATGGATAGTGTATAAGTTGCTGTCAGATTTTTGTTGGGGAGGGGGAACACAACACCTGATGTCCCTCTGGAAAATTTGGGGGGGTGAGGCATCCCTCTCATCCCCTTCCCATCCCCTTCCCATCCTTATTGCAAATTCAACTTGAAGTGTGCAGAGCATCTAAGATTAATACGTTTGTCAATGGGATTGCTATGGGTTTTTATAACCCCATGCTGAAACTGTTCCTCAGTGTCAATGACACATTCTTAAAATAGATAAATCCCTGCAACTTTGAATATCCAACACATTTTGTATACTAAATTTCGAGATTGCCCTTTTTTCATTTCGGATAAAGTTGGAATTGAATACCACAAATATACCAGTGAACTCCAGTTTAAAAATAGCTCAAGCTGTGTACTTTTGGCATACAACTACAAGAGAATTATGAAAAGTGAGTATTTACCGTTGCTAATGAAGCCGATTTGCATTTATTTGCAGAACATGTCGCCTCAAAATCAATTTCCTTCTTAATTTCCAGAAATTCTTTCTGGTGTTTCTTTTGAAGGTGTGCACGTAAATTAGTTGTATTACCATACTCTGCAATGATTTCTTTTGAACAAAGAGTGCATTTCCAACGGCGTTGATCAATACAATTGAAATGCAGTTACCACTTGCTTTTGGATGACATTTTTAGCTCAACTTTGGTGAAGCCAAATTTGAGCTTATGCCATGGCCAGTCGGCCATCGTCCGTCTGGCCGTCTGTCCTTCTATCCATCAACAATTCAATACGGCTCGGGCTAGAGGCCGTATTTATGAACCGATCTTTATGAAACTTCTTGGGTACCTTTGGTATCACTGTGGGACGAGAACGAGTGTTTTGGGGTCCGATCCGAAATTCAAGTTTGGCTCTGGCAGCCATTTTGTACAAAATTAGGTGCAATCAGATTTTTGCGCAGAACTTCCATATGAAAGCGCTGATTTGAATAATTTTTTGTATGAATGTTTAGTTCCATGGGATACATCACATATAATACAGGTTTTTTTCTCGTGCGTAAATTATGCAAATTAGACTAACTTTGATGTATTTAGTGTTACTTTCAGCACTGTAAGTGCAAATGCCAATACGGCTTGGGCTAGAGGCCGTATTTATGAACCGATCTTTACGAAACTTCTTGGGTACCTTTGGTATCACCGTGGGTCGAGAACGAGTGTTTTGGGGTCCGGTCAGAAATTCAAGATGGCCGATGGCAGCCATTTTGTACAAAATTAGGTGCAATCAGATTTTTGCACAGAACTTCCATATGAAAGCGCTGATTTGAATAATTTTTATGTGTACCCATACTTTGTATGGTACACGTAATGCCGGCATCCGGGGTGACCATCTCTCGTTCGTCCATCCTTTGTCTGTCCATCTGTCTGTCCATCTGTCTGTACGTCCGGCATCCGTATCCATTTCTTTGGCATTCGATAACTTGAAAAATAGTGCTTGGATTGTCAAGTTACTTTATATTTGTGTTCAGTTTACTGATTTGCCGAGCTGTATAGTTTTTGGTGTAAATCTGATGATTTGGTCCCGAGATATTAACCCTTTATCCTTCAAATTGAAAATTCCACCAATCCCTTTGGCATTCGATAACTTGAAAAATATTGCTTGGATTGTCAAGTTACTTTATATTTGTGTTCAGGTTACTGATATGCCGAGCTGTATAGTTTTTGGTGTAAATCTGTTATTTTGATCCTGAGATATTAACCCTTTATCCTTCAAATTGAAAATTTCTCCAATCCCTTTGGCATTTGATAACTTGAAAAATATTGCTTGAATTTTCAAGTTACTTTATATTTGTGTTCAGGTTACTGATGTGCCGAGCTGTATAGTTTTGGGTGTAAATCTGATAATTTAATCCTGAGATATTAACCCTTTATCCTTCAAATTGAAAATTCCTCCAATCCCTTTGGCATTCGATAACTTGAAAACTGTTGCTTGGATTGTCAAGTTACTTTACATTTGTGTTCAGGTTTCTGATGTGCCGAGCTGTACAGTTTTTGGTGTAAATTGGATAATTTGATCCTGAGATATTAACCCTTCAACCTTCAAATTGAAAATTCCTCCAATCCCTTTGACATTCGATAACTTGAAAAATATTGCATGGATTGTCAAGTTACTTTATATTTGTGTTCAGGTTACTGATGTGCCGAGCTGTATAGTTTTTGGTGTAAATCTGATGATTTGATCCCGAGATATTAACCCTTTATCCTTCAAATTGAAAACTCCTCCAATCCCTTTGGCATTCGATAACTTGAAAATATTACTTGGATTGTCAAGTTACTTTATATTTGTGTTCAGGTTACTGATGTGCCGAGCTGTATAGTTTTTGGTGTAAATCTGTTATTTTGATCCGGAGATATTAACCCTTTATCCTTCAAATTGAAAATTCCTCCAATCCCTTTGGCATTCGATAACTTGAAAAATATTGCTTGGATTGTCAAGTTACTTTATATTTGTGTTCAGGTTACTGAAGTGCCGAGCTGTATAGTTTTTGGTGTAAATCTGATAATTTACTCCTGAGATATTAACCCCCTTTAACCTTCAAATTGAAAATTCCTCCAATCCCTTTGGCATGAGCTAACTCAAAAAATATCAATCCGATTGTCATGTTACTTTATATATTTATTCATTTTACTGATGTGCTGTGCTGTATAGTTTTTTATGTAAATCTGATAATTTGATCCGGAGATAATACCCTTTATCCATCAAATTAGACTCTCCTCCAATCCATTTCTATATGTACCCATACCTTGTATGGTGTACATAATGTCGGCATCCGTGGTGGCCCTCCGTCATACAGCTTTCTACTAGTTACGCATATGGGTACACATCTGACGATTTCATCGGCCTATTTTTTGTGTGAATGTTTAGTACCATGGGATACATCACATATAATACGGGATTTTTCTCGCGCAGAAATTAGGCAAATTAGATGGCCTTTGATTCTTTCAGTGCTACTTACAGTAAGTACACATGTCAATATGGCTCGGGCTAGAGGCTGTATTTATGAACCGATTTTCACGAAACATCTTGGGTACCTTTGTTATCACCTTGGGACGAGAACGAGTGTTTCTGGGTGCGGTCCAAAATTCAAGATGGCTGCCAGTGGCCATTTTGTACCAAAATTAGGTCTAATTAGTTTTTTGTACACAACTTCTATACAGCTCAGGCTAGAGGCCGTATTTAAGAACCGATCTTTACAAAACTTCTTGGGTACCTTTGTTATCACCATGGGATGAGAACGAATGTTTTTGGGTGTGGTCCACCAACAGCCATTTTGTACCAAAATTAGTGCAATCAGTCTTTTGTACAGAACTTCTGTATGAAAGTTCTGATTTGAATACATTTTTGTATGAATGTTTAGTAACATGTAATACATCACATATAGTACAGGTTTTTTTCTCGTGCAGAAATTATGTAAATTAGATGAACTTTTATTTATTCAGTGCTACTTGTACACTGTAAGTGCACATGTCAATACGGCTCGGGCTGGAGGCTGTATTTATCAACCGATCTTCACGAAACGTTTTGGGTACCTTTGTTATCACCTTGGGACGAGAACGAGTGTTTCTGAGTGCGGTCCAAAATTCAAGATGGCTGCCAGTGGCCATTTTGTACCAAAATTAGGTCCAATCAGTTTTTTGTCACAACTTCTATACAGCTCGTATTTATGAACTGATCTTCACGAAACTTCTTGGGTACCTTTGTTTTCACCTTGGGACAGGAACGAGTGTGTTTTGGGGTGCCTTTGTTATCACTGTGCTATGAGAACAAATATTTTGGGGTTCAGTCAGACCCACTCTGGGACTCGAAGATTTCTTTTCTAGTTTAGCATCAGACTGTCACCCATCTTTACAATACTTTACCTATACATTTGTTACAGGCTACATTCAGTATTTATGTACAGACCATTACAATACTTTATATGTACCTTTGTTATCAGGTCATTACCTAGATGTTTGTCATTGCTGTGTCACATACTATACATGTACATGTCTTAACAAGTTGAGCTACAATGTCATTGACACTTTCATTGTTGTGTGTGAAATGGAGAATAATGTAAATTCCGATCAAAGAAAAAAAATGTGTCCATGTGTCCAGCCGATTTTTCTTGACAACTTGGTTCTGTTTTTCGGTGATAAAAAAAATCCCAAACCGAACGATAAAACCGAAAAACTGTCCGTCTCTACCTCTTGATACACTTTGTGTATTCATACTATAATTTGAGAACTGTTTGTCCGTGTGTCTCTTTGTTTCACATCTTCCATGTAGATGGTCCAATCTACACAAAACTTGGCACCTGGATGTTTTTGTATCTCATAATTGACACTGAGGGGTTGGATTTCATATCCCATGCAGTAAAACAAAGAAAATACATAGAAATCACCCCAATGTGGTATTGTGTGTTGTTTTATATATCCTACCAGACACATGGTCTGATTATCTTCAGATTTTGGTCACAGATGTGGACCTCACAAAAACAATAATTCTGCATCTCACTTGTGAATGGGACAATCGCCACCAGCCTGTGGTCACAGATGTACATGGGTCTCACTGGATCTTGAATTTCTTCTCCCTGCTGTAACACAAAAACAATAAACCTCTCTGCGCTGGTTATTATGCTGGGTGAAGATTAACTTATTTGCACTAAGGCTATACCGGCTACATATGCTAAATACAGTTTTGTTTTCTCTTTTAATTTTTCAGCAACCTCCTTCAGTTACATGGAAATCTTGGTGACTATGCATTAGGTCCTGGAGCTTTTGATGCAATTATATCACAGGTTTGTGCAGTAGAGATAGGTCTTAGTTTTACTTTCTATACCCCCATTCATAAAGTGGGAAAGATGTGTGTGGGGGTGGGGGGTATACTGGATTACATCTGTCCATTCATTTGTCTGTCTGTCTGTCCATCCATCCATCCTTCCATCCGTCCATCGGTCCAGAAATTCTTCCACCTGTACAAACATATACTCTCCCAAAAAAGAAAGTGTGCATGCTAAAAAATAACACTAAAAAAAGATATATATCATTTTCATTCATGGAAATTTTATTCAATCACAGATGAATCAATTTGTGATCAACACGAGAAATTTCATTACGCTATGACGAATACTCTTGGTGCCATGGAGAGTCAAAGACACTAAGGGTCAAACACAAAAGTCACACACTCAATATCTGGTATGACCTCCGTCTGCATAGACTACTGCTGTGCATCTACGCCTCATGGAAGCGAACAAGTTAGCATGGAAGTGTTGTGGGATGTTGTTCCATATTCTGATAAGCTGTCTTTGAAGTTCCACAAGCGTTGACGGTGCATGGGGAAGCCGGCGCAGCTGACGTTTCATTTCGTCTCATACGTACTCAATGGGTGAGATATCGGGCGAATTTGCGGGCCAGGGAAGAACATCCACTTGTTGTTGCTGCAGATACTGTTGAACAACACGAGCTGCATGGGGTTGGGCGTTGTCCTGCTGTAGAATGACGCCGGGGCCGTGACGTTGCAGAAATGGGACAACAACAGGTGTAAGCACTTCATCACGATATCTGGCTGCATTGAGATTGCCATCAATAATGACCAGCTCAGTTCTGTTACGGGCAGTGATGCCACCCCACACCATGAGAGACCCTCCCCCATAACGGTTTCGCTCCACGACACATGGATCTGCGTAGCGTTCATTTCGACGTCTGTACACTCTCTGGCGGCCATCTGATGATGAAAGATGGAAACGACATTCATCTGTGAATAAAACACGTCACCACTAGTGTAAGGGATGCCTGAGATGTTGTCTACACCACTGCAGTCGAGCACGACGATGACGTAACGTCAAAATCGGACGAATTGCAGGTCTTCGAGGATGTAAGCGGTATTTTCTCAGCCGGTTGATTACTGTTTGAGGATGTATCCGTCTCAGGTTAGGGATGTTCCTGGCTGTCATCATTGCCGTTTGTTGCCTGTTCCGGAGATGGACGACACGGATATACCGATCTTGTGCAGGGGTGGTAACTCTGGGTCTCCCGGAGCGGGGTCGGTCTCCAACGTCATCATGTTGTGCATGTCGATGGACTAGCCTGTCTACGGTGTTACGGTGGCAGTTCAAATGCTGGGCGACCTCTCTGTGTGTTCTGCCAGCTCTAATCATACCCAGGGCAAGGAGACGTAGATTCATTGTCAATCTTGGCATGCTAATGTGGAGTCGTTTTAACAGCAGCGCAAGTTTGAATGTGAACGATAGGAAGGCCTTACTTTAGTGTTTAAATACCCAAGGATTCACACTGCTGCATGAATTTTCAGACTTTCCACGTGCAAAACATGCCTTTTCACAAACATGCAGCACGTCATTTAACGTTAATGCAATTTTAACGGGGAAAGCTGTTTTTGTGTTCAATATAACTTATTCATGAACAGGTTAACACTCTTTACACCTACAAAATTATTTTTTTGGAGTTTGATCAATTTCTGCAGTGCACACTTTCTTTTTTGGGCGAGTATATATAGACCTGACCCATACAAACATATACAGACTAATGAAATAATAATGTAATGACCAAACTGAAGATATGGCACAATGGTTCAGATGAGACGAACAGCATGTCACATTTTTGATTTTTGATGGTGATCAAAAATGCCAGCCCATATCCATTTTGTTCTAAAAATAGCATTTACACTTACAAGTAAGAACTTCCAAACAGTGATTAGGATTTTGATTGTTGTGGTAGGAAAAACAACTTGCTCAATATACATTACATAGTATACGTTTTTTCTCATGCATAAATTTTTCAAATTAGCCAGCCATCTTAGTTTTTTTTAAGATAAGTTTTATACACCTGTTAGGAAAAAAAAACGGTTGTATTGTAAATGGATTTTCTGTCTGTCCTCTGGAATCCTCCGTCCATCCGTCCATTTTTTTGTTCTGAGATTTTCTTGGCTGTTCGAGGGCTATTCCCTTCGAAATTTGGTATACTTGTTCACCTCCATGGGAACCTGTGCATGTGTGACTATAGTTCCGGTGGGGCTCTTTTGCCAGAGTGATGCCCGTTTTCGACATTGAATAATGTGCCTCATCGTATGAATTTTATCCGGAGATTTTCTCAAAGGTTTATGGACCAGTTCTTTTGAAACCTGGCATGCATGTTCACCACCCTGTGAACCTGTGCACCTGCGATTATAGTTCCAGTCAGACTATTTTTGCCAGAACTATGCCTCTTTTTTTTTATGTAGAATAATTTACCACATTTGTCGAATTCCGTCCAGAGATTACCTCGGAGGTTTGTAGACCAATTCTTTCGAAACTTGGTATTCATCTTCTCTGTAACTGCTGAGCGAATGTGAACCAAACTTGGCTGGAATTGTCTATGGGAGGTACTCTACAAACAGTCACCATTTTGTTTCCTTCAGATGAAAAACATTTCCACCAGAGGCATTCTTTGATTCTGGTTAGTCGATTTTTAAAAATCTTCTCTGAAACTACAAGGCCAAATATTTTGAAACTTCACATGCTTGATGACTGGGACATCTGCCAGTGATCCTCCTTTAATGTTGATCATAGTTACTTTGGGAAATCACATTTTCATCTTATCTGAAACTAATAGGCCAATGTGAACCAAACTTGCAACAAATAATGTATGGAAAGTCCTCTGTAAACAGTCATCATTCTGTTTCGCTCAGATGAATGAGCATGGCAGCCAGCTGCCTTCTTTGATTCTGATTAGAATAATTGAGGGATATATAGATCTTCCAGGTGAGCGATTACAGGTTCTTTAGAGCCTCTTGTTTGTTGTTCATCATACTTTTGCTTATGCTATGGCTCATCGGAGATGGGGTGGGGTATTTGAAGGGTTAAACATCTTTGACAACTACACGACTGCAGCACAAATGCAATACAGGAGGAGAAGATTTCTACTAAAACATGCTGGATGGAGTTACTTACAACTTCAAAATGCTATAGTCTTGATATATAGTCACAGATGTTCAACCCTTCAAGATTTATTTAGGACTTAAAACCTTAAAACAGGTACCTCAACATGCAGTCTTTGGGTAAAGTTGCAAGATACGTTTGAAGTACATTGGCCATTGGTTCTAGTCAGCCAGGGCTTGCACAGATGCACCTACAAAGTCATTCAACATAAACTTATGACTTAGTGAAAGAAAAATGTTTCAAATTGTTATGCTCATTTTCAGTTGCTCAATCAACTAGAGGGTACAGGTCCACCACCGGCCGACAAAGATAAAATTGATGCATTAACAACAGTGAAAGTTTCTGAAAAACAAGTTGGTAAGTAGTTCTTAAATGGTTTGGGAATTATATAATTGGTTAACTATTTAGTTTTACTTTGGTGGATCCGAGAAATTGCTTATGCTGTATGTTAAACTGTAATAATGTAGTTAGGAATGGGATGTTTTTGGTAGGTCCAGACAAAGAATGTAACTTATGCAACTGTGCTGTATCCTTGGGCAAGCTACTTAATCCCGATGGCCCATATGGGGGCATGATACTAAAGCATACTGCATGTCGATGGTGCACCTGCCTTCAACCAGCTTCTCCGCCCACAAAACTGTCAGACACAATATGACCCTGGTTGTTGAAAGTGTCATCAGACTCCTCCCAATAAACATAAACTTATGCAAATCTTGCATAAAATACTCAGGCCTGACATAATGTAACTCATGCAAATCTTGCGTAAAACACTGGGGTTTGCTAATCAGGTCCGAGTAGTTTATGCAAGATTTGGCTGAGTTAAATTTTGTGTATTTTTCTTTTTCTGAATCCTCTGATACACACAATTTCCACTCTAATGTCATGAGTAAGTTGTTAACCATTAGTACAAATTGTAACCAGAAAACACCTGAAACCAGGATAATCGTTTAATCGATAATGTTGAGCTGGAAATTTACAGTGGAACCATTGTGTGGAAATTTTAGAAAAATATTCTAGTAATACAGAATTACTAAAGAAATCTTTCTTATTCAAGAACCTCTTATTACATAGTGCAGAAGGGCATGTTATTTTATACTCTTATCCCCTTACCCAACCTGAATAGCAGACAAGACATGTAAAAAGAAGGTCCACAGTCCCTTTATTGGAGCATGCTCATAGAGCTTGTTTAGATGATGGGCCATAAGTTATGTCTTTGAGACAAAAAATTTAAAAAATAATAAATTTTGAGTGGCAATTTTTTTATATATCTCTGTTTTTTTCCAGTACCTATGTTATGTTGAGTAAAGGGTTATTCTCTCTGACAGATCTGTTTATGTTGTAGAGGAGAATAAAATTTTGAAAACTAAAATCTTCTAATTATTCTTAAGATGATTGATAATTAACACTGACAAACAATTATATACATGTGTTATGTGCACATTGTTCCTGTACAGAATATTTTATCACGATGAGACTCGTTTTTGGGGATGTAATGTATACATCCCTAAAGACGATTCGAGTCACGATATAAGATTCTGTACAGGCACAATACGCACGTAACACATTTATCAACCTGTAAGTAGACAAAACCCATAAACACGACTTCTCAAAAATAGCCGTTAACAGACAAAAATCCACTCTACACTGATCAATGTAATGGGCTCCATTTTCAATTCTCTCAACCCAATGGCATGTGAGGAAGATCCTCCAACTTGAGTGAAATTGTGGATGGTGATGAGAAATAATCAAACTCTGCTCAAGTTTGCTTTTTCTGATGGGCAATGATATTTCAAACCAAATTCAATTCAATTCATGGGGTCACCCAATGGGTAGGTGGACAATTTGCAAAAACAACTAGGGAATTATATATTTTTATACTGTACCAATGACCCAGACTTAGCTGGTGCTAACTCTAACAAAACCAGGGCCAAACACAAATTTTGCCCCCCAATCCCCAAAATTTGCATCCAAAACAAAAAGAAATCATGTCCTAAAGGACCTCCATACTACGCCTCTACTGCGCATGCGCAGTGACGCAGACGTCCCGAAATTGGCGCCAATTATCATTCTCTGTTTGGCCCTTCATCAGTCAACATCTCACTGATCTTTGTGCTTGTAAATCTCAGTTTAAGGATGCCAGACACGTAATTTTTGGAGAAAATGTGATTCTAAGGAGGATAGAAGGAGGAGAGGAAAAAGAAGTGACAAAAAATAATCAGGGCTGTACTTAAATTTTTTTGATGAAATTATGTTAAGTTGCCTATTTTCGAGGCATGGGCCTCTTGTTGTCATTCTTGCTAAATGTTGCACTGCTTATTCAGTGTTTCCTCTCCCCTAGCCTTCTAAAGTCCCCCCTTGCAATTCTCCCATGCTTTTGGCATATTTTTGAGAAATTTCATTTCTAAAATTTCCTGGGAGAGTTGCTTGGTTACAGAATGTTTTCTGTTATTTTCCCCTGGGAGTCTCTGTTTTGCATCAGATAGAGTGTAATTTGATGACTGATTCCGGGCCAGTTTTTTCAGTGCCTGGAGTCATGTTTTCTGGTGTTTTTACACTGTTTGTTTACATTGGCTACAGCCTTTTTTGAGGGGGGCTGTTTGCCTTTGCTGTAGTTTATCTCACTATAAGATACATTTATATTATCCGTAAGTGTCTCATTAATTATTTAATATAAATTTAAAATTTTTGACCACACTTTGCCATCGGATCCATCGGGGCTCAACGTTACTTTTCAGCAACTTGGGCTTTGCTGAAAAAATATTTTTTCAAAATTATTTTGATTTGCAATTGTTTTTTCATTTATTAATGGATCATGTTATTATGTATCTTTGTGTCAGGGGTTTTTGCGAGTAACTAGGACTTATTGTTGTTCTTTCACAATGAAGGGACATTGTTCAAATTGTAATAGGAAGAAATCTTCCTCTGACTTTCATGATCATTGTATTAATTGTAGTCAGTGTTCTCGCATTAATCCCTGTCCTACATGTGAATATTGGGATGAGAAACATTGGAAACGTGTGTCACGATATGTTGTTTCTGGAGAAAGGGCTATGCCGGCTCTTTCTCCGCAAGGTCACTCTACTCTCTCAGTTTCTATTTCAGAGGAACCAGAACAGGGTGATGTTTCCATGTTATCTTCTACAAGTGTGCGTCCGTCGTCACAAATGAATTCAGAGCTAGCGGCAAAAGTGCACATGGAGATTAGACAAATGTCATCCGCTAGCTCGCCCGGTGTAGCGTCCATTCACCGAATGGTTTGGCAGCCGGGTACGTCCGATGCGGTCCAGGAGGAAATTTTGGGTGATGCGAGCACTATAAACATAATAGATTCACACCCAGTGACGGCGGATAGTGAGCGAGAACGGAGGAAGCCTTTGAGTCCGGTTCCTAGCTCGTCCAGGTCCAGTCGGGCCGCGAGCGAGAGAGGCCCCTCTCTCGTACAACAACATCTGGGACCAGATGTTGTGGTACAAAATGTGTCTTTAGCGGAGCATACGTCCGTCGCTCGGGACGCTCCATTGTATAAGCAGTCCGCGGAGACTGTTAAGGCTTCCTCTTCTCGTCAGCGCACACGACCGCACCTTGGCTGCGTGACCGCCGATATATTACCAGCTTCGCCGATCAAGGATTCTTCGGCGACCAGGTCACACCATCCGGCAGCCAGGGATTTGAGACCGATGGACTCCGGACGTTCGCATAGGAAAAGTATGCGGGAGCCATCTGATGCGGAGCTGCCCTCGGCGAAGCAGCGAAAGACTGCGCCTCCGCAGGTCTCGACGCCGGACATTCTTGTGCAGATAGCACAGCTTATCGCAGCATCCCAGTAGTCGACAGAAACGGTGTCGGATCGAGAATTATCCGACGGCGCTGGGTCGGTACGCTCCGCCGAAGCATCGGGGGCGGACGACCGGGAACATCATGAGGTCCGACCGGATGGTGAAAGGGATACGGATGACTTGGAGCTATCCCTTTCGGAACAACATAAAGCTGCCGTGGACTTCATCCGGCACTTTCTCCCTCAAGTTGTTCCGTCGGGCCAGACTGCTGCGGTTCCGGACAAGAGAATTATAGCGTCATTGGACTCTGAATTTTTTGAGCGGTTCAGGGACATCGCTCCCGAGTTTCCGTCGCAGTCCAATAATGTTGCAAGAACATTTGAATTATTGAACGACGCTATATTTAAACTTGCTTCCAGGACGGGGAAAGCAGGTTTCTTGTCCGCTAATACTCTCAACCTGCCTTTCATTAATGCAAGGAATAAATTCGATACGGCAGGACAGGGTATACCGAGAGTTCCTCTGCGTATGGACGACGAGGCGGAAGACTTAGAGCTATCATTACCGTCGTCGGCTTCTATTCCAACCGCGGTGTTGGAAACAGCTATTGCGTCTAACAGAGCCAATTTAGATGCCTTATCTTACGCAGATCACCTTACTAAGGCGTTATCACTGCGCCTTCAGGGGAAAGAGTTTCAGGATATACAATCCTCTTTAAGACTTCTTTCAAGGGCAGTAGCTTATTCCACGTGTAACTCCGCCCTTTCAGTGGCAAATCTGGAGTTGGTTAGATGCGACGCAGCCCTAGCTACATCCACACTAGTGGATAGTAAGGTGAAGAACTCTCTTAGAGTCGCTTCGGTCTCAGGAGAACTTCTCTTTGACGGCAAGCTTTCTGCTATTTATGATAAAATTACAAAGAAAGCTTCGGATTCTCTGTTGTTCAAATCTGCTCCTAAGAAGTTGGATACAGCAGACACGAATAAGACAGGCACTTCTGGGTCTAATGCGCCCAAGAGAGGTTCCTATAGAGGTTCCGGTGCGTCCTCTTGGTCTTATTCGAGAGACCGTCAGGGCAGCGACTCTCGTTCGGGACGTCCTTCAGGCCGGGACAATCGGTCGGATGCCCCGAGGTCGACGGGGCGAGGTGCGGGCCGTGGAGGACGTGGTTTCTCCTACCGCAGGCCTCGCAGGTCCAGGAGGTGATGGCTTAAACCTCTATCGCGTACCGGTTGGCGGAAGGTTGTCGAGCTTTTCACAAGAATGGGCGTCGATTACGGACGACCCTTGGGTGAGAGGAGTGACTTCGGAAGGTCTAAAGATATCCTTCAAACGAAAGCCTCCATTAACTCGAAGTCCAAAGTGGACTCATCTTCCGTCAAATCCGCAGAAAAGAGACGCTCTGTTATCAGAGGTGCAGTCTCTTTTAATGAAAAACGCGGTAGAGGTCGTAGAAAACCAGGAATCTCCGGGATTCTACAGCCATCTGTTTCTGGTTCCGAAACCAGACGGCTCGTTCCGTCCAGTCATAGATTTGAGCTGGATAAACAAGCTGATTGTCGCTCCGAAGTTTTATATGGAGACGATTCGATCGGTCAGAGCGAGTATTCGGGTGAACGATTATGCAACGAGCATAGATCTCAAAGATGCGTACTTTCACGTCATGGTACATCCGACATTCCGAAAGTACCTACGCTTCGCAGTCCTAGGAGTGGTGTATCAATTCCGGGCGATGTGCTTCGGATTGAATCTAGCACCCTGGGCTTTCACTCGGGTAATGAACTCGGTAATGATCTATTTCTGAGCTCATTCGCCTGCGGTAACGTCGGCCTACCTGGACGACATTCTTCAGAGGTACGGCAATGAGTTAACGCTTCAGAACGATGTTCAGAATCTTCTTCTATTGCTCCGACGTCTCGGTTTTATAGTAAACGAGGAGAAGTCGGATCTGGTGCCGTCCAAGTCATTCACTCATCTGGGAATGAGCTTCGAGACGCACAACAATCTCGTTCGTCTGCCGTTAACCAGAGCGAAATTAGTCAGTTGTTACGCTCGCTATTGTCTGCACGCAGACAAAGTCACGGCGAGAGAATTTATGAGACTGATAGGTCTGTGCGGAGCCGCCGCGGATCTCATTCCGATGGGGCGGTTACGCACACGTCCTCTTCAAATTTTCTTGACTCAGAATTGGAGTGTGAAAATTCATTCGCTCGATGTAGACGTTCTCTTGTCAGATCAAGTGAAACAAGAGATTCAGACTTGGGCAAACATTCAGTGGTTAACTCAGGGAGTTCCGCTGCAGTTGCCGGATCCGAGTTTTACCATTATGACGGATGCCAGTCAAACAGGTTGGAGTGCATCATTGATCCCAACGGATTTGAGATGCCAGGGTCTTTGGGATCCGCAATTCCTGTGCAAGCACATAAACATCAAGGAAATGATGTCAATTTGGCTTGCGTTACGTCACTGGATGGACATTATTCACAATGCTCATGTCCAAATCCTATCCGACAATACGACAGTAGTGGCGTATATACGGAATCAGGGAGGCACTCATTCAGTTCCGTTGTTCAATCTAACGGAAAGAATCCTTCTGTTTGCGCTAGAACATCACGTTCTTCTTTCGGTCCGTCACATACCGGGTCGTCTGAATGTGCTAGCAGACTCCCTTTCACGAAAGGGTCGCTTGTTGCCGTCGGAGTGGACTCTCAACAAACAAGTATTCAATCAGATTTGCTACCAATGGGAACGGCCAATGATAGACTTATTTGCGACACATCTCAACAATCAGTTGCAGACGTATGTGTCTCCGTGTCCGGATCCAAGAGCATTTGCAGTAGACGCTCTGTCGATCCCTTGGGACGGAATGATAGGATATGCGTATCCTCCAGCGCCGTTAATTCAACAAGTATTGCTAAAGATAAAACAATCTCAATGCAAGATTCTGTTGGTAGCATCTCTGTCGCCACAGAGACCGTGGATAAATCTACTCAGGTGTCTGTTGTGGGACCTACCGCGAAAGCTTCCTCCACGGGAGGATCTTCTTTCGCAGGGGAAATCGCGCCAACTCCATCACAACCCACAAGGTCTCAACCTTCACATTTTTCCGTTGTGCGGTCCTTCTTGCATGGCAAACACTTTACAGGACGAGCAGTGGACGCGATTTCTAACTGTAGGAGGACCTCCTCTTCGCTAAACTATGCGGCTAAGTGGAAGGTTTTTCGTCGTTGGTGTAGGGATCATTCTGTAGATATATTCGATCCCTCTATACCAGACATTGCAAACTTTCTAGTATACTTGTTTGACGAAATCAAACTGCAGCCTGTTACTATAAAGGGTTATAGATCTATGTTATCTGATACCTATGCACATCATGATAGTTTACAAATTGGATCTAATGTCTCTTTATCTAAGTTGGTTAGAAACTTTTCGATAAATAGACCCAGAACTCTTAGATTAATTCCTAAGTGGAATTTAGCTTGGGTTCTTCTTAAATTGAAGGAAAGCCATTTGAACCTCTTGGGACAGTAGATTTCAAATTCTTATCTTATAAGACAGCTTTTCTCTTAGCTTTCTCTTCTGCTAGAAGAGTCAGTGAGCTTCATGCACTGTCGGTGGATGATTCTCACTATCGTAGTGTTGGGAACACTATCACCTTCACTACTAATGTGGGTTTTTTAGCTAAGAATCAGGCTCCTAATAAATATCCGGAACCTATTGTTATTAAGGCTCTTCCGTCTTCAGACGGGCGTAGGCCTTTACTCTGTCCTGTTCGAGCGTTACGTATCTATAAACAGAGATCTCAGTTTATCAGAAAGGGACGGAAACGTTTCTTTCTGTCTTTGATGCCTAATAGAAAGGACATTTCGGTCCATTCTATTGCTAGATGGATTCAATTAACTATCCGTACTGCTTATGAAGATTTATCTTCTTCTCAGCAGTCTGTGCTTAAGATTTCTGCTCATGAAGTAAGAGCTCTTTCTACTTCCTGGGCTTATGCTAATAGTGTTGCTATTACAGATTTAATGAAGGCTGCTTATTGGTCTCAGCCATCCACATTTACGAATTTTTATCTCAGAAATATTGAGTCCATTTCTGGAGACCTGCATTGTTTAGGTCCGTTATCTGTTGCTCAGAATGTCGTCCACTAAACAGTTGCAACTATAGTTATGCAGGCTTTCTGTTCCGGCAGTGACTCCGTCCGGCTGCCCTCTTCGCTCTGGGCTATTTGACCCAGGGCAAGGGGAAGGGGGGGGGGGGGGGGGCGGGTGTTCCCTTAGGTCACCTGCTTTATAGTGAAAAGCAAGGGAATGCCTCCTCCAAGTCAGTATTTCTGAGTCGCTTCCGGGATGGTTTTAAAGTGTAATATTAATGTTAAAATTCATTCATGTCTTATTTTTAAAGTGTAGCTCGGTGTGAAGCATTTGTATATGTCAAGTGTCAAACGGGCTTTAATATACAATACTCGGACACTTTTAAATGACTATAAAGAGTCTCAATTCTCTGGACTACTTTATTTATTGGCTTGCTTTAAAAATAATTAGTATAAGGGATATACTGGATGTTAATAGAGAACATGAATGTTATTGTGCTCAATTATTAAGGGTAGTGTATCTTTCTAATTTAATATTAAATAAGAAAGATACATGTAAAGCCTAATACTCCTTTTCTCCTTAAGGGGTTACCTCTTTACTATATAGTTGAGCTTATTGGATTTTCCTCTATGTCCTAGGCCCTCCAGCCTGTTTACTATTCAGCTAAGTCTGGGTCATTGGTACAGAATAAAAATGTTAAAAAATTTATAGTAATTTATATATTTTTTATACTTACCAATGACCCAGACGGGGATGGCCCTCCCTGGAGTTGGGAACTCTTGCCTCCCCGCTGAGTACATAGCGCTGACCAGGCACTGCCAGTAAGAATGATAATTGGCGCCAATTTCGGGACGTCTGCGTCACTGCGCATGCGCAGTAGAGGCGTAGTATGGAGGTCCTTTAGGACATGATTTCTTTTTGTTTTGGATGCAAATTTTGGGGATTGGGGGGCAAAATTTGTGTTTGGCCCTGGTTTTGTTAGAGTTAGCACCAGCTAAGTCTGGGTCATTGGTAAGTATAAAAAATATATAAATTACTATAAATTTTTTAACTTTTGTAATGTGCAAGAATCGCTTTATGTACATGACGTCACTTCATTAATAATTTTAAAAACGTTCAAACCACAATGAGATTGACATTATGTTTCAGAATTTTCTCTCTTTAACTTTCAATTTTTGTGATTCACCTCCATCTTTTTTGTTTTGGTGTTTTGCATGGTGGATTGTTTATATACTGGCTCGTGCAATTTCCTGCAACATGGAATATGTTGAGACAAACTGGATGCATCATTCATTGCAGCATTATAATATTTTTTAAGGGAATGACTGGTGATTACCATTACTATTGAAGTAGTCCGTCAGGTACTCCTGCATTTGTTTCTTGCAACGTCATGTGACTTTTATCGCTATTGCAATAGTGATACAAGATATTTTATTGCCAAATTTCTATCGCCACTGATACTGCTGTTTGCAATTGCGTTTTTACGTAAATGGTAGATAATTGCATTTACATTTTTGTTGATAAGTCTTCGTTGTTTTACTGGATAAACAGTTCATTGTGAATTTCATTTCTTTTCGATAGCTGATATAATCCAATGTCCAGTGTGTATGGAAGATTTCAAGTTAAATGAGGAAGCAAAGCGATTACCATGTGAACACCACTATCATCCTGATTGTATAACACAATGGTTAGAATTGGTAAGCATGTTATATCTTAAATGTGGGATGTTTTGCCTTAAAGGGGGTGTGTTGGGTCAGTAGGTACAGGTGCAGACTGCAAGCCATGAGGTCCTCGGTTTGAATACCACCTGCGGCAACTGCGTTGTGTCCTTGGGCAAGACACTTCACCCCAATTGCCCATGTGGGGGCACAGTGGCCTTGTGTTCTAAGGTGTACTGCACCCTGCTTGTGTCGAGTTAGTATGTTGGGGAGCCTGACAGTTGCTCGCCATTTCTTGTGGTTCTCTCCCGGTACTCAAGCTTCCCCACCCGTAAAACTGATGACACAAGGTGACCCTGGTTGTCAAAAGTGTCATTAAACCCAATAAATAAATAAATTTTTACACAATAACCAATGGCCCAGACATAGCTGGTGCTAACTCTAAAATATCCAGGGCCAAAGACAAATTTTGCCCCCAATCCCCAAAATTTGCATAAAAAAACAAAAATGTCATGTCCTATGTGGCCCTCCATACATTTGACATCTGTGCATGTGCAGTGTCCAGGAAGTACCGAAATTGCTGCAAAATATCATTCCTTGTTTGGCCCTCTATCAGATAACAACAAACTGACTTTTGTGCTTTTAAATCTCAGTTTTAATGATGCCAGACACAGATCGATGATGATTATGGTGGATCAGAGGAAAGAATAGAATGATGTAAGGAAGAAACAGTGGTTTTTTATGTTCAGGGCTGTAACTTTATAATTTTTTGACGGAATTATTTCTTGTTCCCCATTTTCGGGGCATGGTCTGATATTATCATTCTTCCTAATGATTTTGCCACTGTTTGTTAAGTGTTCCTTCCCTATCCTTCCTTGAAGCCCTCCTGTTAATGTTAAACTCCCATGCTTTTTGGCTTTTTTATTGAATTTTTTTTTTTTAATTTCTTGCGAGTTTAACGTTTTTCACAGAATGTTTATTCTGTTTATCCCCATGTTTACGTCCTCACCCTCGAGGTGTTTAGGCGTTTGTGGTCATGCATCATCCATCCGATGTATCGTATTTTTTTATATGAAGATCTTGCTATGCATCGGATAGTTTCAAATCTGTTACTGACTTTGGGTCATATTTTTTAGTGCCTGGAGTCTTGTTTCCGGTTTTCATGTGATGTTGTTTACATTGACAACGCTTCCTTATACATGTAATTTTCCTATGAATTAATCATGTTAGGACTAGTATACATATTATATTCTGGTAATGTAACCTTAATTTTTGGAAGTGAAAAAAAAAAAAAAAAAAATTTGTCCACACTTGGGCTCTATCGGGATCCATTTGGGCTCATCGTTCCCTTTGGGAACTTGGGCTCATGTCAAAATTTTAAAAAAAATTTTAAAATCTTTTTCGAATCATTGTTTTCTTTAATGTTTTGATGTATCTTTTTCAGTTATTATTGGGAGTTAGTGCGAGTACTGTTGACTTTCATGTTTATTTAAAATGAAAGCTTATTGCTCAAATTGTAATTCGAGGAAGTCTTCCTCAGATTCACATGATTATTGTGTTTCTTGTAGTCAGTGTACTTGCACTAATTCCTGTGCAACTTGTGTCAAGTGGGATGACAAACATTGGAGACGTGTGTCACGGTACGTTGTTAGCGGCGAAAGGACAATGCTGGTCCTCTTGCAACAGAGTGACTGTAGTTTTTCAGTTTCCATTTCCGAGGAACAAGAACATGGTGATGGTTTCGTGGCTCCCTCAAATAGTGTGCCCCCGTCGCCGCATGTTGATAGAGCTAGCGGCAAAGTTTTCCTAAATATTAGACAGGGCAATAAACCACGCACCGGTGGTTACAAAGCCCTGTCGCCTGCTAGCTCGACCAGTGAAGCGGTGGGCAGGAGAGGAATAAGGGTAGAGTGAGAACTATAATATCTAAACAGGCTCACCCAGCGACGACGGAAAGGAGGAAGCTAGCAAGTTCGACGGTCAGCTCGGCGAGGTCTGATAGGACCGCGAGTGAGAGGGTCCCTTCTCTTTATCAACAACATCTGGGGCCAGATGTTGTAGTATGGAACTTGCATCAAATGGAGCTTGCGTCCACGCAACCGGTTCGGGATGCTCCGTCAAATATACACCTGGGGTTGGCTATAAGAATGGCTTCCTCCACAACTATTGAGCACACACAACCGCACCTTGGCTATGTGACATCGGATGTCCTGCCGGAATCGTCGTAAAGGACCACTCTTCCGCAAAAAGTCACACCATCCGGTAGCCAATGAAATGAGGCCTCGTTTATCAGGACGTCCGCAGAAAAGAGCCGTCTTGGACACAAGGTCCCAGGAGCAACCAGCGGCCAAGTAACTGGAGATCGCTGCTCCCCAGGCCTCAGTAACGGACTTGTTGTCGCAGATTGCGCAGCTCATCGCAGCATCCTAGCAAAGTCAAGAGCAAACTACGGCAGCCTCGGAACACGAGCTGTCCGATGACGCTGGGTCAGTCCAGTCATCTGCATGCTCAGATGCAGAAGACCGTGAGGATAATCTGATTCCATCAGATGGTGAAAGGGAGATGGAGGATACAGACCCTTCCCTTTTGGAACAACATATGATAGCAATAGATTTTATCCATCAAAACTTTCCTGGTTTTGTTCCAGAGAATCAGACTGCTGCGACTGCTCATAAGAAGCTGCTAGCGTTGTTAGACGCGGACTATATCCGGTCAAGGGAGGATGTCCTTTCCTTTCCGGTACAGTCAAAACAAGTGTCACAGACCTTTGCTCTCTTTAACGACGCTATATTTAATCTTTCAAACGGAAAGAAAAAAGGCAGCTTTTTATTTTCATCTTCTGTCCGTATACTGTTTATTGGACCGCGTACATTTAAAACGGTAGGGGAAGGTGTATAGAGAGTTCCTCTGCGTTTAGATGAGGAGGCTGAGATATGGCCTTACCTCCATCATTTTCAGTTCGCTTGGATACTATTGAGATGGCAATAGTATCCGAGCGAATTGGTCGCTATGTCTTACGCAGATCACCTGACGAGAGCTATGGTGCAATGTCTCAATGGGAAGGAATTTGAGGATGTTCGTACCTCTTTATGAGTTCTTTCCAGGGCTATAATGTTTACCACGAATAGCTCCACCCTTATAGTGGCTAATTTGGAGTTAGTTAGACGTGACGGAGCCCTTGCATCATCATCTTTGATAGATGACAAGGAGAAAAACTCTCTTAGAGTCACTCCTTTATCAGGACATGATATATTCAACTATAAGCTTTCTTTGGTCTATGACCAAGCTACAAAGAAAGCGTCAAATACTCTGCTTTTTGAAGTCAGCGTCAAATAAACCCGCACCAGCAGAGAAGAGTAAAGCAGGAGGTTCAGTACAAAGATCGTCCAGGGGAAACTCCTCGTGAGGATTTAGAAGGTCCTCTTATAATTACTCGCAAAATCGTCAATTTAGCGACTCAGGGCGGGGGCGTGGGTCTGGCTGAGGCAACCGTCAGATGCTCCCAAGCCGGCGGGTCGAGGCTCTTTTGTGGGGAGGATGTGGTTTCTCCTCCCGCAGGCCTCGCAGGTCCTACAGGTGATGGTCAGGACCTCTATTGCGTCCCAGTTGGCGAAAGGTTATCAAGATTAGACAAACTAGATAACTATAACGGAAGATCGGTGGATGAGAAGTGTGGTCTCGGAAGGCCTAAAGTTGGCGTTCCGAGCTTAACTTCCACCAAATCCTACAAAAAGAGAGTCTCTCCTCTTGGAGGTAAAGTCTCTCCTAGAAAAGGATGCAATAGAGATCGTAGACAACCAAGAATCACTAGGTTTCTACTGTCACCTGTTCCTCGTACCGACGCCAGACGTCTCGTTCCGACCGGTAATAGACTTGAGCTGGATAAACAAGCTTATTGTAGCTCCAAAGTTCTGTATGGAGACCATTCGGTCTGTAAGGGTGAACATACAAGTGAACGACTATGCGGCAAGCATAGATCTAAAAGATGCGTACTTTCATGTCATGGTTCATCCGGCATTCAGAAAGTACCTACGGTTTGCTGTTCAGGGGACGGTATATCAGTTCCGAGCAATGTGTTTCAGCCTGAATCTAGCTCCCTGGGCGTTCACTCGAATAATGAACTCGGTAATGTCTTATTTCCGAGCTCATTCGTCTGCGGTAACATTGGTTTAATTGGACCACATTCTTCAGAGGTACGGCAACAAAGATACTCTTCAGAACGATGTTCAGAGTCTGCTATTACTACTCTGACGTCTCGGTTTCATCATAAACCAGAAGAAGTCGGATCTAGCTCCATCCAAGTCGTTCATTCACTTGGAGATGAGCTTCGAGACTCAGAACAATCTAGTTTGTCTGCTGTTACCCAGAGTGAAATTAGTCAGTTGTTGTGCTTGCTTTTGTCTACACTCAGACACATTAACAGCGAGGGAATTTATGCGACTGATGGGGCTGTTCAGAGCGGCTGCGGATCTCATTCCGATGGGTCGCTTACACACACGTCCTCTCCAGATATTCTTTACTTAGAATTGGAGTGTGAAGATGCATTTGCTCGAAACCAATATTGTTTTAACGGACCGAGTAAAACAAAAAGTTCAGATTTGTGCAGATATTCAGTGGTTAACTCAGGGAGTTCCGCTGCATTTGCCGGATCCGGCTTTCACAATTATGACAGATGCGAGTCAAACAGGTTGGGTCGCAACCCTGAATCCGACAAACTTGAAATGCCAGAGTCTTTGGGATCCAGAGTTCCTAGTAAAGCACATAATCATCAAAGAATGATGTCAATATGGCTAGCGCTACAAAAATGGATTCACATTATAGAGAATGCTCATGTTCAAACGGACAGTTTGACAGTCGTAGCGTACATAAGGAACCAGGGAGGCACGCATTCGATTCCATTATACGAACTAACGGAAAGAATCCTATTTGTCTTGGAACATCAAGTTCAACTATCAATCCGTCATATTCTGGGTTGACTGAACGTACTAGCAGACTCGCTCTCTTGGAAAGGAGCCTTCAGAATGGACTCTCAACAAACGAGTGTTCAGACAGATTTGCTACCAGTGGGATCAACCTATGATAGACTTATTCGCGACACACCTCAACAATCAGTTGCAGACTTACGTGTAGCCATGCCAAGATCCTCGAGCGTACGCAGTAAATGCTCTCTCAAATCCATGGGATGGAATAATAGGATACGCGTATCCTCCAACTCCGTTAATTCAATGCAACTGATGGGGCTGTTCAGAATGGACTCTCAACAAACGAGTTGCCTTCAGAATGGACTCTCAACAAACGAGTGTTCAGACAGATTTGCTACCAGTGGGATCAACCTATGATAGACTTATTCGCGACACACCTCAACAATCAGTTGCAGACTTACGTGTAGCCATGCCAAGATCCTCGAGCGTACGCAGTAAACGCTCTCTCAAATCCATGGGATGGTATAATAGGATACGCGTATCCTCCAACTCTGTTAATTCAACAGATCTTGTTAAAGATCAAGCAATCTCATTGCAAGATTCTGTTAGTAGCATCTCTCTCGGCACAGAAACCATGGATAAATCTTCTCAGGTGTCTGTTACAGGACATTCCTCGGAAACTTCCTCTGCAGGAGGACCATCTTTATCAGGGGAAGTCACACACACTGCATCACAATCTGCAGGGTCTCAACTTTCACGTATTTCCGCTGTGCGGTCCTTCTTGCACAGAAAGCGTTTTACAGGACTAGCAGTGGACGCAATTTCTAACTGTAGGAGGACCTCCTCTTCGCTGAATTATGCGGTTTTCTTCCGTTGGTGTAAGGATCAGGGACCAGCCTACAAGGCGAAGTAGGCGATATCTTCGCCCTTAATACCAGGTCTTCGCCCAATTTCCTTCTCTGGGCAAAGTTGAAGTCGCCTTTCAGTTTTGAAAAGTCGCTGAGAAAAGTTATATCCGGCGATTCCGTTGCTAACTTCGCTTGGAAAAAATAGAAAAAAATAAGTGCAGTGAAAGCAAATAATTGGGCAGGTTAAAGAATTACTAAATATATTGATTTTACTTCCCATAAAACCCCAAAATAATACCAACCACGGCACGATTTTGTCATGACAATTCAAGTTTTCACTAGAGTGAAGTTAGATGACAAGACGAAAATTGCTCAAGTTCTTTTTTAATGTTTCATTTCAAAAGTGATTTCCACCATCAAACTTCGCTATACAGGGTATTTATTTAAAAAAAACATTTTTGGTAATGATAAAAAATGTTTATTTTTTAGTTTGCACTTGTGAGTTTGAAGCATGTGATTTTTAAAAATTATTGTTGGGTGTGTTCCATTTGTGGCAATCACAATAAGGGTCCTACTAAATTACCAAAAAGTAGTAAGTTGAAGAAATAAATGGTGTATAACAGAACATTTGCCTGGAAGAAATGATTCTCTGAACTGAATTGAAATGATATTTGGTTGGCAAAAATAATTCACTGAACTGAATTTAACTATAAACTAAATTGAACCCTTACCTAAACAGCTTTTTGTGAAATAATATTTGGTTAGCAAAAACAATTTGCTAAACTGAATGTAACCCTTTACCTAACACAGCTTTTTGAGAAAAATTTGGTTGGCAAATATAATTTGCTAAATTGAATTTAACCCTTTACCTAACACAGTTTTTTTTGGATAATATTTGGTTGACAAAAAAATAATTTGCTAAACGGAATTTAACCCTTTACCTAAAGCAGCTTTCTGAGAAATAACATTTGGTTGGCAAAAGTAAATTTGCTAAACTGAATTTAACCCTTTACCTAACACAGGTTCTTGAGAATATTTGGTTGTCAAAAGTAATTTGATAAACTTGACATAGCTTTTTGAGAAATAATATTTTTTGCTCACTTCTCCCTATTTTCACCTCGCTTCTCCTTAAAACCTTGGGAGGGAGAAGTGACTTCTCCCTAAATTTAGCCTCTAGGCTGGTCTCTGGTAAGGATCAGTCGATAGACGTTTATGATCCATTCATACCAGACATTGCAAATTTTCTGGTCCACTTGTTTGATGTTCTTAAACTACAACCCTTCACTATTAAGGGCTATAGCTCTATTCTATCAGACACTTATGCACATCATGATAATTTGGATATTGTATCTAATACTTCTTTTTCCAAATTAGTTAGAAATTTCTCTATTAATAGGCCTAGAACTCTCAGATTAATTCCGAAGTGGAATTTAGCTTGGGTTCTGTTGAAGCTCAAACAAGCTCCGTTTGAGCCATTAGACTTTGTAGAGTTCAAATTCTTGACCTATAAAACAGCATTTCTTTTAGCCTTCGCTTCCGCTAGAAGAGTTAGTGAACTCCATGCGTTATCAGTTGACGAATCTCACTACCGTAGTGTTGGAAATACCATCACTTTAACTACACAAGTGGGATTTTTGGCTAAGAATCAAGTTCCTAATGTGTGGCCTGAGCCTATTATCATAAAGGCTCTGCCGTCTACGGACAACTGTAGACCTTTGCTGTGTCCTGTCAGGGCTATGCGCATATATAAATACTGGTCAGAATTTATTAGGAAAGGAAGGAAACGCTTCTTTTCATCATTAATGCCTAGCAGAAAGGATATCTCTGTTCAGTCTATTGCTAGATGGATTCAGTTGGCAATACATATTGCCTATGATAATCTATCTCCAGATCAGCATTCTGTTAATAAGATTTCAGCACATAAAGTAAGAGCGCTGTCAACTTCTTCGGCCTATTCTAACAGTATAGCCATTACTGATCACATGAAAGCAGACACAGCCTTTTACATTCACTAAGTTTTACCTTAGAAATATAGAGTCCATCTCCGGTGACCTTAGATGTTTAGGTTCCCCGTGGGAACCCCGGGAAGTAAGCAGCACTTGTTTACTGCGGTAAACCAGTTCCGCTTTACTAGTAAAATAGGACCCAGTCACCAATGCTTGGGGTGAAAGTCCTCTAAAATGGGCAACATGTTGATCAACGATTGACTATCCTTGACTTCATCGCCATGTTGTGTCACGATTAGCCATTGTGCATAAATATGTGACGTTAACCACCAACAAACAAGATGTTTAGGTCCTTTATCTGTTGCTCAGAATGTCGTCCACTAAAGGTTTACAGCTAGAGTTATTTAGGCTTTCCGTTCCAGCAGTGACGCTGTTCCGCTGCCCTCTTCGTTCTGCGATTATGTGACCCAGAACAAGGGGAAGGGGGGTGGGGACGGTTTTCCCTTAATATCATCTGGCTTTATAGTGAAAAGCAAGGGAAGACCTCCTCCGGTGTCAGTAGTTCCGAGTCGGTACTGGCATGGTTTTAATTTGTAGCTCAGTGGAAGCAATTATGATGTCATTTATGTAATATTTTTAAAATGTAGCTCGGTGTGAAGCATTTGTATATGTCACGTGTCAAACGAGCGTTAATATACAATCCTCGGACACTTTTAAATGAGTATAAAGAGTCTCATTCTCTGGACTATCTTTATATATTGGCTTCCCTTCACAGAATTCGCATAATGGGTTATGCTGGCATTAAAAATGGAGAATTATATATTGAGTAATGCTCAGTTACATTGTTGGTGTTATGTCTTTCTTATTCAAATAAATATGAAAGACATATGCAATTCTGTTCTCTCCTATTCTCCTGTTGGAGATATTCTTTAGAAGTGATGGAGTAATTGGATTTTCCTTTATGTCCTAGGCCCTCCAACCTATTTACCATTCAGCTATGTCTGGGTCATTGGTTATTGTGTAAAAATATTATAAATTCATAGTAATTTGTATATTTTTATCCTTACCAATGGCCCAGACAGGGACGGTCCTCCCATGAGTGGACACTCATTCCTCCCTGCTGATTATAACATTTAGCAGGAACTGTAGAAGGAATGACATTTGGCGGCAATTTTGGTACTTCCTGGACACTGCGCATGCGCAGATGTCAAATGTATGGAGGGCGACATAGGACATGAAATTTTTGTTTTTTTATGCAAATTTGGGGGATTGGGAGGCAAAATTTGTGTTTGGCCCTGGATGTTTTAGAGTTAGTACCAGCTATATCTGGGCCATTGGTAAGTATAAAAATATACAAATTACTATGAATTTATAATATTTGCCTGAAACAATATTGAACTTGATTCAGATTCTCAACATGAAGAAGGCTCATTTTACTCAAACATGTGTTCTGTTTTGGTTAGTTAGAATCTGTAATCTGCATCTTTTAAAAGTCATGGGAAAATTAGGGAATTTCAAAATTATTTTCAAGATCTATTAATATTAAACCAGTTGATTTTTATTTTCTGGTCTATACCGTTCTCATCTACTTGTCCATGTATCTCTGCATCGGTCAGCTTTTGTGTCTATCTTCTCAAGCATGGCACTTCCATTTCCATTCAATAAAAAAATAATTCATGACTGTTTGAAATATATGAGGTAATGAAACAAATTGATCACAATCAAATTCCATGAACCATGAAGTGGTTCATGGTACATTTGCTCATGATCAATTTTTTTCATCACCTCCTGAATTTTGAATAGTCATTGAATTTTTATGTTTATTCCCTTCTTTCAGCACAATTATTTTATGGGACAGGATATCGAGTTGGCTTATCTGCAAGGTACTGCCTCGACTGACAATAATTTCAGTCAAGATCAGTTTTTAAAAAAGAATCAAAACGACATAACTACAAAATAGTTCTCAAAAACTGTCAATATAGTGCATAAAATACAACTCACATTCATGTTGGGGAAACCGTCTATTTATAAAACGTAAACAGAAATTACAGAATGTAAAAATAGACACAGGAAAATCGAATGTAGGTCATCACTACATCACTATGCGATGTTCAAATGTCACATGATCAACTGGTATTTATGGGATAAATCTCATGATCAACTTATATTCATAAGAAAATAACATCACCTGAGAATCCACTGCCAATGTAGTGTTCATTTTAGAAAATTTTAGTTGTCTAAACATTATGTTTAACTCAGAATCACAATATGTTTTATGTATTTTCATGGCTACAATATCTAGGTTAACTCTTAAACCTAACATAATAGCCTTGTGTGCGTCATTGCACCTGCACTTTTTAGCTCACCTGGCCTAAAAGGCCATGTGAGCTTTTGCCATCGATTGTCAGTCGACTGTCGTCTCATCATCCGTAAACCTTTCACATTTGCATCTTCTCTGGAACCACTGAGCTGATGTGAACCAAACTTTGCAGGAATGGTCTTTGAGAGGTCCTCTACAAACGATCCTCATTTTGTTCCCGTCAGATGAGAAACATGACTCCCCGAGGCATTCTTTGATTCTGATTGGTGGATTTTCAAAAATCTTCTCCTCTGGAAACTACAAGCCTAAATGTTTTGAAACTTTGTATGATCAATCACTGGGACCCCCTCTATCAACAATGCTCATTTTATGTTGATCGAGTTGCAAACATGGCTGTAATTGTGGCTCATAGTTACGATAGAAACCCAATGGAAAATCACATTTTCATCTTCTTCTCTGGAACTACTTAGCCGACGTTAACCAAACTTGGCAAGGATGGTCTATGGGAGGTCCGCTATAAACGATCCTCATTTTGTTTCTGTTGGTTGAAAAACATAACGCTCTGATGTCGCTGCATGATTGCATAGAATGTTTTTGTTAATGTTATACAGTAATGCACAACCTTTTCATGAACTATGCATGCAGTGTCACTGACCCTTTCATTTCAACATAGCCTAATGAGTAGTGTCAGCAATTTTAATATCATTCTATCAGAGCCTCATCATAATTAATGAGATTTCAAGGTAACTGTTTTGCTTCTATTCTCTCTCTGTTATATTTATCTCATATATATATATGCCCTGCTAGTAGTGGCCCTTAGCAGAGCTATATATGCCGAGAGACCTCTCGTGAATAACTTTTGAGTAAAATTTGTTCTATCACACAATTGGTAATTAATGATTTATTTTGTTGTATTTTAGCATGGTACATGTCCTGTATGTAGAAAAGATTTAAACGGTGTAGACACATCATCAACAGAAAATTTTGAAACTCCTATGTCAAATATTACATCTGATGACTCCTTTCCATCCTCGAATTCAGATAGTTCATCTTCAAGGGCATCAGGATCTCTGGATGAATACGACTGACAAAGTGTTTTCACCTGGTGATTTGACTAGATTGCCACTTCTGTGCATTCAAACCTTATCCACTCACAGAAGAGGTTGCGTGTGTGAATGAATGTCTGATTTATCTTGCATATAGTTGTGGTCAAAATGGAATGGGCGAGTTGGACAAGGTCAGAGCTCGGCAGCATTCATTGAGAAGATTCTGTAAAATCACTTGATCATTTACCCAACGTACTGGTTGAATACAACCAAGAAAAGAAAAATTTATTTTTATATATTTTTTGCCAAAGCATAAGATCTGATCTTAAGTTGTAGATGCCTGGAAAATAGTAGCAAATTTACTGAAAATGAAAAGTTAGAATTAGTCTTTGTCTAGCAGTTGTTTCTAATTGCTTGTTTAGAAACAGCTACTCAGGGCCTGGAAAATAGTAGCAAATTTACTGAAAATGAAAAGTTAGAATGAGTCTTTGTCTGGCAGTTGTTTCTAATTACTTGTTTAGAAACAGCTACTCAGGGTATGTGTTGTTTACTCCTTTACCTACAGGCCTGAAAATAAGCAGTCTGACATTTGCAGATTGAGGTCCCCAGAGGGTGAATTTGATGATGCTATCCCATACAGCGGGCCAGTTCATCCTCTGGGTACCTCTTTCTTTTTAGTTTTGAGACCCTGATTCAGATTGAGGTTCACAGAGGGTAAATTTAGTGATGCTACCCTGCTATGCAGGGTAGTATCACTAAATTCACCCTCTGGGGGCCTCTTTTTGCAGATGACAGTGTGCTTATTTTCTGGCTTGTTTACCTAATGAATCGGCAGCATCTGCCCAACATCATATCATTTGGCCCCGTCATTGGAATGAGCTTGTCAAGCTTGTTCCAGTGAGGTGTCACATGGTATGGTTTGTTGAAATGCTTGGAAGAATTGTTGTAAAAAAAATATTTAAAGGTAAATTTGGACATTGTGCATGTGGTAACAGGGATAATCTGTGCTATTATCCAAATAGTCAAAGTCAGTGTCTGCTGTGCATCATTAACTCTTTGCATGCTGCTGAGGGATATTCCTGCCCAGCACTGGGTTTCTCTTGTCACTGATATAGGTATAATTTGGGCATATTTAAACATATTTTCCCCTGTAAATTGAATGGATTTTTTCACCAATAATTTCTTATTATATTTAGATTAATTTTTTATCACCTGCTGTAAAGCAGCCATGACTAGATTTGATGGAAAAATATCTTGAAAATACTCAGCGGGTTAAGAGTTAAATGTAAGTGGAGTTGACTCTGAACTTCAAGGTGTTAAATGCAATTAATATGCCAAGCTTCAAATATTTAAATATGTTTTTACAGTGGAAGTTGAAGGTGCAGCGTTTTGCTGGATGGTTCACTGCATTATCCAAATACAGTGAACCCTACTTAATTGGAAATTTGGTAAATGAATAACCCTGTTAATTGGATATAGCTTCCCAACACCAAATCATTTCCCATACTTTCAGTACAAATTTGACATGATTAATTGCACATATTATAATCTAATCTTCTGTTCAGACAGTTCAGTGATTAAACAATTGAAAAAATCCTGGGATCTATTGGAGTATTACTCTGACCTCCATATTTTCTCCACAATTACAGACCTACCTGGCCTCAGTTCATTATCAGCATTTAATCTATTTTATCATGTTTGACAGATCTACACAAACTCTGTCAAACCAAATACATTACAGTAAATGCTCAGTTTATCACTAGAATACAGGAGAATGAACATATTCCTATTAATTGAATATTTTTTACTGAATTCACCCAGTTTTATGTTTTTCTTAAAGTAAAAATTAAAAGTTTCATGTATTGTCCACGTTTGCCTGCAGACATATGGTGAATCAGTTTTAAACGTTTTTTTTTATCTATCACTCTGTAAAGAAAATTTGCATCTTCATGTTTCTGTAAAGAGATACAAGAGAGAAATGATTAATTTGATCAGGTTTATTCACTGAGGTCTGTTTTCCTTATGGTGCTTTTTGATGGTGTAAAACAATTGTTTTATCATGCCATCTCAGACTTGGACAAGAATGGTTTGGAAACGAATTATCGATGTCTTCAAGAGTTAGAAATAGCATGTTTTGTGTGGAAGCCAAGTCAGTGCAACATTGCTTGCAAATATAATCTACAAATGTTACAATTTCAAGCTTTTTGTCTCAAAACATATCTTCAGATTTGAGGTGCCCATTCTGTTGGGAAGACCTCTAAGAGATAAGAGACTTGAAGGTTTTATCTCATATAGATAATACTGGAATTGTGTTGTGGAAATTATGTTGGGTAAAAGATTAAGAATTGCAGGTAAATCTAATGAACTGCCCTTTTTATCAAAATATACATCCTTTTGTGATGGAAATAATAAAACAGTTTTTGACTGCCGCTGTACTTTCAAAAACGACCTAGGGCATCTGTTCTTTGTTTCATACTAATAATTAACAGCTGTTGCAGAAGATGCATTCAGAGATGTTTTGAACAGTGAAGGAAGGAAGGACTTCCAAAGTCTACAGAAGTAGATTTTTCAGTGATTTTATAAAAGTGTGATGACAAGAAAACAGATTTTACTTTGTGTTAAAATATGTTGATTATGTTTTTTTTTTCTTTTGCCTTCATCATCATGTAGACTTATTATACTGATCAATTTATTTTTATTGGAACTTGTAGATTAACTTTTAATCCAACAAAGAAAAGTGAAATTATCCCCCTACAGTATGTGTAGAGTGGATTGCAACTAAATCACTCATGAAGTGGAGTTATCACCTAAAGTATCACTTTCAAATTCTGTACATATGGACAAAAAACACAAGCAGTGTTTCAGCCAATGGACCTCCGGGTTTAACCCTGAGGTTCATTGGCTGGAACTTTGCTTTGCAATAAATTTTCAATTATTGCTTGGGTGGAATCTCCACTCTGCAGGTGATTTAGTGATAATACACTCTCCACATACTGTAGCTACTGAAATTTCACTTTACATTTTGTTGTCACACTTTTTGCTTCCAAAACATACCTTATAATCACCTCATTGGAACAAGTTAGTCTGGCTGGTTCCAGTGCAGAGGCATAAGCTATGTTTTGGAAGGAAAAATAGAATTTTGGATGTTGGAAGTTATTTTTGAGAAAAATAGAGGTTTCCTATTTTAGTCATGCTATGTAAGGCGTTAACTATGTTTTTACACATATTTATCAGTCTTATATCTCTGACTAATAAAACTGGCAGAATGCAAAACATTTAATTTTAGGGGTGCGTACACTTTCATGTCACCTGAAGAAGGAAGGTTTTGAATTATGACACAAGTTTTTGTCACAGTTCACACCTACCAACTCATTACTTTTTCCAGCCATTCTAATTTCATGATTCTTTTTACTAAAGTTACTGTTATAAATAATTAAGCCTTTTCTTAACTGGTAGAGTGCTGGAAGCCCATATTTCGACTTTATTCTGAAGTGCCAGTGCACTACAACAATTCAAAGGCTTCATACTCTGTGGGTATCTTTGAAGTGAAATATTTTCAGTTGTTTGGATTTGCCTTGTTGTAATTTATAGGAGAGTGCTGTTTGGCACTCCCATAAATTGGAACGAGCAAAGACTAGTGAATAAATTTTGATGAACAGAAATAATTTAGCACTCTACCAGTTAACATAATGATCATATCCTACCACCATTCTCTGAAATTGACATTCAGATTTTATTATATTTTAAAATTTTGCCTCCAAACCATAGTTGATGACCCCTAATTTAAATAAGCTTGTTCCAATGACCATACTAGGTTTTTGAAGCAAAAAAATAAATATTGTGCTCATTTTGCCCTCCTGTTCTGTTAGGTAACATGTGTTAAAAATTTCATTTGCATTCCTTAACATAACTTATGATCACCTATTGCAATTAGTTTTACAGGCTCCTAAAATGAGGGGTCATAAACTGTGTTTTAGAAGGAAAAATTGAGAGTTAAACCAAGTTGAATAGAATATTTTTTTCCATACATTCTAAGATAAATTTTACGAATCTGTCAGGTAGAGAGTTGACACTTTATTTAACCTTATTTGGAGATTATGACAATCATTTATATTGATAAAATTATAAATTCTGACAACTATTTAAAAAAATATATCCTCAAAATTTTAATTTCATTTTCTTCCAAACTAAGTTTACGATACTTCCTTGAAATGGACTGATGGAGTTTGATAGAATGAGGAGATCATATCTTATGGTTTGTAAGGTTTTTAAAAAAGGTAGACTAATTAAACATTTTGGGACTTTGGCAAATACTGGATGTAAGGAGGAGAACGATGGCTCAGTGGTAAACTGTTGGACTTCAATGCTAGAGGTCACAAGTTTGATCCCCATCCTGGGCAACCACCGTTGTGGCCTTGGGCAAGGCACTTTATCCCAGTTACTGCATGGGGACACGATGACGCTGTGTACTAAGGCATACTGCATGTCGATGGTGCACATGTCTTCAACCGCTGTAACCCTGCTTGAGCGGAGCTTGAACAGAGTTAGAATGTTGAGGAGCTGACAGTTGCTCATCAATGCTTGTTGGTTCTCTCTGGGTACTCCGGCTTCCTCCACCCGTAAAACTGTCACGGTCATGATTAGCCATTGTGCATAAGTATATGACCTTAAACACCAATAAAAATAAAAATAAAAAAAACGATGTGAGGTGCTTACTATGGAAAATAAATTCCAGTCTGCGGTTAGAAAATGGAGCAATAGTAGTATTCTCAGGGATTTTCTGCCAATTAATGGTCAAAAATGTGATATATTTTTTTTGTTCAGAACTCTTTTCCATGAAAATATGAGAATTTCAGCTAATTTTGGTGTGCCACTCTCAGAAGAACACTAGTTGCATTTTACTGGTACAAGAGGAATTTGTAGCCTTTGATGCATGTTCTCAAGTGTGTAGTTTAACCCTTTGAACACTCATGGTATCTTCCATGGCAGTTAAATGGCAGAAATTGGAAGAGTCCATATCCATTATTTGGGGGTAGAGCAGTTAATATTTTTAATGTGCGGCCTTCAGGCCTCACGTTGAAAATATTAATTGTTCTACCACACACTTTCACTTAGAAGCCATCCTACTTAATGAGATTATGACGTATCGTATTGCTGGACTGGAAAAGCGGTCTCCCGTGTTGAAAGAGTTAAATGAAAGGCCTTAATTTTTATTTTTAAAGGCCTGAAGAAACTTCTACAACTTCCATAGCTCTTTTGAACAATGAATCGTATCTTTTTATCTTCTGATGCCATGAAAGATATATTGTTCAAATTTACGACCTTTCCAGTGTTATTTCTGTAAGGTGTCTAGTTTCACCAATATGTGTTGTTCATGTATTTATTCATACAGCTGCTTTAAATAATTAAATATATTTGCAAGTTATATTTTTTCAATAGACTTTCAGTTTCCACATACAAACCTTTTGTTGACAAGATACATTATCCAATCATATTTTTACACCACGAGCACACAGCAGGGGGTACATTGGCTCATTGGTTGTATGTCCGACATTGACTGAGAGGTCAAGAGTTCAAATCTTCCCACTCTACTTGTGTTGTGTCCTTGAGACATTTTAACTCGCTTATAATACCCTCTACTCTTTAAAAAAATGGGAATTGCATGGAAATTACCTGAATTTCATCCCATCCCATCCTATCCTGACCACCCCTCCGTGTTCTTGTGTGCACTGCTCCTAGGTTTATGAACTGAGTTTACTAAAATGTCTCATACACAGTCACTGGTTAGCTTACTAATTTTCAAGGTTAAAAATTTGTAACTGTATAATCTATACTTCACCATAGCTTCTTTTTATATCCCCCGCAACAAGTTGTGGGCGAGTATACTGGAATCACCTCATCTATCCATCCATCCATCCATCTGTCTGTCTCTGTCCGTCCATCCATCCATAGACATAATTTTGTCTGGAGATTTACTCAGATGTTTATGGACCATTGTCATCGAAATTTGATAGGAATGTTCACCACCATGGGAACCTGTGCACCTGCGATTATAGTTCCGGTCGGACTATTTTTGCCACAGTTATGCCCCTTTTTCACATCTTAGAATGCTAGAATTTTCTCAGATGTTTATGGATCGATTCCTTTGAAACTTGGTATGGGTATTGTAGTTTTGATCGGAGTTATGCCCCTTTTAGTCTTAGAATAATTAATTTTGTCCGGAGGTTTTCTTGGTTGCTTATTGAATTCCTTTGAAACTTGGTATGGACGCTCACTGTTATAAGAAATACAAAATATAAACACTTATTAAAAGTCCTTTCTGTTCAGGCTGAGTGGTTGTAGCATTCTTAAAGTGAAAATCCAATGTATTTCACGAGTTCGGCACTGTTCTGTCGCATTTGGTCTCTCGGGCTTGGATTATAATATCTGTATGATGCGGTAGTGCACGTCAGACGATATGTGGTAAGTGTAACCTGTTCTGTCTCCTGGCGCTGTGTTTTTGGGCGCAGTTCTTTTGTGTCTGATTTGAAGATGATCCGTGTCAGCGCTGGTGCTCAGGCTGATGTCACTAATAGAGCTAGTGGCCTGTGTTTCTGCCATAATCCTTGAACAAGTTTATAGGTTAAATACTGTTCAATACAAGTACAAGAGTTCGAGGGAACTTGTTTTCGGAAAATCCTGTATAGTATATAGCCTAACCAGTTTCGTGCATTTGTACACTTTGTCAGAGGCAGTGGGAACACTCGTGGCTCAGCCTTATATATCTGACGAAGTGTAGAAACGCACAAAACCAGTTAGGCTATATACTATACGTGATTTTCCGAAAACAAGTTCCCTCAAATTCTTGTAGTTGTATTGAACAGCACTATTATAGGAACCTGTGCACCAGCGATTATAATTTTGATCTGACTTTTTTTTGCCAGAGTTATGCCCTTTTTCATCTTATAATGCATGAATTTTGTCCGGAGATTTTCTCTGATGTTTATGGGCCAATTCCTTTGAAACTTGGTATGGATGTTGACCACCATGGGAACCTGTGCACCTGTGATTATAGTTTTGATCAGACTTTTTTTTTACCTGAGTTGTGCCCCTCTTCGCATTGGAATAATCATAGCAGTGGGGCCGACGGGGGTATCGACAGGCCCATCTGGGGCAGTCACACCTCCAGTTTTATACGCCCATTTGAAAAACGGTTGTATTACGTAATCAGCCTATCCATCCGTATGTCCATCCATTAACATTTTGGGTTTCCACTCGATTACTCCAGTTTGAATTATTTGATCTCAACCAAAGTTGTTTATGTGTATTACCCAGCTAGTAATACAATCAAAGTTTGAATCTGGATTCCATCCAATTATTTTTACATGAGTTAAGGCCCTTTTTTGACTTAGAATTCAACCATCTATTTACATTATGGTTTTTGACCAATAACTCCAGTTTGTATCATTTGATGTCAACCAAAGTTGGTACGATTCAAGATGGCTAGTGGATGCATTTAGTCACGCCTATCAAAATAAAATGTCTCGTACACAATGATGGTGCTCTTGTTTCTGTATGAAATTGCTGTGTGTGTAACTCCTCCAAGATTTATTAAAATTTGATAAAATCTCTCACTCATGATCACAAGGACGTAGACATACTCATATGTCCCAATTGTTAGGTTGCAACAGTTTTTACGTGAATTATCTCCTCTATCTTGTCCCATCTCGTTTACCCATTTTGTTGTGTGCATTGATCCCAAGGTGATTAACCATACTGAAATAGTATATCTGCTGCGGTTACGCCAAACACTATTTCACCCAAAATGTCAACCTTCACATGCGTTCAAGAAATTCCAAAATCTGGTTTGTGTACTTTCACAGTGATATTTCTTGGGTCATTCTGCTTTAGTTATGCCTCTTCTGGGTACTGAGGTCTTCAAAAAGTACTCAAGATGCTCCAGTTGGTCTGAAAATTGTTTTACCCAGGGAATATCCTGAGCCTTTACTGATATGGGATAGGGACATACTGATTACCAAGCATGAGGTGAAATAAAGCAGAAGAATATTTTGTCCCATATCCCCACTTCATTTAGCCTGGCTCCATCCCTGATCTTCTGTCATTGTGATTTGGACTCGAGCCTTGCTCATGGTGGATTACTAGGTTGAAAGGTGATGGTTACTTATTGCAGCTGGATTGATCTCTCTCTCTGCCTTCAAAACTGGTTAATCCTTTACTCAACATACCAGGATTTAACTGCCAGTACTAGTGCTATTCACAGTAACTGCCATCCAGATGTTGTGATTTTTTTCAATCTTTACCATAAAACAGCTTATGACCCAGCCTATGACCCCTCACTGGAATGAGCTTGTTGAACTTGTTCCAGTGGGAAGCCACAAGCTATGTTTTAAGGCAGAAAATGAAAGATTTAGTTTTTCAAGAATTTCTTTTGCAATTGTCTACTCATGTGAGGTAAAGGATTAACTAAAAAAACGCCGCTTGTACAGATAGCATGAGATTTGATTCCATATGTGTTTCCTATGGGCCTTTAGAACATCCATTCAGAACCCTTATAAACAGGTCATATAATGTTAGAGCTTCACCTTGCTCATTGGAGTACAAGAACTGGATTCAACAAACAAGACCTACATCACAATTCAGTACGACCCACTGATTATTGTACTGATTGAATCAAACAGGATTTGATGTCCGCCAATTCTCAATCTGCATGGGATGAACTGGAATTTAAATCTTTCTATAACATTTCCTTGACCAAGAATGTATGCTGAACAGTTACATCCAGTAAAAATGATTCTTTCTGAAGAAGACTAGCAGCAAAATTCACTTTGACGAAGCCAAATTTGAGCTTATGCCATGGCCAGTTGTCCGTCGTCTGTCTGTCCATCAACAATTCAATACGGCTCGGGCTAGAGGCCGTATTTATGAAGCGATCTTTACGAAACTTCTTGGGTACCTTTGTTATGACCGTGGGACGAGAACGAGTGTTTTTGGGTCTGATCCGAAATTCAAGTTGGCTGCTGGCAGCCATTTTGTACAAAATTAGGTACAATCAGATTTTTGCACAGAACTTCCATATGAAAGCGCTGATTTGAATAATTTTTTGTATGAATGTTTAGTACCATGGGATACATCACATATAATATGGGTTTTTTTCTCGTGCGTAAATTATGCAACTTAGACAAACATTGATGTATTTAGTGTTAATTTCAGCACTGTAAGTGCAAATGCCAATACGGCTTGGGCTAGAGGCCGTATTTATGAACCGATCTTTACAAAACTTCTTGGGTACCTTTGTTATCACCGTGGGATGAGAATGAGTGTTTTTGGGTGTGGTCCAAAATTCAAGATGGCCACCAGCACCACCAAAATGCATCCAATCAGTCTTTTGTACAGACCTTCTGTATGAAAGTTCTGATTTGAATAAATTTTTGTATGAATGTTTAGTAACATGGAATACATCAGATATAGTACGATCCGAAATTCAAGATGGCCGATGGCAGCCATTTTGTACAAAATTAGGTGCAATCAGATTTTTGCACAGAACTTCCATATGAAAGCGCTCATTTGAATAATTTTTTGTGTGAATGTTTAGTACCATGGGATACATCACATATAATACAGGTTTTTTTCTCGTGCAGAAATTATGCAAATTAGATGAACTTTGATTTATTCAGTGCTACTTATACACTTCAAGTGCACATGTCAATACAGCTCGGGCTAGAGACTGTATTTATCAACCGATCTTCACGAAACTTTTTGGGTACCTTTGTTATCACCTTTGGACGAGAACGAGTGTTTCTGGGTGAGGTCCAAAATTTAAGATGGCTGCTAGTGGCCATTTTGTACCGAAATTAGGTCCAATCAGTTTTTTGTCACAACTTCTATACAGCTCGTATTTATGAACTGATCTTCACAAAAATCTTGGGTACCTTTGTTTTCACCTTGGGACAGGAACGCGTGTGTTTTGGGGTGCCTTTGTTGTCACTGTGCTATGAGAACAGATATTCTGGGGTTCAGTCAGACCCACTCTGGGACTCAAATAGTTTCTTTTCTAGTTTAGCATCTGACTGTCACCCACCTTTACAATACTTTACCTATACATTTGTTACAGGCTACGGTCAGTATTTATGTACAGACCGTTACAATACTTAAAATGTACCTTTGTTATCAGGTCATTACCTAGATGTTTGTCATTGCTGTGTCACATACTGTACATGTACATGTCCTAACAAGTTGAGCTACAGTGTCATTGACACTTTCATTAGATGTAAACTGTTACCTGTAATGCTGGCTAAAGGAAGAATGTAGATACACAAATGCAGTAAGTTCAAAGGTCATTGTAAATGGCAACTTTTTACAGAAATGAATGCTAATTGATAGCTCTTATCGCACTTAGTGCAGTTATGCATCAATATTTCCCTTTGGCACACCCTGCAGGGCTCATTTATAATCGTAACGCTTTGAAACTTGGTGTGCTTGTTTGGGGTGACCACTAGATGGGAGCTATCAATTTTCTTTCTTTTTCATCAAAAAATGTTGCAGATGGCAATGACCTTTGAACTTAGTTTAGTCAGATCTCAATATTTCCCTTTGGCAAACCCAACAGCGAACATTTAAGACTGGATTGCTTTGAAACCTGATATGTTTGTTTGGGATGACCTCTAGATGGGAGCTATTGATTTTCTTCCATTTCCATCAAAAAATGTTGCTGCTGGCAGCGACCTTTGAACTTAGTTAAGGTAGGCATCAATATTTACCTTTGGCACACCCTACAGGGCAGATTTATGCTCGGATTGCTTTGAAACTTGGTATGCTTGTTCAGAGTGACCTCTAGATGGAAACTATTGATTTTCTTCCATTTCCATCAAAAATAGTTTCCATTGGCAATGACCTTTGAATTTAGTTTAGTCAGGCATCAATATATTCCTCTGGCATGTCCTACAGGGCACATTATGATAGGATCGCTTTGAAACTTGATATGCATGTTCGGATTGGCCTCTAGAAGTGAGCCAGCATTACAGTTTACATTTAAAAATGCATGGATTGCTCTGACGTTATACTCACACAATACTGTTATGTTGAAGTTTCACCAAATAACATTGGAACCAATGATCTTCAAATTTACCATTTCAAGTTTGTCAAGTTGAGCTACATTGTCATTGACACTTTCATTTATTTATTTTTTTATTTATTTAGGAAGTGCGGTGGCTCAGTGGTAGACTGTTGGAATTCTGTGCTAGAGGTCCCAATTTCGATCCCTGTTAGGGACGACCCGTGTTGTGTCATTGGGCAAGTCACTTTATCCTGGTTGCCTACATTAGTGCATGGTGACGCCATTTACTAAGGCGTACTGCACATTGATGGTGCACATGTTTTCAACCACTGTAACCCTTTTTGAGCAGAGCTTGAACAGAGTTAGAATGTTGAGGAGCTGACAGTTGCTCATCGATGCTCGGTGGTTCTCTCCGGGTACTCAGGCTCCCTCCACCCGTAAAACTGTCACGGTCACGATTAACCATTGTGCATAAGTATGTGACCTTAAACACCAATAAAAATAAAAATAAAAAAACGATGTGAGGTGCTTACTATGGAAAATAAATTCCAGTCTGCAGTTAGAAAAGGAAGCTGTAGTAGTAGTATTCTCAGGGATTTTCTGCCAATTAATGGTCAAAAATGTGATATATTTTTAGCACAACTTGACAAAGTCAAGCTGAGCTATTGCCATCACTTCTCATCTGTTGGTGTACGTACGTACGTTAGTACGCACAGCCACAATTTCCTTTGGCACACCTCACAGGTCGCATTTATGATCAGATCACTTTGAAACTTGATATGCTTGTTTGGGGTGACCTCTAGATGGGAGCTATCGATTTTTTCAATTTCTGTCAAAAAATGTTGCCGCGGCCAACGTTCTTAGAACTTAGTTTAGTCAGACCACAATATTTCCCTTTGGCACACCCGACGGGACACATTTATGATTGGATTGCTTTGAAACCTGGTATGCTTGTTTAGGATGACCTCTAGATGGGAGCTATCGATTTTCTTCAATTTCCGTCAAAAAATGTTTCCACGGCCAACGTTCTTAGAACTTAGTTTAGTCAGAAGACCTCAATATTTCCCTTTGGCACACCCTACAGGGCACATTTATGATCGGATTGCTTTGAAACCTGGCATGCTTGTTTGGGGTGACCTCCAGATGGGAGCTATCGATTTTCTTCAATTTCCGTCAAAAAATGTTGCCACGGCCAACGTTCTTAGAACTTAGTTTAGTCAAACCACAATATTTCCCTTTGGCACACCCTACAGGGCACATTTATGATTGGATTGCTTTGAAACCTGGTAGGCTTGTTTGGGGAGACCTCCAGATGGGAGCTATCGATTTTCTTCAATTTCCGTCAAAAAATGTTGCCACGGCCAACGTTCTTAGAACTTAGTTTAGTCAGACCACAATATTTCCCTTTGGCACTCCCTTCAGGGCACATTTATGATTGGATTGCTTTGAAACCCGGTATGCTTGTTTGGGGAGACTTCTAGATGGGAGCTATCGATTTCTTCAATTTCCATCAAAAAATGTTGCCGCTGCCAACGTTCTTAGAACTTAGTTTAGTCATACTTTACCTGTACATTTGTTACAGGCTATGGTCAGTATTTATGTACAGACCTTTACAACACTTTACATGTACCTTTGTTATCAGATCATTGCCTAGGTGTGTGTCATTGCTGTGTCACATACAATACATGTACACGTCAAACGCAAGTTGAGCTACAGTGTCATTGACACTTTCATTTTTGTTCAGAACTCTTTTCCATTAAAATATGAGAATTTCAGCTAATTTGGGTGAGCCACTCTCAAAAGAATATAAATAACAACATTTATTTATTTATTGGGGTTTAACAACACTATTTATTTATTGGGGTTTAAGAACACTTTTGACAGCCAGAGTCACCTCGAGTCCAACAGTTTTAGAGATGGAGGAAGCTGGAGTACCCAGAGTGAACCACTGAGCAATGGCAAGCAACTGTCAGACTCCCCAATGTACCAACTCTGTGCAAGCAGGGTTAGTATTGCTTGAAAGAAAGTGCACCATTGATGTGCAGTACGCCTTAATACACAGCACAACCGTGCCCCCAATTAGGTTATCGGGATGAAGTGCCTTGTACATGGACTCAACGTAGTTACCCCTGTAGGGGATTGAATCGTGGACCTTTCAGTGTGAAGTGCAATGCTGTAACCACCGAGCCACCACTCTCCCTATAATTCTGATAAAATAAGACTGGGTTCTCAAGATCTGTTATGAAGGATACCTGAATGAATAAATGTCAAATTTTGGAGTTTCCTGATGACGTTAAACTACTTAACTAGGATGTCAAAATACTGAAAATATTTTTCAGTGAAAAATTAGTTTATTGTTCAGTTGGAACTTTTTATATCTTGTTTGGCATAATATCTTGTTTCACTGAGCTTCCTCAAACATTATGAAATGGACTAAATTCCCTGTTCTATTTGGACACAATCTATGTTGATGAAAAAACATCATTGCCCTGTAATTTGTTAACCTCCCCCCCCCCCCCCCAACCCAAAACAAAAAAACCTATAAAAATAACAACTTTTGGCTGGCGGAAACCAAACTCGACATGTTGGTTGAGCATGATATGAGGAAGAACCCTATTTGTTTTGGGAGTCTTTGTGCCACAAGGTCAAGGTCACAGTGACCTCAAACTTGAAAATTTGCCAGAAGTTGGCTTTCTCTCAAATTAAAATTCTGCGAGGCTGATCGTAACCAGACTTGGCATCTGGGTTGAGAATGATGAAAGAAACAACCTGTGTATTTTGAGGTCATTATACTGAAGTTCAAGGTCACAGTTCAAGGTTACAAATTTATCTAGAGAATTAAATGTATTTATTTTGGGGTTATTGGTTCAAAGGTCAAGGTCACCTTAGGCTTACAAATTTTCATGGTTTTAGCTCTCTACTTACAGTTCTGCTAGGCCGATCGAAAACAAACTTGAAATGTCATTGCCCTGTAATTTGCTATTCTCCCCCCCCCCCCCCTCCCCCGGCACACAAACAAACTTTTGGCTGATGGAAACGTGGGTGATGAGAGGAAGAAGCCACTTTATTTTGAGGTCATTGTGCTGAAGGTCAATGTCACAGTTACCTTTAGCTTACAAATTTTCCTGGTTTTCACTCTCATTGTTGTATTTTTAGGTGGGGATTATCAACCCCTGGCGGCCAGCCCTAGTTAAGATTAGCTCCTGGAAAAATAGTAACAAATGCTATGAGTTTGCCAACTAGAAACACGTGACTGCCATGAAGGAGGTAGCTGTAAAATTTTTTTTAGTCACAGGGCAGCCCCAGGTCCAGAAATCCTTGAATCCTTTACCTTACACGACACTTGAAAAAAATTCTTCACCAATTAAACAATTTTCAGTCTTTTGTCTTCGAAACATAGCTAACTCCTCCTTGGAACGAGCTCTGCAAGCTTGTTCTAATGAGGGGTTAAATGCTAGGTTTTGAAGACAAAATTTGAAGAAAACTAAAATTTGCAGGTTTGTCTGTTTGGAAAATTAAGGAGCACAATTTTTTTTACCCTCAGAATCAATTCAGTTTCATCTTCAAAGGAGTATATACCCCTCCTTTTCAATAGGATCATCAGAGCCTTTCAGATTTATTCTGATGTATGAATTTTAATCGTTTTGAACTGTTAACCCCTTTACCTAACATGAAAAGCAGACTACACTTGCAAAAAAATTCTTGAATAACTAATTTTTTTCATTTTTTGTCTCAAAAACTTAGGTTTTGACCCCTCAGAATGAGCTCAACAAGCTCATTCCAACAATGGTCATAACCTATGTTTTTGAGACAAAAAATGAAAAAATAATGAAAATTAATTGGCGATTTTTGAGAATAGCGCTGGTGGGTTTTGGCCGTTACATTGGGTAAAGGGTTTAACAACAGCTCTTTTGTCTCATTTTGTGCACCAGCTTATAGACTGACCTTAACTGAGGCAGGCAATAAAACACCCTCCTTGGACAAAAATAAGGCACGTCATAAGGTTCGAGGGCCATTGCCCTCCTCAAATGAATCTGATTGGCAGTTTTTGTGAATAGTGCTGGCTGGACATGATCATTACGTTAGGCAAAAGTTTAATTCAGAAATGAAAGTTTAAGGCCTTGAAAGGAAGCTGGATCCTCAGAGGCCCATAAAAGTGACAGGGAATAATGTTGTGATTTGCGGGTACTCTAGTTGTTTTTTCTTTAGCTGCACCAGATGCATTGCAGAAAATATACTTGAAGAGTGTAAAGACAGAGGTGGATCCAGAGCACTGTTCTGACTGTCGCCAGATTTGAAACTGGATTGGTCGGGCCAGTAAATGCCAAGTGTCAAAAAAACTTTCATGGAAAGCAATCTGGAGCATGCTTCCTCATTAAATTTTCAAATTTGGTTTCAAATAAAGCTCACTGGTTGCATTTTGGGAATTTATTTTCATCCTGCTTTCTTGAAAAACATACAATTTCATAACGCAGTACATTGTATCATCAAACCTGATTTTAATACAGAGTCCTAGATAGACATATGGAAAGCTCCATGTGGCCAGGTGACCAGCATTTTAAAAAGCAGCATGACAGCTTGGTTTGTTCGTTAATGTTCAAAGACCAATGCATTCCCATGGGAACCCTGGAAAGTAAATCGGTGCTTATTTAATGTGGTGAACCAGTTCTGTTTTGCTAGTAAAATAGGACCTGGTAACCAATGCCTGGGGTGGAAGTCCTCTAAAATGGGCAACATGGGTATAAATGATTCTCAGGCCCTCCCGCATGGCCCATTGGCTGCTGCATGCTCTCTTTTAAAAGCCTATGCAAACTTAAAAAAATTAAAATTAAATGGTTTATGTCTGATATTTTAACCAAGTTAATAAAATTGTTAAATTTGTCCTTTGATTGCAACAAAGCTTTGCAATGCTTCAGCATTGCAAAGCCTTCTTGCACTCAAGCGACGAAATACCCCACCACCCATGCTATTCTGTGGATTATGAGGCCTGAATCATGAAACAAACCAAGAATATGGACTTTTGATGATATAAAAAATGCCCGCCCACATGCAATTTTACCAAAAATGGCCAGAGAAACAGAAGATCTACTTTGAGGGGCCTAAACACCATAAATAGCATAGCCATATGATTGTCAGAAGTTGTTGTAGCTGGAAATTTAGACAACTGCATGTAGTAGACCTGAACATCATTTACTCACATCGTTTGTGATATGAAAAACCTGCACTGATCTCTGATATATGCAACTGAGATATGACACCCGGAAATATACTGACTAGACTTGGGTCGGAAGACTGACAAGAGTAATTGTCTGTCAGATCAATTATTCATGCTGTGGAATATATGCTTCGATAGATCTTTGTTTTGAGATTGCCAGTTTTTTTTTACTGTTTTCCCGGCGGCTTGAGCAACAGTTTAAATCTGCCACCAAACGAAAATTAACCAGAAAAGAACTCACTCACTCACTTACTGACAGTGGTGATTATGACTGAATGTGGTCAATCTGATATTTTAACCCTTTACCTAACATGAAAAGCAGACAACACATGTAAACAAAATTCTTGAATAACTAATTTCTTTCATTTTTTGTCTGAAAAACATAGGTTATGACCCCTCATTGGAACGAGCTCATTCCAACGAGGGGTCATAACATATGTTTTTGAGACAAAAATTGAAAAAATAATGAAAATTGTCGTTTTTTCAGAATAACGCTGGTGGGTTTTGGCCGTTACGTTGGTAAACCCATTACCTAACACACACTATCAAAATTTATTATTTGAATTACATGTATTATTCTCAACAAGTTTGTTCCAATGAGGGGTCATATAATATGGTTTAGTTGAAATTTTTTGAAAAATAAATTTGTTTCAACTGCTTAGTTAGTAAATTTTGTTTTGGATGCTGCAGGTTCGTTAAGTAAAGGCTTAACTCTTTACCTTATATGACCATATAGCCACCCTTGCACTAAAAATTTCTTAACTCTTTACCTAACATAAAGGAACACAACATTTGCAAACAAAATTCTTGAACAATATTTTTTTCAATTTTTGCATCAAAAACATAGCTTATGACCCTCATTGGAAGGACCTCAATGAGCTCGTTCCAATTAGGGTCATAAGCTATGTTTTTGAGACAAAATATAAAAATACAAAGAAAATTGAAGTGTGATTTTTGTGAATGGTGCTGCCCGTTTTGGCCTTTACATTGGGTAAAGGGTTAAGTAACAAAAGAAGTTAATTTTCTTGCCTCCAAACAAAGCTTATGGCACTTTTATTACAATCAGCATGATGATATCAGTCCAGTGAGGGGTCATAAGCTATGCTTTCTACAGTTAGCTACAAAATTGTAGATGTCTTGTGTTTATTGTAAAGAATGTCATGTTTGTGGATAGCAGCAGTGATTCCATCAGATTTCGATGTCATGTTGACAAGAAAGTAGAGAAATTATTGACCAGATAAAAAGTTAAGAATGCTCGAGAACATTGTATTTTTTCATTTAAGTTGTAAAAATCACAAAGGGCCTTTAACTGTGCTGTTAAATTGCGATTACCAAGTTGAAATTGGTAGGAAACTAAACTGTTTTATGGTTAGGTGATTTAAAAAAATTTTTTTTTTCTATGGATAGGATTTGTTGTTTTGTGTAATTATATGGGCAGTGATGGCAACAGGTTTGACTGATAATTGCATATGATGCTGAATACTAATTACTGGATTGGGCTTGTTGCCCAATTCAGAAATAAATCTTGATGATATGGGTTGTGCAATGGTAATAAGAATGATATCGCCCACAACTCGATATGTTTATGAAGTGAATATTGATGGAGTTGACTCTACTACAGCTTTTCCGATCAGTCGACCGACTGACTCTAATATCTCCTCCACAGCTGGAAAATGCCACCATATCGATGACACAAAATGATCCACAATGAGCATCAGCAAGTAACACTTCTGATTTTGATACCCCCCTCATGCTTGTTTAATTGGCAGTTATATGACAACTAGAATATGACATTTAAGTTTCTTCAGTATTTATGAAACTAGTCCGAACTTTTGCTTTTGCGGAGCCAAAGGCTTGGCAAAATGGAAAATTCTGGACTTGTTTCTTTAATATCATGTCGAAGAAATGCTCATTCCATATCCTCTATTGATGTGGAATTATTGTGTCCATTACTCCTACATTTATGAACCAATTTTGATAAAACTTCTCAAACTTGATTGCTAACCAGAGGACAAGAGCATGGTGGTCTAATGGCAATGCAATGGACTTCAAGCAGAAAAATGTATATGTTTGATCCTGACCACATCACCTGCTGTGTCCTTGATCAAGACATTTCATCCCAACTGCCATAATGGGAGCACAGTGTGCTAAGGTGTACAGCACATTCATGGTACAGTTTTCTTTAACTGGTAGAGTTCTGGAAGCCCATATTTGGGCTTATTCTGAAGTGCAGGTACCACAACTCAAAGGCTCCATATTCTGTGGATGTGCTTCATACTATTTCTGAAATGAAATTATTTAGACTGTCTGGATTTGCTCTGTCTGGCACTCTCCCATAAATTGTTACAAGACAGTGACATGTGAACAAATTTTAATGACCAAAAATAATTTAGCACTCTCCTAGTTAACCACGACTAACCCTGCTTGTGTGGAATTAATAAGTTATCTTCTCTTGAACATAGATTTAATATTTATTACCACATGAAATTCTTTTGTGCATAGCTCGTACAGTTATTATCCCATTTTTGTGAAACTTGTCAACCCTGATCACTTGCATGATCACTAACAGTCCTCGTGGGAAGTTGAACAGTGTTTCTTACTGTGGGAAATAAGTTCTGCAGTACTGTTAAAATAGCACCTGGTAACTAATACTCAGTGTGGAAATTCTCTAACGTCGGCAGCCTTATTGATTTAACAAAACGTTTTAACAGCCGGGGTCATATCACATCGGACAATTTTATGGGTGGGGGAATCACTGAGAACTGGCAAATAACTGCCAAATAACTGCCAGGCTCTCCAACTTCCAAACCAACAGAATCAGGGCTAACATCGGCAGAAGGCATGCATACCATCCACATACAGCACACCTAAGCACACAACACTACTTTATACTGGTGTTGTGCTCATAATAGAGCCATATATGTTGACAGTGACTTTAAACATCAATAAATAAATATCACTAACAGTGAACATATGTATATTCCTGAATTCTTAGCTTCATAAATATTTTAATTAAATTATACTTTCATGAACTTAGACTGAATACAGATTTCTAATAAAGTTCTTGAGTGCAACTTCTACATTCATGAACCAGTTTTGATGGAACATCTCATACAAAATCACCAGCAAGTAGACATGAACATTATCTTCAAATTGCATTGATTCTAACCAAATTATCTTCTTGTGATCTGAAATTCCATATTGATTTCTGCATGTGTACAACTGGACAAACATCTATGGACTAATTTTGCTGAACTAATAAGTGAGCATATGCAAACATACTAGATTATCTATTTTTGAACTCAGATTTAACTCCTTCATTGCTGCAATCGGATATTCCTGACAGGGACAGGTAATCTATCTCTTCTATTTCAGTGAGACAGATTTGAGGATATTTACCCAAATTTCCCTCTGTAAGTTGTATAGACTTTTTAACCAATGGTTTCTTGAGGCAAATTTTCAAAAACATTTCATCAAGTCTAGTCATGGCTGCTTCACAGCAGCCCTGACTAGATTTGATGAAAAATTTAAAATTACTCAGCAGATTAAGAATTAAGATTGCTTTCTATATGGAATTTTTGAGGGTGCAACAGCTCCAGATTAATTGTAATGAAATTTCTTTCACATGATTACTGCCAAGTAGACATGTGCACACACCCATGTTTTTAGTTGCGACACCTTTTCGTGAAATGTACTCCTGAACTGGAATTGAAATAAACTATTCACCTCCTCCACCCCTTAATACTTATTCCTCGGTGTGCAGTTTGGTAATTGCCTCTACATTAAGAAGTGCATTTTGAATAACCAAAAAGTTGGTATATTAATCACATTCAGTGATAGTTCCAGATAGTTTATTAGAGATTGCCTTCCCTCTGGGAACCCTGGGAAGTGGAGCAGTGCTTGTTTACTGTGGTATACAAGTTCTGCTTTACTGGTAAAATAGGACCCAGAACCAATGACTGGGGATCGAAGTCCTCTAAAGTGGGCAGCATAGGTACAAATGTTGTGATCATGATGCAGCCAGATAACTAACACCAATAAATAAATTGGAGAGTTCTTATACACCTAATAAACTGGTGCCAAACAAACCCATATAAATCATTTGCAAAGAAAATTAAGCATTCATTGCAGTAACACCACTATTCAATACAGCCATTATAGTCAAAACCTTTCAAGAACAAATTATGATGGTGAGTGAAAGGAAGCTATCCTACTGGCCATGCAAGCATGGAGAAGCACTTCTGGAATTTTTAGGTAAGGAATATGGGTATCAATGCTATTCACAAGTAAGGGGTATAAAGCTGGGCAATATTGAAATCCAAGTTTGTTATAACAATCTCCCTCCCCCGCCCTCCCCCCAGTGGGACCCCCAGGAAGTGAAGCAGTGCTTGTTTACTATAGTAAACAAGTTCTGCTTCACTGGTGAAATAGGACCGAGAACCAATGCCTGTGTCTCAAGTGGGCTGCATAGGTATAAACGATGGGCTATATTTGACTGCACACCTTTGTTGCTGTCATGATATAGCCATAGATGCTGAAAGTGACTGTAAACACCAATAAATAAATTTACAACACTGAAGGCGAGCAGATCTGACTTAAGTCATCTAGGTGTTATATAATTAATGTCTCTTCTCAATCAGAAATGTGACTCATTTTAAGCTGAATGCATATAGTTTGGAAATGGCTCAAAAACTGTCTGAAGCGTCGTTGAAAATTAACTTAAAGGGTCCTTGAATTAACCCAATCCTTAACCCTTTTATACCTACACCAACCATTCCCTCACAAACTGCCCCTACACCCTTCCAAGAATGCACCAAACTACAAATATTATATCATCATATATATAGGAAAAAAATTACATTCATTTGACTTCAGAGTTCATAGAAGACATTGGTAAATATTAGCATATGGCATGCCAAGTAGTCCATGTTGTGACAGAATTATTGGCGTGCCATGCACAAATATGTCCTGAAAGGGTTGACATCCTTTTTTTTTTTTAACCCTCTACCGAATTCACATGATATCAAAATTTGTTATTTTAATTATTATTTTTTTTTAAATTCAAACAGAACAATATCCTGTGAACCCTCATTGGAGTAAGCCTGCCACATGATATACTTTTGATGAAATGTTTTGAAAAATAAATTATTGCAACTGCTCAGTTTGTAAAATACATGGCCAATGTGGCCAATTCATTTGGTAAAGGCATAACCTCATACCAAGCGCAACTATTGTTGTATATTTTATTCTGATCTACTTCACATTGAGCATGTGCAGTTTAATTCTAAAATTTGATGAATTGCTGGAAAGGTTTTAGAGAACCCTTTCCAACAATTAATCAGAAAATAGAGTTACAACTGTTATAAATTTTATAAAATGTTCTTGCATATTAGCATGTATAAAGTGGTAAAGTGGTAAAAAGTGATCACGGCAGAAAAGGGTTAATAGCATTCTTAGAGATAAATCCTGATTGGTTTTTTAACCCACTGCAAACACCATTCTTGTACATCGAAAAATAATTGTAAATATTTTTGGCATTTCCTGTATTTGTATATTTTTACATGTATTTATACTTTTATTTTCTCTGCTGTAATATATGTGAAAATGTTAGATTACTTTTTGCCGTATCTTTCACAGACCTTGAGCAAAGTATCTGTTTGGTTAGCCCATCAGATTTTTAGCTCACCCAATTATTTGTTCAAATCAAGTCTTTTAGTTAATATTTGTGCTCCTGAATTTAACTTAATATGAGGAATTATCTTGAACCCTTTACCCAACGTAACAGTCAAAACCGGCCCACAGTATTCACAAAAATAGCCAATTAATTTTCATTATTTTTTCATTTATTGTCTCAAAAACATAGGTTATGACCCATCTTTGGAATGAGCTCGTTCCAATGAGGGGTCATAACCTATGTTTTTGCGACCAAAAATGAAAAATATTAGTTATTCAAGAATTTTGTTTGCAAGTTTTGTCTGCTTTTCATGTTAGGTAAAGGGTTAAAAATCTTTTTCAGATCCACTGGGTAGAATCATTTGATACTTGATATACAGTATCCTTATGGGGATCAAATTCAAATTTGTTGAAATTACTTCCCTGGTTCATATTTGAGCTCCTTATGGGAACCCAAATTTTAACTTAGTGCAGTATGAGGAAAATTCTTGAAACAGTTCACCAGTCAGAATCTTCTCATATTTGGTATACAGCATGTTTGTGGGGAACAGATTTAAGTTTGTTCAGATCAGGTCTATGGGTTTGTATTTCGAACACACTAATTTCATCTTGGTGAAACATGATGAATATTTTTTTTAAATATTCTTCCTCAGATCCACCCGTCAGAATGTTGTCATATTGGTATAGTCAGATTCAAGTTTGTTCACATCAGGTCTATGAGTTCATATTTGGGCTCCCTATGGAGCCCAGATTTTAACTCGGTGCAATATGAGAAATATTCCTCAAAGATCTTCTTCAAATCCTCCAGACAGATTCTTTTAATATTTGGTAAGATAACAAATTTTATTCCAATCAAACATTCTGTTTTCAACTTGATCCAGGTGACCCAGGCTTACAGGAGTCTCTGGTTGAGGTTTAACAACACTTTCGATCATCACCAGGGTCGCATCGTGTCAGCCAGTTTTACAGGTGGAGAAAGCCATAGGTCCGGGAGAGCACAGACATGTTAACTCTCCCGGAATGCCCGGGAAACCCCAGAATTTCAGTGTAGTTCCCGGCCTCCCGGACGGGAATCAGTTTTGGACCAAAAATCCCGGAAAACAACAGTCAAATATTTCATTCCCGTTGTAACTTACGAAAAACTTTCGGAGTCAAATCACATGCATTTCAAACTCTGGTAAAAACTCACGAAGGAATAAAATATGGATTTAAGTTAAATTTATTTAAGAAAAGGGTATTTTATGATATATATTTCAACTGTGTTCATGTTTATTTCTGGGTTTTTTCTTCGGAGATTTGTGATCAATGTGCGAGTGTCGAAGTGAAAATAGGTGACTTACTTTCAAAAAATTGGAAACTCCACCTTCATTTATATGCAGTTTTTGGAAAATAAAATATATGAAAAGGAATTAAATAATATATATTTATTTATTCCTTCATAGAATAGCTTTAATTCTCATCCGTTTTCCAAAATCAAAACGTAAACAACAACTATTTAAGGGCCTATATAGGTAATGAATTTTTTTTTATTTTGAAAATTCTCACCTCTGATATTCCTTCAATTCAAATTAAATATACACAAAATGTACATCAAAATGAAGGTTGGGATGTATAGAACACGAAACACGTGTAATCAACTCATAGAGTCGACTGTAGGCACCACTGGTTCCTGGAAGTCTGCTGCCGTATTCGCACCAGAACTGATAATTTAATAATATTTCACGAAAACAGCTTGTGGCCAAATGTGCTTTACACATCCAAGAACAAAGCTAGGGGATAAAAATTCTTCAAAACACGGCGACAGAGCTGCATTGGGGAAAATTCCAAAGCCTTTGCTTTTGTTTACGTATGAGTATACTTTAGATTTCCAGTCGACGTCATCGGACAGAAAAAGCATGTAAAAATAACGCCGTCTAAAATCAAATAATGAAAAAGATCGCCTTCATACAGTATACTGTTATTAGATTGAGATTGTACAGTTGCCATATTCAATGCAAGGTATCATGATACCTGTTGAAATTTCTTAGAATTACGATTTTGTTTTTCGATGGAAATTCGTTGTAACGAGTGATTTGCGCATGTCTGTTGGCCATGGAAATCATCTTCAATAAAAAGTGCAGACAGTGTTGTCCTTTTCCAAAATGCAGTCCTATCGCTGTATTCGAAAGTGTTTTGAATGCCTAGCTTTGTTCTTGGATATACGAAGCACATTTGGCCACAAGTTGTTCTGATGAAATATTATTTTATTATCAGTTCTGGTGTGAATATGGTAGCAGACTTCCAGGAACCAGTGGTACCTACAGTCGACTCCATGAGTTGATTACTTATGTGTTTCGTGTTCTATACATCCCAACCTTCATTTTGATGTATAATTTGTGTATATTTAATCTGAATTTAAGGAATATGTGAGGTGAGAATTTTAAAATAAACAAAATTCCATTACTTATATAGGCCCTTAACACAGTTTTAAAGTAGGTTAAAGTCACTTAGGATGCCAAAAAATTATGACTGCATATATATTATGACTTACTTTCTAACACTACATTTATTCTGTTGTGCGGACCACAGAACTGTTAACAGTTGGCCATCTGTACCCAGAAAATTTCGAATGGAATTAAAAAAAAAATGCTTCAATGATGAAAAGAAAAGTTTTGTGTACGGCACAAACGTCCCACATGTATGAAGTTTGATAAAGATTTATTTATTTATTTATTGATGTTTAAGGTCACATATTTATGCACAATGGCTAATCATGACCGTGACAGTTTTACGGGTGGAGGAAGCCGGAGTACCCGGAGAGAACCACCGAGCAACGACGAGCAGCTGCCAGCTCCCCAACATCGTAACTCCGCACTGCAGCACAGACAGGGTTAGATTGGCTGAAGACATGCGTACCATCGACGTGCAGTACGCCTTAGTACACGGCGCCATCGTGCCCCCACGCGGGCAATGGAGATGAAGTGTCTTGCCCAAGGACACAACGCGGTTGCCGCAGGTGGGATTCGAACCGAGGACCTCTCGGCTTGCAGCCTGCACCTCTACCAACTGAGCCACCGCGCTCCCGTTTGATAAAGATACTTTCTAAGTACTAAAGTTCTTGAAGTAACAGAACATTTGGACATCTTTTCCTGTTAACATTTCCAGACTTGGGAAATTATTAGCTAAGTAGACTTTGATAAGAGCAAACCACAGGTGGTGGTGCTCTGTTGGGCAGTGTGGTGGGTTGTGGTGGGTGGTGTGTGTGTGTGTGGGGGGGGGGGGCGGCTCATGAAGAAGAGGCTCCTGGGGAGGGGGGGGTAAATCAACAGATTTTCTATGATTTTTTAGCATAGCATAAATGCATCAGCATAGTTGACAACTAGTTCTGGATATAACCAGGTGTTAATAGTGGTCCATGAGCTGAAAATTCACAAGTTTTTTCTTTTATTTTGTCCCCGCACAGACTTTTCCCTGAAATCGATCCCATTTCCCTGAAAATCACCCTCAGGTTCCCTGAAAAATTATTCTGGAGGTTAACATGTCTGCACTGATGATCCCTGGAAATGTCTTCTAAAGAGGTTCCCAAGAATTAGTATCAGAGACTGATCTCTATATAACTGGATTGCTGGAATGTGCATTGGTCACATGATGAAAAGTGTCTCAGCTGCTGCCATCTTAGATGCCACGTTATGTCATTCTATGTTACAAATCTCCATCGCAAACCCTGGGAATTGGACCTGTGCATTGTTTCCTCTGGCATACAAGTTCTATTTTATTGGTATAATAAGCCCTGGTAACAAATTACTGCGATTGGATTCTACAGAAAGTGGGAAGCTTGATTATAAATGATTGGCTACCCTTTACTTTATACTTGTTTTGGGTTGCAATATAGCCATAGGTCCTGAAAGAGATATTTCACCCCTACGAACACAAACATTTAAAAAGATTTTTAAAATCCTTCCCATCACTCTATCACATAACAGCATTTCATCAACAAAGAGAAAGATGCACAACCCATTTATAGTTATTCTAGAACAGTTCCCAAACATTCAGTAACCTGCAAGTGATTGATGAATAGTTTATGGAGTGATTTCTAATCAAATTTTGACTGTCATTATGGGCAACCCAGACTTTATAACATGATTGATAACTGCTGAACAGTATGACCAGGTTTTTAGCTCACCAGACTAAACGTCCGGGTATGCTTTGGTGATCACTTTTCATCCAGCATCAGGCATCTGGCGTTGTCCTGCATAAAGGTGGTGTTTGCAACTTCTCGTTTGGGGGAAAATGTTCCCAAATTTAAAACTAGAGCCTAAAATGCTCACCTGGCTCAAATTGCCAAAAGAGATGAGTGTATCAGTAAATGACAGACAGCAAGAGCAATTTTCAGCTCAACTTTGACATAGTCAAATTTTAAGCTCAACTTTGACATAGTCAAATTTGACATTATGCCATGGCCCGTCGTCCATCTGTCCAGCATCAACAATTCAATATGGCTTGGGCTAGAGGCCGTATTTATGAACGTATGAACCGATCTTTACGAAAACTTCTTGGGTACCTTTGTTATCACCGTGGGATGAGAACAAGTGTTTTTGGGTGCGGTCCAAATTCAAGATGGTCACCAGAAGCCATTTTGTACCGAAATTAGTGCAATCAGTTTTTTGTACAGAACTTCTGTATGTAAGTTCTGATTTGAATAAATTTTTGTGTAAATGTGTAGTAACATGAAATACATCACATATAATGCAGGTTTTTCTCTCGTGCTGAAATTATGCAAATTAGATGAACTTTGATTTATTCAGTGCTATTTGTACACAGAAAGTACACATGTCAATACGGCTCGGTCCAGGGGCTGTATTTATGAACTGATCTTCATGAAACTTCTTGGATACCTTTGTTATCACCTTGGGACGAGAACCAGTGCTTTTGGTGTGGTTCAAAATTCAAGATGACAGCCGATGACCATTTTGTACCGAAAATAGGTACAATCAGATTTTTGTACAGAACTTCTATATGAAGGTATTGATTTGAATAAATTTTTGAATGAATGTTTAGTAACATGGAATACATCACATATAATATGGGTTTTTTTCTCGTGCAGAAATTATGCAAATTAGATGAACATTGATTTATTCAGTGCTACTTGTACACAGTAAGTACACATGTCAATACAGCTCGGGCTAGGAGCTGTATTTATGAACCAATCTTCACGAAACTTCTTGGGTACCGTTGTTGTCACCTTGGGACGAGAATGAGTGTTTTTGGGTGCGGGCCGAAATTTCAAGATGGCCGCTGCCGGCCAATTAGACAAACTTTGATTTATTCAGTGCTACTTATACGCAGTAAGTGCACATTTCAATACGGCTCTGGCTAGAGGTATCTAACTGTCAACCACCTTTACAATACTTCACTTGTACATTTGTTAAAGGTTACAGTCAGTATTTATGTACAGACCTTTACAGTACTTTACATGTACCTTTGTTATCAGGTCTTTACCCAGATATGTGTCATTGCTATGTCACATGCTATACATGTACATGTCTTACACAAGTTGAGCTACAGTGTCATTGACACTTTCATTTGATTTGCTGTGGGGTGGGGGGGGCGGTGGCTCAGTTGGTAGAGATGCAGGCTGCAAGCCGAGAGGTCCTCGGTTCGAATCCCACCTGCGGTAACCGCGTTGTGTCCTTGGACAAGACACTTCACCTCCATTGCCCATGTGGGGGCACGGTGACGTTGTGTACTAAGGCATACTGCACGTCGATGGTACACCTGTCTTCAACCAATGCTAACCCTGCTTGTGTGGAGTTGGTATGTTGGGGAGCTGACAGTTGCTCGCCGTTGCTCGGTGGTTCTATCCAGGTACTCCAGCTTCCTCCACCCGTAAAACTGTCACGGTCATGGTTAGCCATTGTGCAGAAATATGTGACCTTAACCACCATTAAATAAATAAATAAATTGATTTGCTGTGACACAACTGAAAGCAATTCTTTGGCATTCGTTTCTGCTGGGAATAGGGAAGCTTCTCAGGCAAAAACAAGGCTTTGTTGTGTGAAGTTTAAAAAAAGAGTCTACGAAATATTTTTGAAAAAAATATGGGGAGCGTAAATCAAGTACATATGACCCTATTATACCACATGAAAAATTGGGTTCAAATCAGTCCATTGGTTCTGGAAATAGACATTTTTGGTGGAGCCCAGAATGGGCAACCTCCCACCGGAAGCCCCAATTTTGACCTACTGAGTTCCTTTGAAGAAAGTTGAATCTGCATCACTAAAGTAAGTAACATACCAGAAATCTAAACGAGTGGCGTATGAGATGATTTTTAAAGCATTTTAGGCTTATGGGACATTAACCCCCACCCCAAGGGGCATAGTAACTTTTGGGGAAAAAAATCAGAAGAGTAAACTCCACCAAGATGCTTTGCACCAAATTAGTTTGGATTTGGCCCAAAGGTTCTGAAGAAAAATACTTAATTGACGGAGCACAAGAAAGATGATAACTGGGCATTTCCCATTGCCAACAGTGTTAAAATGGGCATCCCCACACAACCCCCCCCCCCCCCCCCCCCCCCCCCCACCATGAGAAAACTGATAGCTATTTTCTTGGTCCATCTGATTCCATTTGTCCTAAGGAAGTTTCATACTGAAAAAACAATATTCTGGTCCCAGACTCTAGGTGTCCCCCTAAATTTGTATACCCCCCACAAACAAAGTTTGGGGCGGGGGGGGGGGGGGGGGGGGGGGGGGGGGTATATAGGAATCACCCTGTCCGTCCATCTGTCCATCTGTCCGTCTGTCCATCCTTGTAAGCACAACTCCTCCTAAACCGTTTGAAGAATTTTCATGAAACTTTACACAATGGAAGAACTCCATATGAAGATGTGCATGAAGCAATATAATTCCGTTCTGACATTTCCAAGGGGAGATAATCTAACTTATACATTTCAGGCGTGGGGGGGGGGGGGGGGGTGGGTATCACATTGTGAGTTTGCTCACAGTACCTCTAGTTTTTGTCTCTCAAACAGACAAAATTGAGCAAAATCATACAATGTAATGTTTCCACGTTTACTGGAGTCTCACACTGTGAAGAATATATCACTCCAATTAAATCCCTTGAGCATTATTTTTATCAGAGTCTCTCGCTCTCGTTGCACTGTATTTTCAAAAATTTTCCTGGGGGAGGACCACAAGACCCGACCTATGGGAGGGGGAAACCCCCTATCTTACCATCCTCAGGCCTGCGGCGTATCATATGATCAGAATCTTTTGATATATGGTATACAGAATCCTTATGGGGATCGGAGTCACATTTCACCAAATCAATCCCATTGGTGTATAATTGCCTCTCTTAGTGCAATATGGGGAATAAGCTTTAAAATCTTCTACAGATCCACCAGTCAGAAATCTTTTGGCATACAGAATCCTTACAGGGGTCAGATTAAAATTTGTTCAAATCAAGTCCATCGGTTCGTATTTTTGGCACCTATGGGAGCTTGGATTTTAACTTTGTCCAATATGAGGAATATTCTTTAAAAATCCTCTCATGAGCCCCCAATCAGAATCTTGTGATTTTTTTTTTTTAAACAACATTTTTATTTCCTCTATGAAATGGGGGTTTTGCAAACATCTTGTGATATATGATATACTATATACCATCTTTAGAGTAGTTAAAAAGTAAAGTCCCTGGGTTAATATTTGGGCTCTTTATTTTAGCTCAATATAGTGAATAATCTTTGAAAATCATCTGCTTCAGATCCAATAGTCAGAATCCTGATGCGGGGGGGGGGGGTGGGGGGGGGGGGGGGGGGGGGGGGGGGGGGGGATGCTTAGTCAGTTCAAGTTTGTTCAAGTTAAATCCTCAGATTGATACTTGGGATCCCTATTTTCCATTACTGGAAATCTGGCCATTATTTGTGTGGTAGCATCTCCATACCAGAAAAAAATCTTTTTGGACAACAGAGTTTTGAATTGTTACATGACTTCTGTAGTGTTTACTAGCCATAGATGCTAATTAAATCCCTCTTTAAACAACTTTATCTGGTGAGTGCCTGAGGCACCATGTGCTCTCTTTTTTAGATGAAGGAAGGGTTATTGGATGATTCCCAGACTCTTCTTGATCTTCAGTTTTTGCATTGAAAGTGTCAAGGACTTAATATTTTTGAAGCTACCACAGGCCTGTCATTGTTGTCTATTGTCCTTTACTTTCTTCGTTTTTGTGTTTGTTTTCCCCCTGCTTCCAGTTGCATGATCTTGGCTTCATTTGTTGACTGTATACCCTTCAACATCTTGACAAATGAATAAATGTTTGGATGTGCTGCTGTGCATAATTTTTTCACTTTACTGTGCCACCCTTCTGCATTATTTGTAGTGCATGGGCTCTCGTTCTCATAATGGTTCCATCTTGAAAGAGGGATGCCCTCCACCCAGTATTCCGTAACATAGTCGATGAAACGACTAACATCCGTCACAAGTTTATCTGCATCTTCAAGTGCATTTAGCCAAACATCTCCCACTTTCTCGAGTGGCACAAAAGGTAACGCAGCAGCAACCTCCATGAATTAAATAATATCCACCCCTACCGTTATCTAAAAACTCAACATTTATTTGTGCAGCAGTCACGATTACTGACTGATTTGGGTAATGTTGGGCTCCAGATACACTGGATAACTTCAGCAAAACCAACAAGTGAAATTCATTTGAGAATAGCTCACCCGATACAGACTGCTGTGATATGCTAAAAAATAAGCAAACACTTAATTTGATTGAAGTTCACCAAACTTAAACAATGTGAGAACAAACTATAGCGTTAATTATGAAGGTGTGAAGGAAAAAAGGTTGGCCAGATGCTACTAATTAACTGTTAGAAGTTGGCTGGACGCGACTCGTTTTTTAAAAAGGTTGGCTGAGTGAGACGTCACCGTTAGAGAAATGCCGATGGTACAGGACCTCCTCATGATTATAGCTTAAAATACCTTTTCTCACACAGCCAAATTTGTCTAAGTCGAATAAAAAAACTTTGCTGATTAACGGCTTTCAATGGATGGCGTTAAAGAAATGCTTCTAGTACAGGGCCTCTTCATGATTGTTAAAATACATTTTTCTCACACAGCCAAATTTGTCCAAGTCGGATAAAGAACTTTGCTGATTAACAGCTCCCAATGGATGGTATTAAAGACAAGAGGCCCCAGGGGGGGCCTGAGGGTGCTCACCTGACATGGTAGCCTAAATATAAAACCCAGGGAATTGATTTCAACAAGTTGCATCTGCCCCTCCTTAGAAAAGCTTATACCAAATATCCAAAGATTCAGACCAGTGGATCTGAAAAAAAAATCTTTTTAAAAGAATATTCCTCATATTGAACTAAGTTATAATTCAGGCTCCCATAGGAAGCCCAAATATGAACCCAGGGACTTGGCTTGAACAAACATGAATCGCACCTCCAGTGGGATGCCGTTTTCCAAATATCAAAAGATTCTGACTGGTGGATGTGAAGAAGATTTTTGAAGAATATTCCTCATATTGAACTAAGTTATAATTCAGGCTCCCTCAGGGAGCCCAAATATCAACCCAGGGACTTGGCTTGAACAAACTTGAATCTCACTCCCCTGAGGATGCTGCATGCCAAATATCAAAACATTCCGACTGCTGAATCTGAAGAAGATTTTTAAAGAAACCTTCCTCATATTGAACGAAGTTATAATTCCTGGCTCCCCACAGGGAGCCCAAATATGACCCAGAGACTTGGATTTAACAAACTTGAATCACCCCCCCCCCCCCCCAAGGATGCTGCACACCGAATATCAAAACATTCTGACTGCTGGATCTGAAGAAGAAGATTTCTTTAAGAAAATTCCTCATTTTGAACCAAGTTATAATTCGAGCTCCCACAGTGAGCCCAAATATGAACCCAAGGACTTTGCTTGAACAAACTTGAATCTCACCCTCCTAAGCATGCTGCATGACAAATATCAGAAGATTCTTATTGGTAGATCTGAAGAAGAAGATTTTTAAAGAATATTCCTCATACTGCACTAATTTAAACATTTGGGCTCCCATATAGAGCCCAAATATGGACCCAGAAAATTGATTTCAATAAACATGTGAAACAGTCTTCCAAAGATGTAATATGTGAAATTTGAAAGCTTTTGGAGCAGTGGTTTGGGGGAAAAGTAGTCTTAAATGTTTCCCCCATTACCCACAGTGTTAAAAAAATGCTGACTCAGCACTTTTTTCAAAGCCCCCCCCCCCCCCCCAAAAAAAAAACAAGTACCCCATGATAAAACCGATAACAATTTTTTTTTTTACCATTCCATTCTGTTGGTCCTAAGAAAGCTCCACACCAAATAAGAATTCTCAGTGCTGTGTAGTTTTGGAGATATGGGCGTTTTAATTTTTTCTATTTTTAGCTCCTGCAGTTCCCATGGGGCGACGGGGAAAAATTTTTGGCTTAACTTAAGTACTTATGACCCAATAAGCCCTCATATCAAATTTGGTTCAAATCTGCC